>OZ012685.1:60955350-61030350 GCA_963942565.1 Maea johnstoni | reverse complement strand
ATTTTTGCTTTAACATACCAAGAAAGAACATTGCATAAGATTCACCACAACATTTATCTTTACAAATTTTATCTTCATTTATTTCAAAAACAATTGGGGACATTCTCAGGGGTAAACTTTTAAAAAAAATGTCTCCAAATGTTTACTGGCCCTGTAGGACCAGTTGAGGTCTTTTTTTACTGGCCTGAAGCTGTTTTTGGGAATTTTTACTGGCCTGGGGCCATAGGTTCACCCTTAGCATCGAGCCCTGTACTTCTTACAATAGTACAACAACTACTCCTACTACTACTACTACTACTACTATAACAACTACTCCTACTACTACTACAACTACTACTATTACTACTACTACAACAACTACTACTACTACTACTACTACTACTACTACTACTACTACTACTACTACTACTACTACTACTACTGCCACTACGACTACTACTTCTAATACTTCTGCTGCTGCTGCTGCTGCTTTAGATTAGCCAGTATTACCTATCACAGGTCTCTAAGTCATAGCTTTCTGACAGCTGCACATAGCTACAACCACTATAACTATATATTGCCCGCTCTCTCAGTATCATGTTAAGTAAGAGATAGCTTTCTGACAACTACACATAGCTACAACCACTATTACTATATATTGCCCGCTCTCTCAGTATCATGTTAAGTAAGAGATAGCTTTCTGACATACTGCACATAGCTACAACCACTATTACTATATATTGCCCGCTCTCTCAGTATCATGTTAAGTAAGAGATAGCTTTCTGACAGCTACACATAGCTACAACCACTATTACTATATATTGCCCGCTCTCTCAGTATCATGTTAAGTAAGAGATAGCTTTCTGACATACTGCACATAGCTACAACCACTATTACTATATATTGCCCGCTCTCTCAGTATCATGTTAAGTAAGAGATAGCTTTCTGACAGCTACACATAGCTACAACCACTATTACTATATATTGCCCGCTCTCTCAGTATCATGTTAAGTAAGAGATAGCTTTCTGACAGCTACACATAGCTACAACCACTATTACTATATATTGCCCGCTCTCTTAGTATCATGTTAAGTAAGAGATAGCTTTCTGACATGCTGCGCATTAAGCTACAACCACTATTACTATATATTGCCCGCTCTCTCAGTATCACAGAGATAGCTTTCTGACATGCTGCACATAGCTACAACCACTATTACTATATATTGCCCGCTCTCTCAGTATCATGTTAAGTAAGAGATGGCTTTTTGACAGCTGCCAGCCTCAGTGTCCCACTACTACTAGACTTGTTCTCATGTCATTATAGAGAGGTATATAGGCTAACCTATGTATGTGTTGAATGGTGATGTATTGAGGGCTTGAAGATCCCTCTTACAAGTGCTGTCTGGACTGATGATACCTAAAACTCATTCATGCCTGTACGGCCCAAAACCGACTGAGAAGTTTGGTTATCCATCCCTAACAAAAGCAATTTCTAGAAAATGTTTGAAGGAGAAATCCTATTTATAAACTAACTTTCATCTGTCCTTCCAATATTTTTCTAATGTATATTTGATTTTAAAGGTATTTGCAGAAGTAACATATGTCGATACAACCTACAATAAATGAGATTTCAAGGAATGAATAGGTTAAAATAACTCAGAAATCATATAAATTCTAATCTTGGAAAAATGAAGGGGAGTTATTGGCTGGGCATCTTTGCAATATTTTTGATAAATATATTTTAATGAAAAGTATTTCCAATATCTTATCGCTTATTTTAGTTATTGCTGGCATGAATGAGCTAAAAGACTTAGGACATCAGATTATTTTAGTGACTGTCTGTGACTGGATATTTCAGTTGTTTTACATTGCCAGCTGATCTTGTTTATCAGTATTTAATAGTATGAATGTAATGTAGTAATATATTGCCAGTTACTCACGTTTGTTATTGGTATTTTGCTCAGGAATATGTCTTTAAACCACTTAATACTCTTGACATTATCTTCTGCATCTTTGACACTTTTGACGATAACTAGGAAATGGAGAATGCATTTATTAGATATACAGGTGAACTTGGATATGACGGACCACTGTACGACGGATTTTTGCATATGACGGACGATATGCTTGGTCCCAGTCCAATGCATATCAAGTATTCGTCATATGTATACGACGGATATTGCATATGACGGACCAATTTTCCTGGTCCCATTGAGTCCGTCATATCCAAGTTCACCTGTAGTAGCGTTCTGATGAACATTTCTTCTTCAAATCTTTTTCCAACCATGCTTTCTGCTATTAAATTTCACTGAAATTGTCAGGCTGCTAACTCATTAACTCATTGCTGACTGACAGCTCCTCACTGACTGTGACTGGTTCCTACTGTTGCTATTTATTGCTGGGCACTCATATTGAACACTTTAATGCTTAGGAGTTCTTGTAGAAATTGTCTTCTGGACACAAAATGCTTCTAGTAATAACTTTGGTATTGAAAATGATTTTACAAAGTATTTGAAGGAGAGTTGTTGGTAGTGTTCTGACTAACACTGTTCTTTTAGATATTTTCCCAACTCTGCGCGTGGCTGCTATGAGCGTAAATGTGTATCGGTAGTATCAGTGCACCTCTCCTCTTTGTCATCAAGTAGATTACCCACCACTTATTAACCACTTAGGCGTTAAACCCTGGCTGCGCCCTGATCATTTCAGTGAATGTCCTTAACTAGCTACTCTGACTGATAGCTGCTGTAGAATTCTGGCCTCTCTACTTTGTATTGCTATTTTGCTTGCTACTTAGTCTTCCTAGTCAGTGCTTTCTATCAGCTTCCAACAATTTTCTCCAAGGGAACTAAATCATTGATTCTCATGGTGATATCATACTTAGGTTTTTGAAACTGTTTAGTCATCTATTCTCTTTATTACAGCATACAGAACTTTTTTTTACAATTCAGTCATTGATTTCCATGATTATTTTGTGATATCCTCAATTCTTCAATTCTATTAGAATATCATACTGAATTTTTACATAGTTTTTATACACTCATTATGATGTAGTACCATGGCATTTTTGCAAAACTCTTTATTTCCAATTTGCATGTCTTCCTGAGGTATTTTGCAAAACTTTTTCATTATCATGTCATCCTTACGTGTGTTACGTAAGTAATATTTTGCAAATTTGGTGTATGTATGTCAGTATGTATGTCAGCATGTAATTGTATGACCACAGTAGGATGCAAGGAGTTGATTTACTGCCGATTGTCCAGGCTGCACCATTTAGATGGACACACATATGCTGACTATTGGGATCAGCTGCTGGTTGAAATGTACTGGCCACATGCATGCCTAAGCAATTGTTTAAACTCATTCATGCCTTCAAAGTTTTGTCTGTTTCTATCATACTTTTAAAGATAACTTGAAAATTTGGAATAACATCATGAACTGTATGAATATTATTGGTGGCGATTGGATCAAAATTCCTCAATTAAATATTTTCCAAATAAAGAGCTCACATGAAAAATATGTAACCAAAATGATTAATTCAAAATAGTTTTTGTCTGCTACAGACATGAATGGGATAACTGCATGTTTACAATGCCACATGGTTTTATCCTTATACCATCGAGATATGACATAACAAGTGAAATGAGTGCACAAGAATGATAGAGTTGGTGTTTTCAGTATAAAACACTAATAAAATGGCAAGTAGTAGATAGGAAAGTAAACTACTTACCTAAAGTTTCCATCATGGCATCAAGGTTTTCTGTGGAGACTGGCTCCCATTTGCCCATGAAAAGATGTGACATGGCTACTGTTAAGCTGTTGCTGTAATCCCTGTAGCGCTGCTGAGTGACGGACCACGATCCTCCTGCTGCTGCTGCTACAGTCATACACGCCTCCGCCGCTAATCTCTCAATGGGCTACTGCTGGCCGCTGAACTTATATACCATCTGCCACCACCACACAGGGTCGGTCATGTGACTAGTTAAGGCGGATGCTCGCTTAGTCATTTAAGGTGGATACAGTCCTAAATGCTTCAATATCTTTATGAGTTCCCGTCATGTGACTAGTTAAGTTGGGTACTCATTATGCCAGCTATGGTGGCTACAATCACAAATGCTTAAAGGGGAACTAAAGGCTCACATACATATTAGCTTATATGAAAGTAATACACTTCAAGAATAGGATGCTGTCCTCCTTTTTCTCTTAGTGATCCCATGAGGGGAGCATTTTGTGTATTGCCAGCAACCTCAGCCAGCCCCTAGCAGCCCCTGGTAGCAGCCATGTTTTTCAACTGCTATCATCGGTGACTCAAATGGGTGGCAGCCCACTTCATGTCCCCTAGCTCTGAGCAGTGTATCATAGACTGTAGTGCTCTACACACCAACTCTCTTCGAAAGTTGCATAACAACTTGTATGAATATCAAACAGGTAAATGGTAAAATCATGAGCAGCAATTGGCTGTACTAAAAGACAGGGTGGTAGAGTTATTTTTCATATATTTCCTGTTGGTAAATTCAGACAAAAACAGTGGCTAGCAGTCACTGAAACTTGTAAATCCACCTGTCTTGAAGTATGCAGTTCTATGTTCAGACCACTTCCCTGATGCGTATTATGTAAGGAATCACAAACTACAGTCAGGATTACTTATAAAAGGGGACTTGGGGGACAGCAAATCATAAGGTTATTTGAAAATTCATAAACATAGCTCAACATCTGTCATATGCAAATACATTGGATACCTGTGTGACTATGAAGGAAGGGTTGAATAAAAACACTAGTATGTACATCACCAATCATCCAGATTTTCAGTATTTGATTTTACTTGAAGCTAGCTGTTCTACAAAAACTGTTTTCTTTCATGTAACCTACACAAATACTAAAGGAAATTATTGATGTTCCAAGTACTGATAGCTATTTCCTGCGTTGACTAACTTCTGTGTCCTGGGATCTAGATGTGTAATGCCACAAGGTTATAATTAACCCTTTGTTTATCCTTTTCCTTTAAGGAGTTGTTGCCAAAGGGACCTAGATATTAAACAAAACCCAAGTTGTAAGACAACCAACACAATCCTAAAGTCTATTTTCAATTGTACAGATTAATGATGACCATGTTTAGGTACCTAGAATTGTATGCTAATAAACCTAACTGTTAGCTGTCTCTCTGTGCTTGCTTTGTAGCAGTTGATACAAAAGGGTTGAAAACAAAAACACTGAATGGCACAGCACCATCCTGTTGAGTAATCCTGACTGCATTTATGATTCCTGGTATAAAACGCATCAGCGAAGTGGTCTAAACATAAAATAACATGCTTCAGGACAGGAATTCAGTGATGCTAGCCACTGTTTTTGTCTGAATTTAACAACAGGAAATATATGAAATAAAATTCTACTACCCTGTCTTTTTGTACAGCCAATTGCTGCTCATGATTTTACCATTTACCTGTTTGATACTCATACAAGTTGTTATGCAACATTCAAAGAGAGTTGGTGTGAAGAGCACTTATACAGTCTATGATACACTGCTCAGAGCTAGGGGACATGAAGTGGGCTGCCACTCATTTGAGTCACAGCTGATAGCTGTTGAAAAACATGGCTGCTACCAGGGGCTGCTAGGGACTGGCTGAGGCTGCTGGTATAACACAAAATTCTCCCCTCATGGGATCACTAAGAGAAAAAGGAGGACAGCATCCTATTCTTGAAGTGTATTACTTTCATATAAGCTAATATGTATGTGAGCCTTTAGTTCCCCTTTAAGGATGCCCACACCAGGTTCTTCCTGGGTTGCTGAGGTTGCCCATTGTCCCCCATATTAGGAGAGCAACAGAAGGAGCCTTAACAGAGGCAAGGAAGTCTTTAACTCATCATTGCTCCAGCAATAGGGAAAACAATGTCTGCATCGTTTGCATTGTTTTCTGACAAAAAGCATGATACATACCCCATCAGTCTTAGCTTTGTGGCTAAAGGTAATTCAGAATACCCCCTTTCATTGTTAATGCAAAGAGAGACAATTTACAGAGCATGAGCATATATAAAAAAAGAAAAAATCACTGGATTAGATTTTTTTTACAATTCAATATAGGTGATGTATTGCCCCATATTTGCATCACCTATTGGGAAAAAGGCATCCATTCCAATATGAACACTAGAAATTTTAAGGTATGTAGCTTTAAAGCAGCTTTTGAAATGTAGTTTTTACAAGCAGATAAAGGATTTTGTTCTTTTATCTACATAAATTATATTTATAAATGTATTATTCCAATTGTGCTGAACACCTCCACCTTGACATTTTCTTAAGTTGTTTTACCCTGAGTTATAGCACATCAACAAAATGTAAAAACATCTCTGGAAAAATATGAAATTGGTATGGGCATCCTGAAAATTAATAATGAGAATATATGCACTAGTTTGGCCAAAGCCTTTTGAGAAATAACAAGATACTATTACTGAGAGGGTATGCACTAGTTTGACTACATGTTTTGCAGATATTACAGGTTACTATTGCTGAGAAGTTTCACACTAATTTTGCCACATGTTTTGGGGATATAACAGGATACTTTTGCTTAGAAGATAATTGTACTAGTTTGATTAGCTTATATTATCCCTTCACCCAAGGACTCAATATTTCACACCAGGTAGCATTAGAAACAGTTCAGCGGTTCATTTACTGAATGTCATTCCTTCAATTCTTAACATTTCATTTTCTTAGTGGGGGAGACATTTGTAATTGAAGACAAATACTGATGTTCTATTTGTACCAGTAATGTAATATTGTAGGTATACAATTATAAGTCTTTATTATACCTCACGTGAGGATACTCTTATCCTATTGGATGAGAGCTATGTGTCAAAAATGCTGGCTACCTGTGTCTCTGTAGGTTCCTTGTCAGCTGTCACCATTCGACGTAATGACAACCGTTGTCAAGGAACCGTGAATTGTAAACTTACCGTTTTATAATTCCCTCTATTGTTGAGGACGTAATGCTTTCAAGATCCCCACGCGTGGGGAAAGTATGTCAAGGCCTGAGCAGAATGTCGCCGTCAACAATGGAATTGTCTTATTGTTGAGAACAACAATAAAGAAAAAAACATTGACCTTTCATCGTAGCTTTTATGAGTGCTTGAGTAGCCATAATGGCAGCACCCCAAGCAGCAGGCCCATTAAGGAAGTGGGGGAGGAGGATATCACAAGACTGCGCGGTATGACATTGTTCGGTATAATAAAACAAATGCAACATCTCTGTGGTGTTGCCAGCATGATTGTATCCCCCTTGGGAGCTTTCTCACCCTCGGGTGACAAAGCTCCCTCGGGGGATACAATCATGCTGACAACCCCACAGTGATGTTGCATTTGTTTAATAATTACCATATGTTTAGGGCAGATACAGGATAATGTAACATTGTAGGCATACAATAATTATACCATATATTTAGGGAAGATCCAGGATAATGTAACATTGTAGACATACAATAGTTAGACCATATGTATAGGGCAGATACAGGATAATGTAACATTGTAGGCATACAATAGTTATACCATATATTTAGGGAAGATACAGGATAATGTAACATTGTAGGCATACAATAGTTATACCATATGTTTAGGGCAGATACAGGATAATGTAACATTGTAGACATACAATAGTTATACCATATATTTAGGGAAGATACAGGATAATGTAACATTGTAGGCATACAATAGTGACTGTAAAACTGGTAATGTTTGCGTGTAGTAAATATTGCGTTTTTTTCATTTTCTCTTTTATGCGTGTTTTAATTAATGCGCATCTCCACCAGACGTCAGATATCTGAAACAGAAAGGATAGATTTATGCGTGTTTTAATTATTGCGTCCTCATGCATTCGCATTAAAACGCAATAATTAAAATCACGCAATCATTACCAGTTTTACAGTATACCATATGTTTAGGGCAGATACAGGATAATGTAACATTGTAGGCATACAATAGTTATACCATATATTTAGGGAAGATACAGGATAATGTAACATTGTAGGCATACAATAGTTATACCATATGTATTGGGCAGATACAGGATAATGTAACATTTTAGGCATACAATAGTTATACCATATATTTAGGGAAGATACAGGATAATGTAACATTGTAGGCATTCAATAGTTATACCATATGTATAGGGCAGATACAGGATAATGTAACATTGTAGTCATACAATAGTTATACCATATATTTAGGGAAGATACAGGATAATGTAACATTGTAGGCATACAATAGTTATACCATATGTATAGGGGAGATGCAGGATAATGTAACATTGTAGGCATACAATAGTTATACCATATGTATAGGGGAGATACAGGATAATGTAACATTGTAGGCATACAATAGTTATACCATATGTTTAGGGCAGATACAGGATAATGTAACATTGTAGGCATACAATAGTTATACCATATATTTAGGGAAGATACAGGATAATGTAACATTATAGGCATACAATAGTTATACCATATGTATAGGGCAGATACAGGATAATGTAACATTTTAGGCATACAATAGTTATACCATATATTTAGGGAAGATACAGGATAATGTAACATTGTAGGCATTCAATAGTTATACCATATGTATAGGGCAGATACAGGATAATGTAACATTGTAGTCATACAATAGTTATACCATATATTTAGGGAAGATACAGGATAATGTTACATTGTAGACATACAATAGTTATACCATATGTTTAGGGCAGATACAGGATAATGTAACATTGTAGGCATACAAAAGTTATACCATATGTGAAGGGGAGATACAGGATAATGTAACATTGTAGGCATACAATAGTTATACCATATGTTTAGGGCAGATACTGGATAATGTAACATTGTAGACATACAATAGTTATACCATATGTAAAGGGGAGATACAGGATAATGTAACATTGTAGGCATACAATAGTTATACCATATATTTAGGGAAGATACAGGATATTTTAACATTGTAGGCATACAATAGTTATACCATATGTAAAGGGGAGATACAGGATAATGTAACGTTGTAGGCATACAATAGTTATACCATATGTATAGGGGAGATACAGGATAATGTAACATTGTAGGCATACAATAGTTATACCATATGTTTAGGGCAGATACAGGATAATGTAACATTGTAGACATACAATAGTTATACCATATGTTTAGGGCAGATACAGGATAATGTAACATTGTAGGCATACAATAGTTATACCATATGTTTAGGGCAGATACAGGATAATGTAACATTGTAGACATACAATAGTTATACCATATGTATAGGGGAGATACAGGATAATGTAACATTGTAGGCATACAATAGTTATACCATATATTTAGGGAAGATACAGGATAATGTAACATTGTAGGCATACAATAGTTATACCATATATTTAGGGAAGATACAGGATAATGTAACATTGTAGGCATACAATAGTTATACCATATATTTGGGGAAGATACAGGATAATGTAACATTGTAGGCATACAAAAGTTATACCATATGTGAAGGGGAGATACAGGATAATGTAACATTGTAGGCATACAATAGTTATACCATATGTTTAGGGCAGATACAGGATAATGTAACATTGTAGACATACAATAGTTATACCATATGTAAAGGGGAGATACAGGATAATGTAACATTGTAGGCATACAATAGTTATACCATATGTATAGGGAAGATACAGGATAATGTAACATTGTAGGCATACAATAGTTATACCATATATTTAGGGAAGATACAGGATATTTTAACATTGTAGGCATACAATAGTTATACCATATGTAAAGGGGAGATACAGGATAATGTAACGTTGTAGGCATACAATAGTTATACCATATGTATAGGGGAGATACAGGATAATGTAACATTGTAGGCATACAATAGTTATACCATATGTTTAGGGCAGATACAGGATAATGTAACATTGTAGACATACAATAGTTATACCATATGTTTAGGGCAGATACAGGATAATGTAACATTGTAGGCATACAATAGTTATACCATATGTTTAGGGCAGATACAGGATAATGTAACATTGTAGACATACAATAGTTATACCATATGTATAGGGGAGATACAGGATAATGTAACATTGTAGGCATACAATAGTTATACCATATATTTAGGGAAGATACAGGATAATGTAACATTGTAGGCATACAATAGTTATACCATATATTTAGGGAAGATACAGGATAATGTAACATTGTAGGCATACAATAGTTATACCATATATTTGGGGAAGATACAGGATAATGAAACATTGTAGGCATACAATAGTTATACCATATATTTAGGGAAGATACAGGATAATGTAACATAGTAGACATACAATAGTTATACCATATGTATAGGGGAGATACAGGATAATGTAACATTGTAGGCATACAATAGTTATACCATATGTATAGGGGAGATGCAGGATAATGTAACATTGTAGGCATACAATAGTTATACCATATGTATAGGGGAGATACAGGATAATGTAACATTGTAGGCATACAATAGTTATACCATATGTTTAGGGAAGATACAGTATAATGTAACATTGTAGGCATACAATAGTTATACCATATGTAAAGGGGAGATACAGGATAATGTAACATTGTAGGCATACACCTGTGGTACCAAATATCTAGGGCTGATATAGGAGGATATAACATTGTAGGTATGCACTAGCTGAAGCATATGTTTAGGGCTAATACAGAACAATGTAATATTGTGGGTTAATGCACAAGTTTAATCAAATGTTTTTGGGCTATTGTAGTGTAGTGTAATGTTGTGGTTATCCATTTGGTTTACCATATGTTTTAAGGGTATTAGTCAGGACCATAAATCATTGTGATCACACACCATATAGTTTGACCAGACGTTTGAGGGCTATAACAGGATAGTGTAATGTTGTTAGTCCAGTAGCCAGATCAAGAAAAGTGCTCTATTTTAGAAGTTAGGTTAACCCGAGAGCTAGAAAATTTCCGTTGGTATCATGTTTTAGGCCCACACTTGGGGCATACCGCCAGGGTGGATGTAGACTTCAGAAGTGGTGCACATCTTTTTTACGGGGTCATGTCTTAGACACCCCACTATATGTAAAAAGGCCCCAAAATGGTCAAAATAATAGGTATAGGGGTAGGAAAGCCACCCTAAAACAGTCATAACTCAGCTTAAACTAATCATAGGGATCAGTGTTTGGTATTAAAATGTTGGTATGAAAGAGAAGTATCTTTTGAAATAGTAAATACATAACCAACTCTATCCCATGATGTAATAAAGGTCATTCAAGGTCATAATGGCTGCCAAATCAAGAATCTGGGATTTTCCAATATTCTATAGTTTCCATTTATAAACTTCTCAGTTTTTTTGACAGTATGTATTTCTTTTTTGTAGCCACTTTTTCTGAAGGAATGTCTTTTAATGGCATTGTTGAACATTTTAGAAAGTTCATTGACTAGAGTTTTAAGTCCAATTTTGAGCTGTAAGGTACAAAGTAGGGTACTAAGCCCATCTGGAGACCCCAAAAAGTGTCTAAAATGGTAAAATTTTGAAAATCAAAATGACTTTATCTTAAATTTTATAAGTAGGGAGGGAGCAGATGATGTACCAAAACATCAGGTTTAATTTTCTCCTCAATCTTGAAGATTATGGAAAAATAATATTGAAATTAAAGGGTGGTTGAAGGTCAAATAAAGGTCAAAATGCCATTTTTCCTCTAAAAATTTCAAATTTTGATCAAGAAATTTTGATCAAGTAGTTGTGTTTTGTCATTATTTAATTTCCAAACCAAGTTACTACAAAGATTGACAGATAGATAATCTCAAATATGGTCCAACAAATCATTTTTTACCATTTACTGGTGAAAATGAAGTAGTTTTAAGTCAATAAGGAGGTGTGGAAGGTGGCATTTGGCTATTCCATGCTTATAATAAGTGTTTACGGACGGGTTGTGAGAAGGTGCTAGTATGGGACCACTGTTTAGGTCATAAAAGTTGTGAGCACCAAACAATATAGGCATTGTTTGGTATCAATTTTTTTGTTGTAAGACAGTCTTTCCATTCCATGCAACCAACAAAGGGTCGGGTCTATTGTTGCGATACTAGAGGTCATTCAAGGTCAAACTAACCCCAATTTCATAATTTGAGGCATTTTGTCTTTGAATTTTCCATTAAACAGCTTATCATATTCTCCTAGAATACATATTTTATCCTGGAAATATTTTTAGGTGAGAAATAATTTTTAAAAAGGATTCTGAGACATTTTTAGGTCATTTCAAGAGAAAGTTTGGACCAATTTGGAGTATTTCAGGGCCAAAATTACAAATGCCTGGTTATGGGTGCACTCACATATTCAAGTGAAGCAGCAGAAAGTTGACATAACAGATCGAGTTATATCTTATGGTATGTCAGTTTTCATTTTCAGTAGGGAGAATAAGCCATTTAACTTGCAGCATTACTTGCCTATTGTGCTTGTCATGTAAGATTATAAAGGCAGTGTAAAATATCTCTGAGATTTAAGGAAAAAATGAAGGTCAAATAAAGGTCAAAACATCATTTTTTCTCTAAAAAATTCAAATTTTGATGAAGAAATTTTGATTGAGTAGTTTGTGTTTTGTTATTACATAATATCCTAACCACATTACCACAATAATTGACAGACAAGATACCTTAAATATGTTTTAGCAAAACATTTCCACCCTTTACCTGTGAAAATGAAGTAGTTTAAAGTCAATATGGAGGTGTGGAAGGTGGCATTTGGTTGTTCCATGCTTATGATAAGTGTTTACGAACGGGTTGTGAGAAGGTGCTAGTATGGGACCACTGTTTAGGTTATGAAAGTTGTGAGCACCAAACATTATAGGCATTGTTTGGTACCTAAATGTTTGTTGTAAGACAATCTTTCTATTCCATGCAACCAGCCTAGGGTAGGGTCTATTGTTGTGATACTAGAGGTCATTCAAGGTCAAACTAACCCCAATTTCATGATTTAGGGCATTTTCTCTTTGGATTTTCCACTTTAGCAGCTTATCAAATTCTCATAGAATACATATTTTATCCTGGAAATATTTTTAGGTGAGAAATATTTCTTAAAAAGGATTCTGAGACATTTTCAGGTCATTTCAAGAGAAAGTTTGAACCAGTCTGGAATATTTAGGGGCCAAAATGACAAAATGCCTGATTACGGGTGCACTCAAATATTTAAGTGAAGCAGCAGAAAGTTGACATAACAGATAGAGACTCATATCTTATGGCATGTCAGGTTTCATTTTTAATTCGGAGAATAAGTCTTTTAACTTGCCTATTGTGTTTTTTATGTAAGATTCTAAAGGCAGTGTTTAATATCTTTGAGATTTAAGGACAAAATGAAGGTCAAATAAAGGTCAAAACGTCATTTTTTCTCTAAAAAGTTCAAATTTTGATGATGAAATTTTGATGAGGTCCTTCTGTTTTGTCATTACATAATTTCCTAAGCCTGTCACCACAATAATTGACAGACAAGATACCTTAAATATGTTTAACAGAAAAAAAAAATACCCTTTACCTGTGAAAATGAAGTCTAGTTTCAAGGTAATATGCAGATGTGGAATGTGCTATTGGACAATATTCATGCCTAATCGAGTTGTTAGCAAGTGCTAGTAACATATGGGACCACTTTTTAGGTCATAAAAGTTGTGAGCACCAAACATTATAGGCATTGTTTGCTATCAAAATGCTTGTTGTAAGACAATCTTTCCATTTCATGCAACCAGGCTAGTGTAGGGCATTTTGCAATGATATAAGAGGTCATTCAAGGTCAAACTACCCCCAATTTCATGACTTAAGGCATTTTGTCTTTGAATTGACTGTGTAGTATCTCATCAAATTCTCATAGAATACATATCTAATGATATCTTTTCCTGCAAATATTATTTTTAGGTAAGAAATGTCTTTTAAAAGAGAAACTCATGCCTTTTAAGGATATTTCAAGACAAAGTCTGTGCTAATCGTGAATATTTAGGCATCAAAATGACAAAATGCCCGATTTTAGGTGCACCCAAATATCAATTTAGCAGCAGAAAGTTGACACAACAGCTTACCATATGGTACGTCAGATTTCATTTTCAATTGGGCATATATGCCTTTTAACTTGCCAATTTGTGCTTGCCACGTAAGGTTAAAGATAGCGTTAAATATTATTGAGATTTAAGGAAAAATGGAATGTCAAACCAAGGTCAAAAGATCACATAGAGCATTTTCGACTTTGAATATTCAGGATTAGAACGGACTTTGTCTTGAAATAAACTTAAAAGGCATGAGTTTCTTTTTTAAAAGACATTTCTCACCTAAAAATAATATTTGCAGGAAAAAATATCATTAAATATGTATTCTAGAGGAACTTGATGAGATACTACACAGGCAATTCAAAGACAAAATGCCATAAGTCATGAAATTGGGGGTAGTTTGACCTTGAATGACCTCTCATATCACAGTAAAATACCCTACACTAGCCTTGTTGCATGAAATGGAAAGATTGTCTTACAACAAGCATTTTGATAGCAAACAATGCCTATAATATTTGGTGCTCACAACTTTTATGACCTAAACAGTGGTCCCATATGTTACTAGCACTTGCTAACAACTCGATTAGGCATGAATATTATCAAATAGCACATTCCACATCTGCATATTACCTTGAAACTAGTACTTCATTTTCACGGGTAAAGGGTAAACTTTTTTTGTTAAAACATATTTAAGGTAACTTTTCTGTCAATTAAAGTGGTGACATACTTAAGAAATTATGTATTGACAAGAAAAGAAGAACCTTATCAAAATTTCATCATCAAAATTAGAACGTTTTAGAGAAAAAATGATGTTTTGACCTTTATTTGACCTTCATTTTGTCCTTAAATCTCAATGATATTTTACACTGCCTTTATAATCTTACATAAAAACACAATAGGCAAGTTAAAAGACTTATTCTCCGAATTAAAAATGAAAGCTGACTTGCCATAAGATATGAGTCTCTATCTGTTATGTCAACTTTCTGCTGCTTCACTTAGATATTTTAGTGCACCCGTAATCAGGCATTTTGTCATTTTGGCCCCTAAATATTCCAGATTGGTTCAAACATTCTCTTGAAATGACCTGAAAATGTCTCAGAATCCTTTTTGAAAAATATTTCTCACCTAAAAATATTTCCAGGATAAAATATGTATTCTATGAGAATTTGATAAGCTGCTAAGTGGAAAATCCAAAGACAAAATGCCTTAAATCATGAAATTGGGGTTAGTTTGACCTTGAATGACCTCTAGTATCACAACAATAGACCCTACCCTAGGTTGGTTGCATGGAATGGAAAGATTGTCTTACAACAAACATTTAGGTACCAAACAATGCCTATAATGTTTGGTGCTCACAACTTTTATGACCTAAACAGTGGTCCCATATACTAGCACTTCTTACAACCCATTCGTAAACACTTATTATAAGCATGGAATAGCCAAATGCCACCTTCCACACCTCCATATTGACTTTAAACTACTTCATTTTTACAGGTAAAGGGTGGAAATGTTTTGCTAAAACATATTTAAGGTATCTTGTCTGTCAATTATTGTGGTAATGTGGTTAGGATATTATGTAATAACAAAACACAAACTACTCCATCAAAATTTCTTCATCGAAATTTGAATTTTTTAGAGAAAAAATGATGTTTTGACCTTTATTTGACCTTCATTTTTTCCTTAAATCTCAGAGATATTTTACACTGCCTTTATAATCCTACATGACAAACACAATAGGCAAGTAATGTCGCAAGTTAAAAGGCTTATTCTCCCTATTGAAAATGAAAACTGACATACCATAAGATATGACTCGATCTGTTATGTCAACTTTCTGCTGCTTCACTTAAATATGTGAGTGCACCCGTAACCAGGCATTTTGTAATTTTGGTCCCTAAATATTCCAAATTGGCCCAGACTTTCTCCTAAAATGACCTAAAAATGTCTCAGAATCCTTCTTAAAAATCATATCTCACCTAAAAATATTTCCAGGATAAAATATGTATTCTAGGAGAATATGATAAGCTGCTTAATGGAAAATTCAAAGACAAAATGCCTCAAATTATGAAATTGGGGTTAGTTTGACCTTGAATGACCTCTAGTATCGCAACAATAGACCCTACCCTAGGTTGGTTGCATGGAATGGAAAGACTGTCTTACAACAAAAAAATTGATACCAAACAATGCCTATGTTGTTTGGTGCTTAAAACTTTTATGACCTAAACAGTGGTCCCATACTAGCACCTTCCCACAACCCGTTCGTAAACACTTATTATAAGCATGGAATAGCCAAATGCCACCTTCCACACCTCCTTATTGACTTAAAACTACTTCATTTTCACCAGTAAATGGTAAAAAATTATTAGTTGGACCATATTTGAGATTATTTATCCGTCAATCATTGTGGTAACATGGTTTGGAAATTAAATAGTGACAAAACACAACTACTTTATCAAAATTTCTTGATCAAAATAAGAATATATTAGAGAAATAATTACATTTTGACCTTTATTTGACCTTCAACAACCCCTTAATTTCAATATTATTTTTCCATAATCTTCCAGATTGAGGAGAAAATTAAACCTGATGTTTTGGTACATAATCTGCTCCCTTCCTACTTATAAAACTTAAGATAAAGTCATTTTGATTTTCAAATTTTTACCATTTTAGGCACTTTTTGGGGTCTCCGGGTGGGCTTAGTACCCTACTTTGTACCTTACAGCTCAAAATTGGACTTAAAACTCTAGTCAATGAACTTTCTAAAATGTTCAACAATTCCATTAAAAGACATTCCTTCAGAAAAAGTGGCTACAAAAAAGAAATACATACCGTCAAAAAAACTGAGAAGTTTATAAACGGAAACTATAGAATATCGGAAAATCCCAGATTCTTGATTTGGCAGCCATTATGACCTTGAATGACCTTTATTACATCATGGGATAGAGTTGGTTATGTATTTACTATTTCAAAAGATACTTCTCTTTCATACCAACATTTTGATACCAAACACTGATCCCTATGATTGGTTTAAGCTGAGTTATGACTGTTTTAGGGTGGCTTTCCTACCCCTATACCCATTATTTTGACCATTTTGGGGCCTTTTTACATATAGTGGGGGGTCTAAGACATGACCCCATAAAAAAGATGTGCACCACTTCTGAAGTCTACATCCACCCTGGCGGTATGCCCCAAGTGTGGGCCTAAAACATGATACCAACGGAAATTTTCTAGCTCTCGGGTTAACCTGAATCCCAAAAATGGGTGGCTGGCTACTGTACTATGTGGTTATGCATTAGTTTGACCCAATGTTTAGGGCCAATACAAGATATTGTATTGTTGTGGATATTCACTAGACTGACCACATGTTTAGTGATATTACAGGATAGTTGATATGCTAGTTTGGCTGTATGTTTAAGGCTGTTACAGTCAACTATTGCATTTAAGATATGGCCAGATTATCAGCGGGTCAGTTCGGCACCAGTGGTCATTTCCCTGGCCAGTGTATCCTGTTGGCCTGAGAACTGACCAGACGCTTATATTGGCAGCTCTCCTGATACGAGTTTAAGCCCACCGTGCGTCTAGGACTATCTACATAGCTTGATGCTTGTGGGTGCACTCACTCTTACTTAGAGGAGCTACGGTCGGAATAATGTTGGGATACAGAAGGGGTCAAGGGACAAAAAGTATACTTTACTTTTCACTGTATTGCTTAATTAACAAATTGCTTTGATGAGCTGGCACGTCATCTGGGATAGTGTATGTCTGCACTTATTAGCAGTCCAGGGTGCTGTACAGTACTGTTGTTGTATTTATTGTTGCAAGGGTGAAGGCTGCATTATGAGGTGATTAGCAGTTTATTTGTACTAACATTTCAGTACATTTTCACACAAATGCACTTGCATGTCTGGGTGGTTTTGGAATACAGCACTCTTCGTGTTTATTTGTATACAAATTAAATGTTTTGTTTACTGTTTTAAAGGCCTTTTCCATTTGCGGTGTGATGGAGGGCAAGAATGTACTAACTTTTTGCCACCCACAACACACTAGTGGTTAGGTGTAGTAGTTTGGATATTTAAATAGTAAGAGCAAAATGTTTGAAAGTTTAGAAATCTTCTACTGGTTGTTGAGAAAAAAAATAACACCAAGTTCAGTAAATATATATTTTTTCAAACTTCAAAAATATATTTGTAATATGAATATGTCTGTGATAGGACTGTTTGTATGTGAAATGGTAGACCTCCCCATGCAAAGTGACCTGTGGAAGCTGTGATAGTTTTGTAAATATGTTGGTGATATTCACCAGTCATCAAGAGGAGAGTTTTCAGTTGGGTTATGATAAACATTTCTCTCTCAATTAGTTCAATGATCTCTAACATTTTACCAAAACAGGCTGTTTTAGTCATATTGAGAACCTGAGTGGCCTAGTCTCTTGATATCTGTAGTGCCCATAATGATCTTATTATTTTGGGGATATATTCTGAAAGAAAGCATGTGTTGGAAAATATTTGAATGCGAAATCTTAATCACAGCATTATAACTAATCTGTTTCATTTAGTTTGTGATTTTAAGCCATTCCTGGGTTACTCTCAATTTTAACTTAGATAAAGAGGACACTTTGCAGAGGCACCTGCAGAATGAATGTGTTAATCTATGAATGCTCACAGTGGCCAAAGGAAGCCCAAGAAGTATAGTGAAATCTTTATGGCAAAAGCAAAGTTGGAACTATAGTAGAAAAGTTAAACAGGACAAACGGGACGCTCCTTCAAATATTTTGTAAAATAATTTTGAATTTCCAATTTGTCCAAGCTGTTTTATATGAAGACGACTAATTCTAGAGGAACTATCAAACATGAATGGGTAAACACAGCTTGAGATGACACTACACAGAGGGAGCTGTGAGATGAAGGGGTTAAAGGGCAAATGCACCATCATAATGATTTAGGTTCAAAATGTGCCTATACGTGTCACCTTTCTAATAAGACCACCCGCAAGTCTGTCCTCCTCAGCACTCCTCAGATATGGCTTATGAAAGTTAGTAAAAAACTAGCCTGAGTCTGGGCATGGAGGCTGACATTGCAGGCCAATTAAGCCCAATTAAGCACAATCAGTGGTATGAAGTGACTGCCAGTGCTGCTTCTGATTGGTTGAGAGATATCAGTGGCTGGAAATGACTGCCACTGATATCTCTCAACCAATCAGAAGCAGGGCTGGCAGTCACTTCATAAGCACCACATCTGATAATGGCAGCCTCTATACCCAGACTCAGGCTAGTTTTTTACTAACTTTCATAAGCCATATCTGAGGAGTGCTGAGGAGGACAGACTTGCGGGTGGTCTTATTTGAAAGGTGACACATATAGGCACATTTTGAACCTAAATCATCATGATGGTGCATTTGCCCTTTAATGTGCCTGTTGTCGCTTGAGATGACACTACACAGAGGGAGCTGTGAGATGAAGGGGTTAATGTGCCTGTTGTCGCTTGAGATGACACTACACAGGGGGAGCTGTGAGATGAAGGGGTTAATGTGCCTGTTGTCGCTTGAGATGACACTACACAGAGGGAGCTGTGAGAGGAAGGGGTTAATGTGCCTGTTGTCGCTTGAGATGACACTACACAGGGGGAGCTGTGAGATGAAGGGGTTAATGTGCCTGTTGTCGCTTGAGATGACACTACACAGGGGGAGCTGTGAGATGAAGGGGTTAATGTGCCTGTTGTCGCTTGAGATGACACTACACAGGGGGAGCTGTGAGATGAAGGGGTTAATGTGCCTGTTGTCGCTTGAGATGACACTACACAGAGGGAGCTGTGAGAGGAAGGGGTTAATGTGCCTGTTGTCGCTTGAGATGACACTACACAGGGGGAGCTGTGAGATGAAGGGGTTAATGTGCCTGTTGTCGCTTGAGATGACACTACACAGGGGGAGCTGTGAGATGAAGGGGTTAATGTGCCTGTTGTCGCTTGAGATGACACTACACAGGGGGAGCTGTGAGATGAAGGGGTTAATGTGCCTGTTGTCGCTTGAGATGACACTACACAGGGGGAGCTGTGAGATGAAGGGGTTAATGTGCCTGTTGTCGCTTGAGATGACACTACACAGAGGGAGCTGTGAGAGGAAGGGGTTAATGTGCCTGTTGTCGCTTGAGATGACACTACACAGGGGGAGCTGTGAGATGAAGGGGTTAATGTGCCTGTTGTCGCTTGAGATGACACTACACAGGGGGAGCTGTGAGATGAAGGGGTTAATGTGCCTGTTGTCGCTTGAGATGACACTACACAGGGGGAGCTGTGAGATGAAGGGGTTAATGTGCCTGTTGTCGCTTGAGATGACACTACACAGGGGGAGCTGTGAGAGGAAGGGGTTAATGTGCCTGTTGTCGCTTGAGATGACACTACACAGGGGGAGCTGTGAGATGAAGGGGTTAATGTGCCTGTTGTCGCTTGAGATGACACTACACAGGGGGAGCTGTGAGATGAAGGGGTTAATGTGCCTGTTGTCGCTTGAGATGACACTACACAGGGGGAGCTGTGAGATGAAGGGGTTAATGTGCCTGTTGTCGCTTGAGATGACACTACACAGAGGGAGCTGTGAGATGAAGGGGTTAATGTGCCTGTTGTCGCTTGAGATGACACTACACAGAGGGAGCTGTGAGATGAAGGGGTTAATGTGCCTGTTGTAGCTCGAGTAGCAGATTTGTAAGCAGGATGGGCGTACTCTGTGGCCCAGACTGATCTAGTTCCAGCGATGATACTGCTCTTATCCTGTTTAAGGCTAGTGGGTACTATCACTGCCAAAACTAATCACAGACCTAGTCAATCGGAAGATACTACTAGCACTAGAAATGCCTTTAACCATCTCTCTGCCAAGCTGTAGTCAACTGTGAAGACAAGGCTCAAAATTGACTGATAAGTCTACCTGTAAGGTCAGTCAGCTCAAATTCTTACTTACCCTTCTGCATTGTGCAGGCCTTAGAAATCTAGATTCTAGATGGCGTGAAACGTTTCATTCTTTTTTAGCAAGCCAGGCTCCACCTGTTGTTTACCTTGTCATAAACAGGTTGGCCTGGTCGTTAAAAATGTGCCATGTTCAGGCCTCAACGCTAACTCAAAATGATACTGGCTCTGTAGGACCGGTAACACCTAGCTTCTACTGGTCCTGCAAAATGTTTGCTGGCCCTACATTTTTTCTTTAACATAACAAGAACGAACATGGCATAAGATTCATCACAACATTTATCTTTATAAATTTTATCTTCATTTATTTCAAAAATAATTGGGGACATTCTCAGGGGGAAACTTTTTAACAAGAATGTCTCCAAATGATTACTGGCCCTGTAGGACCAGTTGAAGTTTTTTTTTACTGGCCCAAAGCTGTTTTTGGAAATTTTTACTGGCCTGGGGCCATAGGTTCACCCTTAGCGTCGAGCCCTGATGTTATGATGGGCTGTCTGTGGTGCTTATGGAACTGAAGGATCCCTTGGAACAACTATAATGAGAAGAGCAATTCCTCCTGGCTTTGGGTTTCTCATCATGATGTTGAAAGTGATGGAAAAATGTATCTTCCCTCCCTATACCCCCGAGTCTCACCGCTGCACTAGGTCCAGGGTTCAGATTTGGCTTGTGTGCAAGTTGCCAGTGACTTGGGATAAGTCAGTGGCTTCTGTGTATGCTCTTTTCCCCTCTCTTAAATGCATCTGGATATGCATAATAAGAATGGCTGAAAATGTGATGATAAAAAATATCCAGTTCATTCCCATTAGCTAGTCAAGTAATCTCTCTGTTCTCAACCTAACGGGAGTAACAAGGTTAAAGAAGCATGCAGTGCGTTTGTACGATGGTGCAAGTGTGAACAGCAGAAAAAATAAATTTAAATTTATTTTCTCCACCGTTTTTTTACCAAAACAGCAGAAAAAATATATTTAAATTTATTTTCTCTAACGTTTTTCCAAAAACAGCAGAAAAAAAATATTTAAATTTATTTTCTCCAACGTTTTTCCAAAAACAGGAGAAAAAATATATTTAAATATATTTTCTCTTACGTTTTTCTAAAAACAGCAGAAAAAAATATTTAAATATATTTTCTCCAACGTTTTTCCAAAAACAGGAGAAAAAATATATTTAAATATATTTTCTCCATCGTTTTTCCAAAAACAGCAGAAAAAAAAAATTTAAATATATTTTCTCTGCTGTTTCAAATAGTTTGCCCTTCTCCCGCTAGATGTCCCCCTTCACCACTTCCAAGGGAGCACTCATTATTTGAATTTGATAGTATGTGGTGACCAAAATGGCATGTAAAAGTGGACAAAAAAGACATTTTGGAACATTCATAATTGATATTGAATATTGATAAATGAATGAGGAATTTCATAGTTCATTTATGAATTGCAAATATTCACTTTTCATTATGCGAGCGGTTTGAATTGTTGTGACCCAACTTCCGTGTCTACGACGGTCATGAGAGTGGCATGGGGAAAGATCGACTCTGTATTAAAGGAGCATAGGCACGGCCACTTTGCACCTTATCAGTTACTCAGGAAATCACAAGTTTACCTGAGGGGGGGGGGGGGGGGGGGTCTAGTATTTAACAAATGATAAACATGATTCGAGAACGCCCCGACCAACTTCCAGTTTGGTACGACATTTGTACTTAGTGTTATAAATTCGCCGCCTATACAAGGATTGGCTTCGTAGCCTAGAGGTTAATTGTCCGGCTCTCACGCGGACGATACGGGTTCAATTCGCCGACTCGGATGACCTTTTTTCATAACTTTGTTTCTTTTTTTTTTTTGAAGATAGAAAATGAAACAATTTTTTCTGTCTATATCTGACCCCAAATATATATATATATATATATATATATATATATATATATATATATATATATATATATATATATATATATATATATATATATATATATATATATATATATATACAAATATATCCAGTTTCTTCTGCCCCAACACGACCCCCTCCCCCCAGAGAAAAGTGAATAAGTATGTATGTATGTATGTATGCATGCATGCATATATATATATATATATATATATATATATATATATATATATATATATATATATATATATCTATATATATATATATACATATACATATATATATATATATTTATATATATATATATATATATATATATATATATATATATATATATATATATATATATATATATATATACTTATTCACTTTTCTCTGGGGGAAGGGGGTCGTGTGGGGCAGAAGAAACTGGATATATTTGTGTGTGTATATATATATATATATATATATATATATATATATATATATATATATATATATATATATATATATATATATATGTATATATATTTATATATATGGGGTCAGATATAGACAGAAAAAAATGTTTCATTTTCTATCTTCAAAAAAAAAATGAAAAAAAGTTATGAAAAAAAGCGTCCGAGTCGGCGAATTGAACCCGTATCGTCCGCGTGAGAGCCGGACAATTAACCTCTAGGCTACGAAGCCAATCCTTGTATAGGCGGCGAATTTATAACACTAAGTACAAATGTCGTACCAAACTGGAAGTTGGTCGGGGCGTTCTCGAATCATGTTTATCATTTGTTAAATACTAGACCCCCCCCCCCCCCCCCTCAGGTAAACTTGTGATTTCCTGAGTAACTGATAAGGTGCAAAGTGGCCATGCCTATGCTCCTTTAATACAGAGTCGATCTTTCCCCATGCCACTCTCATGACCGTCGTAGACACGGAAGTTGGGTCACAACAATTCAAACCGCTCGCATAATGAAAAGTGAATATTTGCAATTCATAAATGAACTATGAAATTCCTCATTCATTTATCAATATTCAATATCAATTATGAATGTTCCAAAATGTCTTTTTTGTCCACTTTTACATGCCATTTTGGTCACCACATACTATCAAATTCAAATAATGAGTGCTCCCTTGGAAGTGGTGAAGGGGGACATCTAGCGGGAGAAGGGCAAACTATTTGAAACAGCAGAGAAAATATATTTAAATATTTTTTTTCTGCTGTTTTTGGAAAAACGATGGAGAAAATATATTTAAATATATTTTTTCTCCTGTTTTTGGAAAAACGTTGGAGAAAATATATTTAAATATTTTTTTTCTGCTGTTTTTAGAAAAATGTAAGAGAAAATATATTTAAATATATTTTTTCTCCTGTTTTTGGAAAAAAGTTGGAGAAAATAAATTTAAATATTTTTTTTCTGCTGTTTTTGGAAAAACGTTAGAGAAAATAAATTTAAATATATTTTTTCTGCTGTTTTGGTAAAAAAAACGGTGGAGAAAATAAATTTAAATTTATTTTTTCTGCTGTTCACACTTGCACCATCGTACGTTTGAGTTCATTTCTTGTAGCAAAATATTTCAAAGGACTTTGCTTATAATTAACTCATTCCTACCTGCTGCAGCCAAATCGCCTGACTATTTTGGTGATATCTCAATCACATAAAAAAATAGATTTTCATTTATCTTCTCTAAAGAGTTTGCCAAATAATGCTTCATTTTGAAGTTATTTTCAAAAGTAAGGCAGTATGACTCGTCAAGTAGGTTTCTAGGCACAAATGGGATGGTTTACTTATAGGTTTGAACATATAGCAATGACATATGAATTGCAGGTAACATGTTGGGTATTTATGAATTTCATTTGGAAAGCCTAGCTCTAACACATTGACATTGTATACAGTCGTATACATTTTGAATAAAATGCTGTCAGGAAGGAAAGAATTAACTGCCAGTCATTGAGCGTTTGGAATGATCCTAAAAAAGAGAGGAAAAAGGATATGAAAATCGAATATATGTATGTGCATGACATGTGACCTCCTACTATTTCCTACTGCTGCTCAAACAGCCATGAAGTTCAGTAGTTTAAGCATGGGTAAGCCTCCGAATCTCAGATTACCATTACAGCAGATGCATATGCAAATAATTGGTTCATGAAAAAATGTTAAACATATTTGTATGATATGTATATTAACTCCAACTTCAAAAGGAATTCTTTCAAATATTTCAAATATCAATTAGAAAACTAATAAGAGATAAAGACTGTTGGTGACCACAGTTAATTGCCATCTGTGTGTTAACACATTCATGACAATTCAAAGCCGGCATAAAACAAACCACAATAGATGTCAGTAAAATATAATAGATGGCCTGTGTCTGTTTTTAACCCCATAACAACACTAATCAAACCTCTGATCTTTTATTTTACCCTTTCCTGATCTTCTATTTTTCGGATATCATAACACACTAACTCAGTATGCGCCAGCCATAATGTTCTAATGAGAACGAGGCTGTATCTGATGATGATGATGATGATGATGATGACTTTATTGCTCAAAATGCCCTGACTGTGTTGGTGATCTCTATTTTATTTGAGCACTTTTCATAAGATAGTTGTAGGTGACATGCTGATCCAAACCCCAACAACAACTCTAGTTCAAATTTTTGAATCAATTCATGCTTTATGCAACAATTATTTTATTAAGCATAAACCGATCTGGGCGACACTTGTGGAGGAGATGTGTAGATGTGAATTGGTTGGTGCATGGCAGTGCTAGCGTAGATGGTATCTCACTGTGGAATAGTGCATGTGAACGAGGTATAACCCATCCTACTTGGCATAGTGCCAAGAATGGAAATTACAGTTTATACGCATCCTACTGTAGTGCTAATCAGTGCTTTCATTGAAAAATATCACAGGTTGCTCTCAACCCAAAATATTTATATAAAAAGGAATTCCACATGATTGCCTGGTTGTCCAAATCCTACTTGATTCTCTGTGTGTGAATGGGTTAACCCATACACGCCAGTAGATCTCCCTGATTAGTAGCGCCTAGACCTAATTGTCACTTTTTGATATTTTGTTGATGGCATTAAGCGTGATTTTAAAGGGTTTCATGAGTTAGGTTCTCATTGTCTTTTTTCTTTCAGATATTTTCTTAAAATGCTCTGGTCTCAGAGATATTACCAAGCATGTCATGAAATTTTGGTACTACAGATATTGATGGGTTAACCCATACGTGAACTGGTTGATGAGTATCTTGGATTCACATCTTTTGGTGTCATTTACCACAGCATCTGAGCTGTCATGTAGTCTTGAAACTTGTGGCCTGGAATGTATTTATGATTAACTTGGTAATAGATCTTAGATTTCTTGATATTTTTGATTAGATGCCATTTCAGGAGTGTCACTGATAAATGCTTCTCTTTTGAATCTTTTCAAGTGAAACTCACTGTCAAAATATTCTGCTTCTATTAAAATTCAGATTGAATGAAGGAGCTGGTATTTAACCAAGTTGATGCAGACCTTGCACACTGTATAGAAGAGAGTTCTGTAATGAGTTTGATGGTTAGCGCTGGCCTGTTGCTAATTGCTAATATGATATGTCATATTGAGCTGCAGGTCATCCTGGCAGGCCTGTTGTTTACTGCGTAACAGTCTCAGACAGGTATCATAAGCTGCATCTTCATTAAGGTGACTGATCCAAGTCAGCTCTGCATGCTCTGGCTCATCCATTATGAGATCTCTAGGCCTGATCATCCCTTATATCATTATGTATGTGTCTGCAAGGTGATCCACAAAGCCATCCAATACATAACATATACAGTTATACAAGGCGAGCATACCGTATATGTACCCCTTGAACAGCAAAAGATGTTGTCATAGTCAGCATATAACTCATATACATACATATGTACAGGGGCACAGTTTTCTACAGTTCCGCCGCAGGTACAAACCTGCATATTCATGCCTCACAGTCAGCATATAACTCATATACATACATATGTACAGGGGCACAGTTTTCTGCAGTTCCGCCGCAGGTAAAAACCTGCAGATTCATGCCTCACAGTCAGCATATAACTCATATACATACATATGTACAGGGGCACAGTTTTCTGCAGTTCCGCTGCAGGTAAAAACCTGCATATTCATGCCTCACAGTCAGCATATAACTCATATACATACATATGTACAGGGGCACAGTTTTCTACAGTTCCGCCGCAGGTAAAAACCTGCAGATTCATGCCTCACAGTCAGCATATAACTCATATACATACATATGTACAGGGGCACAGTTTTCTGCAGTTCCGCCGCAGGTACAAACCTGCAGATTCATGCCTCACAGTCAGCATATAACTCATATACATACATATGTACAGGGGCACAGTTTTCTGCAGTTCCGCCGCAGGTAAAAACCTGCAGATTCATGCCTCACAGTCAGCATATAACTCATATACATACATATGTACAGGGGCACAGTTTTCTGCAGTTCCGCCGCAGGTAAAAACCTGCATATTCATGCCTCACAGTCAGCATATAACTCATATACATACATATGTACAGGGGCACAGTTTTCTGCAGTTCCGCCGCAGGTAAAAACCTGCATATTCATGCCTCACAGTCAGCATATAACTCATATACATACATATGTACAGGGGCACAGTTTTCTGCAGTTCCGCTGCAGGTAAAAACCTGCAGATTCATGCCTCACAGTCAGCATATAACTCATATACATACATATGTACAGGGGCACAGTTTTCTACAGTTCCGCCGCAGGTAAAAACCTGCATATTCATGCCTCACAGTCAGCATATAACTCATATACATACATATGTACAGGGGCACAGTTTTCTGCAGTTCCGCTGCAGGTACAAACCTGCATATTCATGCCTCACAGTCAGCATATAACTCATATACATACATATGTACAGGGGCACAGTTTTCTGCAGTTCCGCTGCAGGTAAAAACCTGCATATTCATGCCTCACAGTCAGCATATAACTCATATACATACATATGTACAGGGGCACAGTTTTCTGCAGTTCCGCTGCAGGTAAAAACCTGCATATTCATGCCTCACAGTCAGCATATAACTCATATACATACATATGTACAGGGGCACAGTTTTCTACAGTTCCGCCGCAGGTACAAACCTGCATATTCATGCCTCAGAGTCAGCATATAACTCATATACATACATATGTACAGGGGCACAGTTTTCTGCAGTTCCGCTGCAGGTAAAAACCTGCAGATTCATGCCTCACAGTCAGCATATAACTCATATACATACATATGTACAGGGGCACAGTTTTCTACAGTTCCGCCGCAGGTACAAACCTGCATATTCATGCCTCACAGTCAGCATATAACTCATATACATACATATGTACAGGGGCACAGTTTTCTGCAGTTCCGCCGCAGGTAAAAACCTGCATATTCATGCCTCACAGTCAGCATATAACTCATATACATACATATGTACAGGGGCACAGTTTTCTGCAGTTCCGCCGCAGGTACAAACCTGCAGATTCATGCCTCACAGTCAGCATATAACTCATATACATACATATGTACAGGGGCACAGTTTTCTGCAGTTCCGCCGCAGGTAAAAACCTGCAGATTCATGCCTCACAGTCAGCATATAACTCATATACATACATATGTACAGGGGCACAGTTTTCTGCAGTTCCGCCGCAGGTAAAAACCTGCAGATTCATGCCTCACAGTCAGCATATAACTCATATACATACATATGTACAGGGGCACAGTTTTCTGCAGTTCCGCCGCAGGTAAAAACCTGCAGATTCATGCCTCACAGTCAGCATATAACTCATATACATACATATGTACAGGGGCACAGTTTTCTGCAGTTCCGCCGCAGGTAAAAACCTGCAGATTCATGCCTCACAGTCAGCATATAACTCATATACATACATATGTACAGGGGCACAGTTTTCTGCAGTTCCGCCGCAGGTAAAAACCTGCAGATTCATGCCTCACAGTCAGCATATAACTCATATACATACATATGTACAGGGGCACAGTTTTCTGCAGTTCCGCCGCAGGTAAAAACCTGCAGATTCATGCCTCACAGTCAGCATATAACTCATATACATACATATGTACAGGGGCACAGTTTTCTGCAGTTCCGCCGCAGGTAAAAACCTGCAGATTCATGCCTCACAGTCAGCATATAACTCATATACATACATATGTACAGGGGCACAGTTTTCTGCAGTTCCGCCGCAGGTACAAACCTGCAGATTCATGCCTCACAGTCAGCATATAACTCATATACATACATATGTACAGGGGCACAGTTTTCTGCAGTTCCGCCGCAGGTACAAACCTGCATATTCATGCCTCAGAGTCAGCATATAACTCATATACATACATATGTACAGGGGCACAGTTTTCTGCAGTTCCGCAGGTAAAAACCTGCAGATTCATGCCTCACAGTCAGCATATAACTCATATACATACATATGTACAGGGGCACAGTTTTCTGCAGTTCCGCCGCAGGTAAAAACCTGCAGATTCATGCCTCACAGTCAGCATATAACTCATATACATACATATGTACAGGGGCACAGTTTTCTGCAGTTCCGCCGCAGGTACAAACCTGCATATTCATGCCTCACAGTCAGCATATAACTCATATACATACATATGTACAGGGGCACAGTTTTCTGCAGTTCCGCCGCAGGTACAAACCTGCATATTCATGCCTCACAGTCAGCATATAACTCATATACATACATATGTACAGGGGCACAGTTTTCTACAGTTCCGCCGCAGGTACAAACCTGCATATTCATGCCTCAGAGTCAGCATATAACTCATATACATACATATGTACAGGGGCACAGTTTTCTACAGTTCCGCCGCAGGTACAAACCTGCATATTCATGCCTCACAGTCAGCATATAACTCATATACATACATATGTACAGGGGCACAGTTTTCTGCAGTTCCGCCGCAGGTACAAACCTGCAGATTCATGCCTCACAGTCAGCAATTGCCCTTTTGAGGTACTGGCAGCAATTAATATACTTCACTCATGTTTTCTTAAATTTTCAATAAGTCATTAAGGACCAACAGAAGCACAAGGAAGTGTTACTTCAGAGTCATACTTCACTTCACTTAATTTTCAGTCACTGGACACTTGCGGGGGGCGTGGTGGCTTTTACAGCAATGGTTCTCAGCACTGATGCCAGCACAGCATGCAGCACCAGGAGCCGCCCTCAAATCCCAGACAGCATTAATTTTTTGGCCTAACTTCAAACCCTGTGTCAGCTACTGTATTTATAGAAACAGACTATGTAAGTTAGATTTTTACCTCCATATTGTCCTTGAACTGAAGTAATTTAGTGTAAACCATTTGTGAAAACTGTGATGGCATATTCTTGTGTAAACTTTGATGGACCCCAGAGTGTTATGTGAAAGCTTTTAAGGCACTGTATTGAACCCCATGGGCTGAACCAGTATTTGCAATATCAATAGATTCCCATTACAAACAATATCTTCTATTTTCAAAACCTTGACTTCCTGAGGTCACTCTTGATGATTATTCAGGGTAGTTTAGTACTACAGCCAGAAGTGAAAGGATTGTGGAATATTGAATTACAACTCCAAGACCGGAAATATCACAAGCACAGCTCCCTGCAAGGGGGCACACACACACACACACACACACACACACACACACACATCTCTGCATTATAACTTAGACTGTCCAATTCCTTGTATTATGGCTTCTGTGAATAGAGGTTTTGTGTTAGTCAAAATTGTTAACCCAAATTACATGATTAAAATGCCTACATGATCTGACAACTTTGGATATATTTTTTTTATAAGAAAACTTCTGAAAAACATTTGGAGATGGAGAGGTATTGTATAAATCAACAGGAACACCAACACACTACCAAATATTTTTTTCTGAATCAAATCTAATCTGTCACAGATTTGAATTTGGCCCACAGCATATTACAAAGTTGCTAGTGACAGAAAAATTGAGAGAAACTATTGCAGAAAAAGTGACAATTAATGACCTCCAAATTTCACATTTATCAAAGGCTTATAAGACTTTGTCAGAGTTTATTGCCAAGTCACATTGCCACTCAGCCATGGGGGCAGCCCCCAGGCATGGGGGAATGGAGATTTCTGCGCTGTGAGCATTAGATCACCTCAATGATTGCATGAGTTTATTGCCAAGTCACATTGCCACTCAGCCATGGGGGCAGCCCCCAGGCATGGGGGGATGGAGCTTTCTACGCTGTGAGCATTAGATCACCTCAATGATTGCATGAGTTTATTGCCAAGTCACATTGCCACTCAGCCATGAGGGCAGCCCCCTGGTATGGGGGGATGGAGATTTCTGCGCTGTGAGCATTAGATCACCTCAATGATTGCATGAGTTTATTGCCAAGTCTCATTGCCACTCAGCCATGGGGGCAGCCCCCAGGCATGGGGGGATGGAGATTTCTGCGCTGTGAGCATTAGATCACCTCAATGATTGCATGAGTTTATTGCCAAGTCACATTGCCACTCAGCCATGGGGGCAGCCCCCAGGCATGGGGGGATGGAGCTTTCTATGCTGTGAGCATTAGATCACCTCAATGATTGCATGAGTTTATTGCCAAGTCACATTGCCACTCAGCCATGGGGGCAGCCCCCTGGTATGGGGGGATGGAGATTTCTGCGCTGTGAGCATTAGATCACCTCAATGATTGCATGAGTTTATTGCCAAGTCACATTGCCACTCAGCCATGGGGGCAGCCCCCAGGCATGGGGGGATGGGGCTTTCTATGCTGTGAGCATTAGATCACATCAATGATTGCATGAGTTTATTGCCAAGTCACATTGCCACTCAGCCATGGGGGCAGCCCCCAGGCATGGGGGGATGGAGCTTTCTATGCTGTGAGCATTAGATCACCTCAATGATTGCATGAGTTTATTGCCAAGTCACATTGCCACTCAGTCATGGGGGCAGCCCCCTTGTATGGGGGGATGGAGCTTTCTACGCTGTGAGCATTAGATCACCTCAATGATTGCATGAGTTTATTGCCAAGTCACATTGCCACTCAGCCATGGGGCAGCCCCCAGGGATGGGAGGATGGAGCTTTCTACGCTGTGAGCATTAAATCACCTCAATGATTGCATGAGTTTATTGCCAAGTCACATTGCCACTCAGCCATGGGGGCAGCCCCCTGGTATGGGGGGATGGAGCTTTCTACGCTGTGAGCATTAGATCACCTCAATGATTGCATGAGTTTATTGCCAAGTCACATTGCCACTCAGCCATGGGGGCAGCCCCCTGGTATGGGGGGATGGAGCTTTCTACGCTGTGAGCATTAGATCACCTCAATGATTGCATGAGTTTATTGCCAAGTCACATTGCCACTCAGCCATGGGGGCAGCCCCCAGGCATGGGGGGATGGAGCTTTCTGCGCTGTGAGCATTAGATCACCTCAATGATTGCATGAGTTTATTGCCAAGTCACATTGCCACTCAGCCATGGGGGCAGCCCCCAGACATGGGGGGATGGAGATTTCTGCGCTGTGAGCATTAGATCACCTCAATGATTGCATGAGTTTATTGCCAAGTCACATTGCCACTCAGCCATGGGGGCAGCCCCCTGGTATGGAGGGATGGAGATTTCTGCGCTGTGAGCATTAGATCACATCAATGATTGCATGAGTTTATTGCCAAGATAAATAGAGATGCAGCCTAGCAAGTGTGGACGCAGTGTCTGTGCCCCGTCCTTGCGGACCCATAACCCTGCGCTATGATTGCACACTTAAGAGTGCTACTGCGATGAATCATTCTACATGGCTAGCAGGGACATGAATCTAGGGATTGGAAGCCTCTTCATATGCCCCATGTGTGATGCCACAACGGCTAAGCTTATTTCACAGCAAGACATGGAAGGTGCTCCATTTCAGTCTTCTAATAAAATTCCAAATGCTTAACATACTTAGTAGAACTCATAGACATGTTTATCCAACCTCCACCTCCTACTTAAATAAATGTTTTGTGGTTCGAAAGTTCATTGAATAATTTATTTTTGCCAGGGCTCTGCCATGGCTATACTAGTACTGAAAAGACTAGAGGAGCTGAAGTAGGGCTAGGAGACAGAGGCTGTATTTTCCAGGTCTTTCTGGGTTACCTGTCTGTAAAAAGCTATTTTTAGGAAGAGGTTGGGGTAATGAATCAATGAATATCATAATTGATAAATGCTCTTGAAAACTTGGGCAAGTGTGTCTTTAAAAATCAAATCTTGTTATCCTGAACACTGGTAAGAAATTGAACCTGACATACTACTCAAATGCTTTGCATCAAATGTTCAATCTTTAATTTTCAAATTTAGCGTGATTTAGTGACAGCCGATTGGTTCAATGGCAGCTAGTTGGTGCGGAGCTATTTTTCAGCCAAATTTTGGCCTCTAAGGTACACAAGGCTTATACAGGATATTTAGTGAAATCACAGAATTGCATGTCCCTTCTCTACGGATCCCAGATTACTCATACTGAGATTCTGCTGGTAGCAGCCGAGGGATCCATGACACGTATCGTGGCCGCAGCGATGGCTCCCACAGATTTCGCCCTTATAATTGATAGGAAACTCTTCAGGGAGACATTGTCATATGTGTGTATCAGCGTGTGAGGAGTTCATTTAGGGTAAAGTTTGGATACAGAATGATGAAATATGGATATTTTTTAGTCTCAGGAATGATTAGCAAAGATGTATCCTTTTGTTCCTATCTTTAGATAACAAACAATCATATTTATTAACAGCTCTATTTAGAGCAAATAATACATTTGTGTCTGAAGAATTTTGTCGACAATTCTCTGACAAAAGCATATTTTGGAAAACATTTGGAGTAGAGAAGTTACAATTCTTCTTCTAATGTTTTGTCAATCCAACATTGTGTCATTCATAAGTTAGTTTCAAAAGTAATCGTTGAACTAGGAGGCATTTTCTGGAGCTAAGTTTAGGCTTGAATGGGCCGATACAAGTGCTGTATGATCACACCATTTTTTCGCAATTAGAAATGTTTATAGACAGAGTCATAGTCATCCAGGATTATCCTACGATCCAGTGATCCTTGGTTGAAGCCTACTTGTTTCATTACACAACAAGTATGGCCCACGCGGGACATGGGTCCCAGACATAGAGTAAACATACCAACCATTAGAACAACAGGGATTGCCTGCTACAGTTTACTCTTTGCTGTGAGGGTTGGTCGCAGCGAGGCCGGAAATGCACTGAAAAAGCCTGGCAGAGACAGTAATTACGATGCGGAGAGTGGAAATAGTGTTTGTTTTGATAGAAATAGGAATTATTGCTCATTTGTGAGAGTTAGATGTTGCCCTAGCGGGTCCCTTACGTCTCCACAGGAGTATTATGTCCATCTAGATGTTTCTACCAATGTGGCTTGCTCCTAATCAATATTGTATGTGTATAATTACTGCTAAAAAGTTCCTTCTGTCTGAATATCTGCAAATATTTACCTTATCAGTTTCTCATTGTTATGATTGTGTTTTTTGTTTAGGGGAATAGTGGCATGAGAGTGTCTAGGTAGTGTACATAGATCCATTCTGCTAAGATAGGCTTACATAAATAGATATATTAGGCACTATAATACCAAGTTTTAAGTAAACCACCCATGCTTCATCTGGTTATGGGAATCAAAAACCAGTAAGTAATCATGCACCATGCTGGTCAACCTATGAGTGTCAATAATGGTAGATACGGGGCAAAACATTTTATGCTTTTAGTACCCTATATTGTTTTTCAAGTCAATGGGCCATTATGGCCCCTGTTTTGGAAATAGATCAGTAAGCAGAAAAAGTGTCAGGCCAGGCTGGGCTACCTGGAGTACTTAACTATTATAATCTCAGAAAATGGTGAGCCTTCTGGACAGCCCTAACCAATCTCTCCCCCTTGGCCTATGTATGAGGTGTTCCAAAATGGCCCAATGTGTGGTCCACCAATAAGGGTTACAAGTGGTATATCAGTATGATGTGCCATGCTTGTTTTGTAAATGATGGTCCTTGATGATAGTTCTGCATGTAAATACTTGGTCTCTTTAAATATCAAATATGTAAGGTTTTCATGGCTAGCTGTTTGGTTACATAGTTCATACTATTGCCACACAATGGAGTCGTATAATCAGATTCACAACTAAACACTCTAGTATAATGCAGTGCCAGCTATCCAGGATATAAATTTCTGCAAATCTTGGGCTTGGAGGCAGGCTAGTGTTTACTGAAATCCTGGCATGATCTAGCCGCCGCGCGTTCATCAAACAAACCTGACTCTCTACATGCATTTATAATTTCAGATTTGATGTTTCCTACTCTGCAGCCCAAACCCTAGTGGCTGAAGAGTACAACTTCAACCATGCGAGACGAGGGAAGGCCATTATCATCAACAACAAAGAGTTTGACGAGCGCCTGACCAATCAGCTGGAGCGTATAGGTACCGAGGTGGATGGCGAGAAACTCACCAATACCTTCATGGACCTTGGCTTCGAGGTGGAGGTCTTCAACAACCTCACCAGCACTGAAATGTCACTCACACTCGCAACAAGTAAGTTGCAAATTAACTCGCATTGGCAAAAAGGTGCCTGACATTTTTGGTGAAATCTTGCAGTCAAAAGCATAGTTTGGAAAATATTTCAAGGAGAAATGTTGATAATTTAGGAGCTCTGTCAAGAACTCTTCTTCCAATATTTCATAAAATCATTACCACATGCATAATATACCCAAATGACAATACTAAGACTGGTCTCCAAAGCATGAATGGGTTGAATTTCCAATTGAAAGTATATGTCTATGTACAGTAACATCTCCTATAAAGTACAATCCAAGTCAACTTGATTGCACTGTCTTTACACCGTATATTAACACATTCCCTTAGTATTTAAGTGTGTTCTAGGAAGACCTAGGGTTAACAAATGTGTGTCACGAGTGCGACTTGGTGCAAACTGATACCTTTACATACACAAGATCATTAAGAATTGAAAAAAAATACAAGAACAAAAACAAACAAACTTTAAGGTCTCCATGAAGTACAATCCAAGTTAACTTGATTGCACAGTCTTTCTATTGTATATTAACACGTTCCCTTAGTATTTAAATATGGTCATCACTCAAGAAATGAGAAGAACTAGGGTTAACAAATCTGTGTCACGAGTGCGACTTGGTACATGTACAGTTCATTTCAGGCATCTCCCCCTGGTGGCAAACTATTGATTCCATCCTTGATATTGGAGATAGCCACAGAACGATCAATTTAGTTTAAGTTCTCGACCCACAGGCAGATAATCCCTGTTAATCTCATATCTACACAGATTATCTTTTTTGTCTTCGGCAAGTTTCTGCAATGAAACTGATAAAATTTGCCTCCTGCCTTAACTCTCTCACAACCGGGGCATATACAGGGACTGACATCTTTGATGATATCTTGATCCCAGAATGATATCCTGAGAAATACTAAACTGAAAGTTGTTGTCCATGATGGGTTGAACAATTCCTCTTCATGAATTTTTTAAATAAAACTCATTATGACGAGTTTTGCGCAAAGTTGTCAGACATAGATGTGCACACCCCAGGTGCCAAAGGGTTAACCCAGTAATGACATACTCTAAAGATTCCCAGAAAACTGTGTTAAAGACTGGATCATATTGTCCCTTTACCAATTGTTATCTTGGTTACTGGGTCATTTCATAATTATCTAAAATATAGTCCTTCATCTTGAATGGTTTTTATTGAAGTAGAAATATTTCATCACTTTATTCATCTATTCAGCTCTGTAGCTGCTCATAAATGTTGAACTGTTTTAAGGGTACAGAAGAAAATTTCAAGAGTAACTCTTAAGCATTAATGGGTTAAAAAGGAAACGTAAGTCATTTATTTACTTTTAACTCTCAAAGAGATATACCTTCAACGGATGTTTTATAAATTTATTTCTTATTTCTGTGATTTACCATAAAACATTATATTATTCGCTAACAGCTACTGCTTTCCAAAGGGAACTTCAGGCCTGGACTCAGGTCATTATTGATCTCCATTGCAGTAATGTACAGGAAGTCCAGGTGCCCTGTGAGGCTTTCTGGGAAATGTTGAAAGAAAGGAAAAATATTTCCAAATGTATGGTTTCCTCCCTTTCATATCCTCTCAATTGCATTGCTTAGATCCTAAAAACATACATGCGGCCCATTGGCCAGGACAAATATAATATGAGAGTCGCAGTGTGATATAGGATGTAAGAAAACTCATCTGCTTCTATCTTTTATCCGTGAAGCATCTGTTATTGTGTAGGGTTATTGGAATGAGGGAGTCATTTATCTTCTTTTCTGTTTATTGATTTTCATATCCAATTAGAAGTGTTGCTGATTGTTATCATTCACGTCCAGTAGATATGACCCCCTCCCCTGCACCTGATGACCTTACAACTTCTAACCTCCACAACTTCAACCTTCTAATGAGGCCATCTCAGGGCAACTTACAGTCTTAGCCAAAAGTGATTTTTTTCAAGAAAAACAAAACAGTTTAAGTTATGGTAGATACGAAAGCAAGTAGTAGTAGAAGTATTTTCATTATTATTTTCATTATTATTTTCATTATTATTATTATCATTATTATTATTATTATTATTAATATTATTATCATATTATTATTATTATCATTTTAATTGTCATTATTATTATTATTGTTATTATTATATTATTATTATCATTATTATTATTATTATTTTTATCATTATTATTGTTGTTATCATTATTATTATTTTTATCTTAATTTTTATTTATTATTATTATTGTTTTTATTATTATTATTATTATTATTATTATTATTATTATTAGTAGTAGTAGTAGTAGTAGTAGTAGTAGTAGTAGTAGTATTTGATATTCATGAAGATATTTTGGCTCATTAAAACAAGAATTTTGAAAAGTACTTGAGGGAAGGTTGCTGTTTGACTACCGGTATTTATGAACATTTTTCTTTTAATTTTTTTTCCAAATGATTCCCTAACGAGAAAGATATATTCAAAATGGTTTGGCCTTTTTGGTATGCCTGAGTAAAGGTAAAAGTATTTTCATTATTATTTTCATTATTATTTTCATTATCATTTTCATTATTATTATTATCATAATCATTATTATTATTATTATTATTATTATTGATATTATTATCATATTATTATTATTATTATTATTATTATTATTATTATTATTATTATTATTATTATTATTATTATTATTATTATCATTTTAATTGTCATTATTATTATTATTATTATTATTATTATTATTATTATTTTTATTATTATTATTATTGTTATCATTATTATTATTATTATCTTAATTTTTATTTATTATTATCATTATTGTTTTTAGTAGTATCTTTCCAAATGATTCCCTAACTAGAAAGATATATTCAAAATGGTTTGGCGTTTTTGTTATGCCTGAGTTAAGGTACAGGTCAGTATAACTGTGTGATGAAAGTTCAATAGAACAGTAACACAAAAAGTGAAAAAAGCATTATGTGTGATATTCGTTCTCATTGAGTGGATAATTGGTATTGAATTTGATGAACAGTGTGATAGCTTTAATATAGTCATAATAGTTCAGGGTAGGTCAGCCCAGACTGCTGGTAACTGCACGCTGCACTTGCTGAACTGTCTGGCAAAGGTCAGGCTTTGATTAGGACATCTACTCTGTGTATTATACTCATTGACTCCAGGTTATTGTTTCTCAGCCACATGATAGTGTGTATCTGGAGCCGCCCCTAGAGAAGATAGGTTAGACCATGATATTGGAATGTTGATTATCACAACCTTGTCTTCTAGCTATGGCTGGGCTATATCATGATGAGCCATTACTCAATGACGGAGGAAACCAGGGTCCCTAGGGAAAATCACCGTCTAACCCCATTTGTCACTGGTAGCTTTCTCACATTCCCTGAGCAGGATCACTAACCTATGAAGCGGTGAGAGACAGTGAGCAGTATTAGCTCGTTAGGCCACTTTTCTGCATTTCGTCTGTCAGATTTACACTACATATATTGGACAATGTACATTTTCAAAATGAACACTAGAGTATAATGAATTCCTCTACTCAGATTCAATGAAAAAACTAAGGATATTTGACATGTCCTAAATGGTATATATATGGAGGATAAGATTCCTGGACTAGCTATTATACGCCTCTTTGGGGCAATATATAACTTTGGTACCTCAGCTTTAAGAGTGAATGTCGGATTCTTGAGTGACGAATCCTAGCCACGAGGCTATATGTTATATTAGGTATTCATTTGATACTATGCATAAATATATTTAAATATTTTGTCATTTATATCTATTTATTCATTCTTTACAAAACGCATAATATTGTGTAATGAATTTCTCTACCCAGATTCAATGTATAATTAGAGGATATTGATATGCTCAACACAATATTTTCAATGGAAGTTAAAATCTGCGGACTATCTAATAAGCACCCCTTCAGGGCAATATATAATATATAATATCAGTACATCATCAGGGCAATATGTAACTCCGCTACTTCATCCCTAAAAGAGAATGTCAGATTCTGGAGTCACGGCTCCTAGGCCACGAGGCTATATATTATATGTGGCACTCACTTGATTCTATGCACAAATATTTGTAAATGTGTTGCTATTTAATTTTATTTATATGTTCACATCCAAGTTATACCCATACAGGAGTATGTGTTTTTATAATATCATATTACAGTCAATAAATATATATACATACATACAGTATCAGGGCAGTCCCTAAGCAGATTGTACCAAAGTTAGGGTTTGGTACCAGGATTTTGTGGGACAGGATGTGTTTTGAAATATGATATTAGTTTTCGGTATTCTTAAAAATGCTTGAAGGAGGCGATTCATCAGAAGTAAACCAACAACTCTCCTTCATATATTTTGTGAATTCATTAGTTATTTCCAAAAGTATCATAGTTCCAGGTGATACTTGTCAAGATAAATTACCAGGCATTTCTAGATGTTAGATATTTTTTAAATGAACTTTGGGATTTAAGCATAAAATACCAAAATATTTGAAGGAAAGTTGGTCGGGTTCAAAAACATATCTCCTTTAGATACTTCCTGAAATATGCTTCAATTTGAATGATATCCCCAAAATAGTCAAGCACTTTGCGGCGCCCTTAATGGGTTAAAGGAAGTGTATTATTGTGGAGGATTTGTTGATGAGGCTGATTTTGTATGACACAGAATTGTTATGAATGCCGTTGGCTAAACATGGGCTTGCACGAGATGACTGTGCAGGGGCTGGGGAACTTGGGCGAGTAAATCACACAAGATAAGATACTCCATGAGGAGGCACCTCTGGGCCTACTTGCTGCCTCCGCAGTTATGAAACTTATTGGCATGCAGCCATAAAATCGCCCTTCCCACAATGCACTAGGCTACTTGTAGAGATCCCTGATGGGTTTGCACTCAATGTGTGTTGATCCCCTCTCTGATTAGGAAAAAAAATTAGATACACAGAGAGTAGTCACTGGCGGAGTTCCCCAGTGGGGTTCATAACCTGAGTGGGGCATGTGAGAAAGTTGTCAGTGACTTTGGGCTTAGACGAAAATCACATGGACTTTGCAGCCAATAGGTGTGCTCTATTTTCCTGAGGCCGGTCCCATATGAGCAGAGTGCAGCACTAATTACACTGTCAGCGTGTTACTGGAGCTAGACAACACCCTGGATAGCCATCAGATCGTACACTGGCCCCTTGCTGCATCTCACTCACAGTTATCTACCTCTCTGCTTGGGGCTAGGCATACTAATATGCCAGTAGAAGGTGCGATAAATCAAGGTTATCCAAGTTACAAATGGTAGGGGTAGGGCTTCCTCCACCACTTACAAATGAAATTCGGAAATTGTTATTTTGATTATATCGGTACTTTTTCTGCCATATTAAGTTAAACCGTGACAACCCAGTTGTTAGTGATGGATGAAACTGGAGTACCCTTGCAAAGAACATCACCTAACCCCAAGTCACTTATAACTTTCTCATATACCTGGGCAGTGGTGAGAGTGAGTTAGCAGTCAGTGGCAGTGCCATAGACTACTCGGCTATCAGGGCAGGCCCTGGGAGGGGGGGGGGGGGGGGGGGTGGAGGGCACTTTGGTATTAAGGGGGGCGCATACGCTCATTTACAAAATTTAGAGATACCCCTAAAGCACTGATTTCTGGCCAAAAAGCACCCTTATTACAATAAAATCGCTGACTTTTTCCAGTAAATAAACGCCCCTTCTTTTATCCAAACACTGACATTGGATGAACCGGGACACATATTTTAACTTCAGATTTCATAATCCTCTTCCTGTGTAGCGGCAGCAAATTCGGAAGCCCGGTCACTTCGGGAGTCACTCGGCATCAGAGCCGCGTATATTTTGTGGATTGTAAGGGGATTTTCACCCCCCGTACTTCGTACCTAGGTACAAAAAAGTACCCTTCTTTTACAAAATCGTGGACATGCGGAGGGCAGGCCATTGCTTACAACTGACTTACGGGGCTAAATGGCAGAAAAAGTGATTACCCAAACAAGGAGATCTCCATATCTACACTGCAGAACGAGATGTCTTTTCATGTTGCTCAATTCTAAGTGTGAATCAATTTAACTGCATCCTACATGATTTGCTCTTAATATGTTCTTTTTTATGATCACACCCTTTTTCACACACTGAACACACAATCATACTAACTATTCTTTAATCTCCTATCTACTCACCTAGATAAAAACCTAGATTAAATCAGCGGTAGTGGAATTTTCTTTGTAGATGACAGGAAATGGTCACATAGATACAACTAGATACAACTTTCAACCCTCAAGAGCATGCTAAAACTCCTATATTAAGCTGCAGGCCGGTGTATTATATACTTCCTTATCCTGTAATGTAGTGCATGTGGCGACCAAAGTGATGCTGAATGTCTGTTTGTTTTTTATTGTAGTTGCCCAAGAAGACCACAGCGATGCTGACTGCTTTGTTTGTGCCATCCTGAGTCATGGAATAGAGGGGCGCGTCTATGGTACAAACGGTACAGTCACCATTGCTTCATTGACACAGAAATTCAAAGGAGACAACTGTTTGTCACTGGCGGGAAAACCAAAAATCTTCTTTGTTCAGGTGAGAAATAAATACTTACATATGAATATATTTTTATATGTTTTCTTACTAGAAATATCCTTCTTAACCCTTAGAGTTTAAGCAGCCTGTATATGGTACTAGCAGTCATCTGAGGCAAACTATGAAAGATAAGAATAGTGCACATTTTCTCAACAAAATATTTACTTTTCAAAAGTCTTAAAGTTTCAATTCACTTTAATTACATTTGCTTCTGGAGCATTCATATTGCTTGGTGCTTTTATAAAAAAATAAACAACAAATAGAACATTGTTAACAAATTAAAAATTTTGCAAAATCTCTATCTAAAAGTTGTTAACGATTTTAGGTGTAACAAGGCCTCATTATTATTTTTTTCAAATATTACTTTATCTAAAAAGATGTGTTCAAATTTGTCAAAGCAATCATGCACTACAGATGCAGATGGGTTAAATGTACCTTTAAATGAAAATAAACTGAATCCTGGTAAGTCACATGGTGGTATCATTTTGAATAGTTATTTGAATTTTTTTAAATATGGCATTATTGGTAAATAAGTGTTTTGTTTCAGGATGCTCAAATTGTCTGATTGTTGTGTACTTATGATTATTTAAGTAATTTTGATACTAGATTGAAATTGCTGAAATAATCAAGAAGAATTTGTAGTGTGTAAAAGGATGAACATACAGTCTAATCTGTCACAAAATCATCTTCAGTCAAACTTGATCTCTGCAGGTTGTCTTTAGTAACAGCTGAAATACAATGTATTTTGCTTTAATAAGGTGAATATAAAGTTATTTCATTATAGAATATCGGAGGTCACTTTTTTGTATTTCCACTCTCTTTTACAGTGGAGGTTTGGTGAACGTACTCCATATGTTGATATTTTATATCCCATTGGTACTTTATATAAACATAGGAATTTTAAAATGCTTTAATAATAAAAATACTAATCGTCTTTATTTAGAGAGAATCTTTTACAGTCAAATCCCTGTTTTGGTCGAATTCAGAGCATTATTGGTTATGAGGGAACTGTGTCATAAATGTGTTGTTGTGATAATTGAGGTTCTGCTATCCATCGCAGGCATGCCGCGGCGTGAAGTACGACGAGGGCGTGGATATGGTGGATGCCAAGATAGATGCGGATACGGAGGAGGATCCGGTTGTCAGGAAGATCCCAGCAGAGGCAGACTTCCTGATGGCGTACTCAGTTGTACCAGGTACTTACCCTAATTAACATAGTCCTCCTATATCCCAGACCTCCTGGTCTAGATACTATTCCATAGTGTAACTACACACTGGGGCAGACTTCCTGATGGCGTACTCAGTTGTACCAGGTACTTACCCTAATTAACATAGTCCTCCTATATCCCAGACCTCCTGGTCTAGATACTATTCCATAGTGTAACTACACACTGGGGCAGACTTCCTTATGAGATACTCAGTTGTACCAGGTACTTACTCTAATTAACATAGTCCTCCTATATCCCAGACCTCCTGGTCTAGATACTATTCCATAGTGTAACTACACACTGGGGCAGACTTCCTTATGAGATACTCAGTTGTACCAGGTACTTACTCTAATTAACATAGTCCTCCTATATCCCAGACCTCCTGGTCTAGATACTATTCCATAGTGTAACTACACACTGGGGCAGACTTCCTTATGAGATACTCAGTTGTACCAGGTACTTACTCTAATTAACATAGTCCTCCTATATCCCAGACCTCCTGGCCTAGATACTATTCCATAGTGTAACTACACACTGGGGCAGACTTCCTGATGGCATACTCAGTTGTACCAGGTACTTACTCTAATTAACATAGTCCTCCTATATCCCAGACCTCATGGTCTAGATACTATTCCATAGTGTAACTACACACTGGGGCAGACTTCCTTATGAGATACTCAGTTGTACCAGGTACTTACCCTAATTAACATAGTCCTCCTATATCCCAGACCTCCTGGTCTAGATACTATTCCATAGTGTAACTACACACTGGGGCAGACTTCCTGATGGCGTACTCAGTTGTACCAGGTACTTACCCTAATTAACATAGTCCTCCTATATCCCAGACCTCCTGGTCTAGATACTATTCCATAGTGTAACTACACACTGGGGCAGACTTCCTGATGGGGTACTCAGTTGTACCAGGTACTTACTCTAATTAATATAGTCCTCCTATATCCCAGACCTCCTGGTCTAGATACTATTCCATAGTGTAACTACACACTGGGGTAGACTTCCTGATGGCGTACTCAGTTGTACCAGGTACTTACTCTAATTAACATAGTCCTCCTATATCCCAGACCTCCTGGTCTAGATACTATTCCATAGTGTAACTACACACTGGGGCAGACTTCCTGATGGCGTACTCAGTTGTACCAGGTACTTACCCTAATTAACATAGTCCTCCTATATCCCAGACCTCCTGGTCTAGATACTATTCCATAGTGTAACTACACACTGGGGCAGACTTCCTGATGGCGTACTCAGTTGTACCAGGTACTTACCCTAATTAACATAGTCCTCCTATATCCCAGACCTCCTGGTCTAGATACTATTCCATAGTGTAACTACACACTGAGGTAAACTTCCTGATGGCATACTCAGTTGTACCAGGTACTTACTCTAATTAACATAGTCCTCCTATATCCCAGACCTCCTGGTCTAGATACTATTCCATAGTGTAACTACACACTGGGGCAGACTTCCTGATGGGGTACTCAGTTGTACCAGGTACTTACCCTAATTAACATAGTCCTCCTATATCCCAGACCTCCTGGTCTAGATACTATTCCATAGTGTAACTACACACTGGGGCAGACTTCCTGATGGCGTACTCAGTTGTACCAGGTACTTACCCTAATTAACATAGTCCTCCTATATCCCAGACCTCCTGGTCTAGATACTATTCCATAGTGTAACTACACACTGGGGCAGACTTCCTGATGGCGTACTCAGTTGTACCAGGTACTTACCCTAATTAACATAGTCCTCCTATATCCCAGACCTCCTGGTCTAGATACTATTCCATAGTGTAACTACACACTGGGGCAGACTTCCTGATGGCGTACTCAGTTGTACCAGGTACTTACTCTAATTAACAATTTAGTCCTCCTATATCCCAGACCTCCTGGTCTAGATACTATTCCATAGTGTAACTACACACTGAGGTAGACTTCCTGATGGCATACTCAGTTGTACCAGGTACTTACTCTAATTAACATAGTCCTCCTATATCCCAGACCTCCTGGTCTAGATACTATTCCATAGTGTAACTACACACTGGGGCAGACTTCCTGATGGCGTACTCAGTTGTACCAGGTACTTACTCTAATTAACATAGTCCTCCTATATCCCAGACCTCCTGGTCTAGATACTATTCCATAGTGTAACTACACACTGGGGCAGACTTCCTGATGGCGTACTCAGTTGTACCAGGTACTTACTCTAATTAACATAGTCCTCCTATATCCCAGACCTCCTGGTCTAGATACTATTCCATAGTGTAACTACACACTGGGGCAGACTTCCTTATGAGATACTCAGTTGTACCAGGTACTTACTCTAATTAACATAGTCCTCCTATATCCCAGACCTCCTGGTCTAGATACTATTCCATAGTGTAACTACACACTGGGGCAGACTTCCTTATGAGATACTCAGTTGTACCAGGTAATTACTCTAATTAACAATTTAGTCCTCCTATATCCCAGACCTCCTGGTCTAGATACTGTTCCATAGTGTAACTACACACTGGGGCAGACTTCCTGATGGGGTACTCAGTTGTACCAGGTACTTACTCTAATTAACATAGTCCTCCTATATCCCAGACCTCCTGGTCTAGATACTATTCCATAGTGTAACTACACACTGGGGCAGACTTCCTGATTGGGTACTCAGTTGTACCAGGTACTTACTCTAATTAACATAGTCCTCCTATATCCCAGACCTCATGGTCTAGATACTATTCCATAGTGTAACTACACACTGGGGCAGACTTCCTTATGAGATACTCAGTTGTACCAGGTACTTACTCTAATTAACATAGTCCTCCTATATCCCAGACCTCCTGGCCTAGATACTATTCCATAGTGTAACTACACACTGGGGCAGACTTCCTGATGGGGTACTCAGTTGTACCAGGTACTTACTCTAATTAACATAGTCCTCCTATATCCCAGACCTCCTGGTCTAGATACTATTCCATAGTGTAACTACACACTGGGGCAGACTTCCTGATGGGGTACTCAGTTGTACCAGGTACTTACCCTAATTAACATAGTCCTCCTATATCCCAGACCTCCTGGTCTAGATACTATTCCATAGTGTAACTACACACTGGGGCAGACTTCCTGATTGGGTACTCAGTTGTACCAGGTACTTACTCTAATTAACATAGTCCTCCTATATCCCAGACCTCCTGGTCTAGATAGTATTCCATAGTGTAACTACACACTGGGGCAGACTTCCTTATGAGATACTCAGTTGTACCAGGTACTTACTCTAATTAACATAGTCCTCCTATATCCCAGACCTCCTGGTCTAGATACTATTCCATAGTGTAACTACACACTGGGGCAGACTTCCTGATTGGGTACTCAGTTGTACCAGGTACTTACTCTAATTAACATAGTCCTCCTATATCCCAGACCTCCTGGTCTAGATACTATTCCATAGTGTAACTACACACTGGGGCAGACTTCCTGATGGGGTACTCAGTTGTACCAGGTACTTACTCTAATTAACATAGTCCTCCTATATCCCAGACCTCCTGGTCTAGATACTATTCCATAGTGTAACTACACACTGGGGCAGACTTCCTGATGGCGTACTCAGTTGTACCAGGTACTTACTCTAATTAACATAGTCCTCCTATATCCCAGACCTCCTGGTCTAGATACTATTCCATAGTGTAACTACACACTGAGGCAGACTTCCTGATGGGGTACTCAGTTGTACCAGGTACTTACTCTAATTAACATAGTCCTCCTATATCCTAGACCTCCTGGTCTAGATACTATTCCATAGTGTAACTACACACTGGGGCAGACTTCCTTATGAGATACTCAGTTGTACCAGGTACTTACTCTAATTAACATAGTCCTCCTATATCCCAGACCTCCTGGTCTAGATACTATTCCATAGTGTAACTACACACTGGGGCAGACTTCCTTATGAGATACTCAGTTGTACCAGGTACTTACTCTAATTAACATAGTCCTCCTATATCCCAGACCTCCTGGTCTAGATACTATTCCATAGTGTAACTACACACTGGGGCAGACTTCCTTATGAGATACTCAGTTGTACCAGGTACTTACTCTAATTAATATAGTCCTCCTATATCCCAGACCTCCTGGTCTAGATACTATTCCATAGTGTAACTACACACTGGGGCAGACTTTCTGATGGGGTACTCAGTTGTACCAGGTACTTACTCTAATTAACATAGTCCTCCTATATCCCAGACCTCCTGGTCTAGATACTATTCCATAGTGTAACTACACACTGGGGCAGACTTCCTGATGGCGTACTCAGTTGTACCAGGTACTTACTCTAATTAACAATTTAGTCCTCCTATATCCCAGACCTCCTGGTCTAGATACTATTCCATAGTGTAACTACACACTGAGGTAGACTTCCTGATGGCATACTCAGTTGTACCAGGTACTTACTCTAATTAACATAGTCCTCCTATATCCCAGACCTCCTGGTCTAGATACTATTCCATAGTGTAACTACACACTGGGGCAGACTTCCTGATGGCGTACTCAGTTGTACCAGGTACTTACTCTAATTAACATAGTCCTCCTATATCCCAGACCTCCTGGTCTAGATACTATTCCATAGTGTAACTACACACTGGGGCAGACTTCCTGATGGCGTACTCAGTTGTACCAGGTACTTACTCTAATTAACATAGTCCTCCTATATCCCAGACCTCCTGGTCTAGATACTATTCCATAGTGTAACTACACACTGGGGCAGACTTCCTTATGAGATACTCAGTTGTACCAGGTACTTACTCTAATTAACATAGTCCTCCTATATCCCAGACCTCCTGGTCTAGATACTATTCCATAGTGTAACTACACACTGGGGCAGACTTCCTTATGAGATACTCAGTTGTACCAGGTAATTACTCTAATTAACAATTTAGTCCTCCTATATCCCAGACCTCCTGGTCTAGATACTGTTCCATAGTGTAACTACACACTGGGGCAGACTTCCTGATGGGGTACTCAGTTGTACCAGGTACTTACTCTAATTAACATAGTCCTCCTATATCCCAGACCTCCTGGTCTAGATACTATTCCATAGTGTAACTACACACTGGGGCAGACTTCCTGATTGGGTACTCAGTTGTACCAGGTACTTACTCTAATTAACATAGTCCTCCTATATCCCAGACCTCATGGTCTAGATACTATTCCATAGTGTAACTACACACTGGGGCAGACTTCCTTATGAGATACTCAGTTGTACCAGGTACTTACTCTAATTAACATAGTCCTCCTATATCCCAGACCTCCTGGCCTAGATACTATTCCATAGTGTAACTACACACTGGGGCAGACTTCCTGATGGCGTACTCAGTTGTACCAGGTACTTACTCTAATTAACATAGTCCTCCTATATCCCAGACCTCCTGGTCTAGATACTATTCCATAGTGTAACTACACACTGGGGCAGACTTCCTGATGGGGTACTCAGTTGTACCAGGTACTTACTCTAATTAACATAGTCCTCCTATATCCCAGACCTCCTGGTCTAGATACTATTCCATAGTGTAACTACACACTGGGGCAGACTTCCTGATGGGGTACTCAGTTGTACCAGGTACTTACCCTAATTAACATAGTCCTCCTATATCCCAGACCTCCTGGTCTAGATACTATTCCATAGTGTAACTACACACTGGGGCAGACTTCCTGATTGGGTACTCAGTTGTACCAGGTACTTACTCTAATTAACATAGTCCTCCTATATCCCAGACCTCCTGGTCTAGATAGTATTCCATAGTGTAACTACACACTGGGGCAGACTTCCTTATGAGATACTCAGTTGTACCAGGTACTTACTCTAATTAACATAGTCCTCCTATATCCCAGACCTCCTGGTCTAGATACTATTCCATAGTGTAACTACACACTGGGGCAGACTTCCTGATTGGGTACTCAGTTGTACCAGGTACTTACTCTAATTAACATAGTCCTCCTATATCCCAGACCTCCTGGTCTAGATACTATTCCATAGTGTAACTACACACTGAGGCAGACTTCCTGATGGGGTACTCAGTTGTACCAGGTACTTACTCTAATTAACATAGTCCTCCTATATCCTAGACCTCCTGGTCTAGATACTATTCCATAGTGTAACTACACACTGGGGCAGACTTCCTTATGAGATACTCAGTTGTACCAGGTACTTACTCTAATTAACATAGTCCTCCTATATCCCAGACCTCCTGGTCTAGATACTATTCCATAGTGTAACTACACACTGGGGCAGACTTCCTTATGAGATACTCAGTTGTACCAGGTACTTACTCTAATTAACATAGTCCTCCTATATCCCAGACCTCCTGGTCTAGATACTATTCCATAGTGTAACTACACACTGGGGCAGACTTCCTTATGAGATACTCAGTTGTACCAGGTACTTACTCTAATTAATATAGTCCTCCTATATCCCAGACCTCCTGGTCTAGATACTATTCCATAGTGTAACTACACACTGGGGCAGACTTTCTGATGGGGTACTCAGTTGTACCAGGTACTTACTCTAATTAACATAGTCCTCCTATATCCCAGACCTCCTGGTCTAGATACTATTCCATAGTGTAACTACACACTGGGGCAGACTTCCTGATGGCGTACTCAGTTGTACCAGGTACTTACCCTAATTAACATAGTCCTCCTATATCCCAGACCTCCTGGTCTAGATACTATTCCATAGTGTAACTACACACTGGGGCAGACTTCCTGATGGCATACTCAGTTGTACCAGGTACTTACTCTAATTAACATAGTCCTCCTATATCCCAGACCTCCTGGTCTAGATACTATTCCATAGTGTAACTACACACTGGGGCAGACTTCCTGATGGCGTACTCAGTTGTACCAGGTACTTACTCTAATTAACATAGTCCTCCTATATCCCAGACCTCCTGGTCTAGATACTGTTCCATAGTGTAACTACACACTGAGGCAGACTTCCTTATGAGATACTCAGTTGTACCAGGTACTTACCCTAATTAACATAGTCCTCCTATATCCCAGACCTCCTGGTCTAGATACTATTCCATAGTGTAACTACACACTGGGGCAGACTTCCTTATGAGATACTCAGTTGTACCAGGTACTTACTCTAATTAACATAGTCCTCCTATATCCCAGACCTCCTGGTCTAGATACTGTTCCATAGTGTAACTACACACTGAGGCAGACTTCCTTATGAGATACTCAGTTGTACCAGGTACTTACTCTAATTAACATAGTCCTCCTATATCCCAGACCTCCTGGTCTAGATACTATTCCATAGTGTAACCACACACTGGGGCAGACTTCCTGATGGCGTACTCAGTTGTACCAGGTACTTACTCTAATTAACATTATAGTCCTCCTATATCCCAGACCTCCTGGTCTAGATACTATTCCATAGTGTAACTACACACTGAGGTAGACTTCCTGATGGCGTACTCAGTTGTACCAGGTACTTACTCTAAATAACATAGTCCTCCTATATCCCAGACCTCCTGGTCTAGATACTATTCCATAGTGTAACTACACACTGAGGTAGACTTCCTGATGGCGTACTCAGTTGTACCAGGTACTTACTCTAATTAACATAGTCCTCCTATATCCCAGACCTCCTGGTCTAGATACTATTCCATAGTGTAACTACACACTGGGGCAGACTTCCTTATGAGATACTCAGTTGTACCAGGTACTTACTCTAATTAATATAGTCCTCCTATATCCCAGACCTCCTGGTCTAGATACTATTCCATATTATAACTACACACTGGGGCAGTCTTCCTGATGGCGTACTCAGTTGTACCAGGTACTTACTCTAATTAACATAGTCCTCCTATATCCCAGACCTCCTGGTCTAGATACTATTCCATAGTGTAACTACACACTGAGGTAAACTTCCTGATGGCATACTCAGTTGTACCAGGTACTTACTCTAATTAACATAGTCCTCCTATATCCCAGACCTCCTGGTCTAGATACTATTCCATAGTGTAACTACACACTGGGGCAGACTTCCTTATGAGATACTCAGTTGTACCAGGTACTTACTCTAATTAACATAGTCCTCCTATATCCCAGACCTCCTGGTCTAGATACTATTCCATAGTGTAACTACACACTGAGGTAGACTTCCTGATGGCGTACTCAGTTGTACCAGGTACTTACTCTAATTAACATAGTCCTCCTATATCCCAGACCTCATGGTCTAGATACTATTCCATAGTGTAACTACACACTGAGGTAGACTTCCTGATGGCGTACTCAGTTGTACCAGGTACTTACTCTAATTAACAATTTAGTCCTCCTATATCCCAGACCTCCTGGTCTAGATACTGTTCCATAGTGTAACTACACACTGGGGCAGACTTCCTGATGGCATACTCAGTTGTACCAGGTACTTACTCTAATTAACATAGTCCTCCTATATCCCAGACCTCCTGGTCTAGATACTGTTCCATAGTGTAACTACACACTGGGGCAGACTTCCTGATGGCATACTCAGTTGTACCAGGTACTTACTCTAATTAATATAGTCCTCCTATATCCCAGACCTCCTGGTCTAGATACTATTCCATAGTGTAACTACACACTGAGGTAAACTTCCTGATGGCGTACTCAGTTGTACCAGGTACTTACTCTAATTAACATAGTCCTCCTATATCCCAGACCTCCTGGTCTAGATACTATTCCATAGTGTAACTACACACTGGGGCAGACTTCCTGATGGCATACTCAGTTGTACCAGGTACTTACTCTAATTAATATAGTCCTCCTATATCCCAGACCTCCTGGTCTAGATACTATTCCATAGTGTAACTACACACTGAGGTAGACTTCCTGATGGCATACTCAGTTGTACCAGGTACTTACTCTAATTAATATAGTCCTCCTATATCCCAGACCTCCTGGTCTAGATACTATTCCATAGTGTAACTACACACTGGGGCAGACTTCCTTACGAGATACTCAGTTGTACCAGGTACTTACTCTAATTAATATAGTCCTCCTATATCCCAGACCTCCTGGTCTAGATACTATTCCATAGTGTAACTACACACTGGGGCAGACTTCCTGATGGCGTACTCAGTTGTACCAGGTACTTACTCTAATTAACATAGTCCTCCTATATCCCAGACCTCCTGGTCTAGATACTATTCCATAGTGTAACTACACACTGAGGCAGACTTCCTGATGGCGTACTCAGTTGTACCAGGTACTTACTCTAATTAACATAGTCCTCCTATATCCCAGACCTCCTGGTCTAGATACTATTCCATAGTGTAACTACACACTGAGGTAGACTTCCTGATGGCGTACTCAGTTGTACCAGGTACTTACTCTAATTAACATAGTCCTCCTATATCCCAGACCTCCTGGTCTAGATACTATTCCATAGTGTAACTACACACTGGGGCAGACTTCCTGATGGGGTACTCAGTTGTACCAGGTACTTACTCTAATTAACATAGTCCTCCTATATCCCAGACCTCCTGGTCTAGATACTATTCCATAGTGTAACCACACACTGGGGCAGACTTCCTGATGGGGTACTCAGTTGTACCAGGTACTTACTCTAATTAACATTATAGTCCTCCTATATCCCAGACCTCCTGGTCTAGATACTATTCCATAGTGTAACTACACACTGAGGTAGACTTCCTGATGGCATACTCAGTTGTACCAGGTACTTACTCTAATTAACATAGTCCTCCTATATCCCAGACCTCCTGGTCTAGATACTGTTCCATAGTGTAACTACACACTGGGGCAGACTTCCTTATGAGATACTCAGTTGTACCAGGTACTTACTCTAATCAACCATTAAAAGTGCTCGTATATCCCAGACCTCCTGGTCTAGATACTATTTCATATTATAACTACACTCTGAAGCAGTATGGCATGCCAAAATGATATTAATTCAACTCTCAAAATATCATGCAACTTTCAAAATATCGTTCAACTTTGAATTAATATCATTTTGGAATGCCATAGAGGCAGACTTCCTCTGTTACTGTCGGCAACTGGTTTAGTTTGTTCAATTTATCTGTAGGTTTAGGATTCAGCAAAACTATTGCTTATGAATATATTTTTTGTCTGGTAACGACTCATGTTAATGTATGATTGATAAGTATTTTGACCTCATACTTGGTGTACCTACAATACAAAATAAACTTAAAGTTTCACTTCATACAACTTTTTGATTTGGAACATTTATACTTAAAGATTCTCTTTCATGAAAAATAATGTCAAGATAGATGATATTTTTGCAAGTAACTAAAGAATAAAGAATATTTATGGAGAAAAATATTTGAAAGAGGGTCATTGTTATGAGCATTTCTCCTTCATATGTATTCCCAAAAGATTTTCCAGTCAAAAAGATTCACCAAAATAGCCAGGCCTTCTTGTGAGACTTTGGACATGCATTGGTTTCTTTAAGAAGCTTCATCATCATTGTTTACATATTCCAATTTCAATAGAGGTATCCTGAATTTGACAAAAACACAACATGTGTAATGCATAATTAATTGCTTTCATTTTACAAATATATGAGGAAAACATGAAAACACTGTCATTGTTACCCGAATTCTGCTACCCACATTCCTATTTTGATGTTTGCATGTTGTTTTAGGGTATTTTTCTTGGCGTAACTCGGTGGACGGCTCGTGGTTTATCCAGGCGATCTGTCGCGTCTTCAAGGAGCACTACCAGCAGATGGAGCTGCAACAGATGATGACCTTGGTTAACAAGGTTGTTGCCTTCGAGTTCGCGTCCTGCACCGACAGCGAGTTCATCGATAAGATGAAACAAGTGCCTTGTATCGTTTCCATGCTCACTAAGTCCGTCTACTTCCGTCCAAAATATTAATCCACCTTTAAGTAAGTTATTACGCAACTGTGTTGATGCACTATGTAGAAATGATAATCCTATGGCAATTTTAGAAAATATTGGGTAAGTTACTATGTTGATCCATTCTTGAAGTATATATTATAACCATTCACATCTGGGGTGACCGTTAGTCTGATACTTTGAGCATAACTCATAAATAGAGTTATATTTGAAAAAGAGAGAGATGATATATACAACAGGCACATCTCAGTCAAATACGCTATCTCCATATTATTGACTGGTATCTATCTCCACATGTGTATGTGACTGTGAAAGGGTTAACCCTTTTCTCTGATAGTATTAGTCACTATTCCCACTTGAGAATATTGATCTCTTGCCATGTTGGTGATTTATGGTATGTTTTCTATTCAAGAACTGCATATATTGATTCTTCTGAAAGATTGTATTAATGTTTTCCTCTTAGTGAGAGAACCCTAGCTATTATATTTATAGTAATCATTACTTTAATAGAGTAGCAATTATAGAATTCATTCTTTGATCATCATTTTCTTACTGCTATGAATCGCAATTCTAGCAAGAAATTCTGAATTTTATGTAAAACAAGTATCATTTATCAATATCAGCAGGGACTTATGCTTTTTTGTAGGGGGGGATTAACATTCATGGTATTTCTAGGATAGGGTGTCACTTAATTTCTTTTTTTAATGAGATTGAATTCTAGGAATACTGAAATGTCGATATAGGAATGGATTCCTTTGTGCAATCATGTATTTTGCTATAACTTATATTTTAAAGGCCTTTATAATATAATATAATATAATCTCTGTTGAGTACCCTAGACAGCAGAATGATGAGGATGCTGGTGTTAGTTGACAATTATGTTCTCTCTGCATCAAAATGAGAATCTTTTATGACCACTAACTACTTGAAATGACCATTCACCGCTAACATTTGGGTCTCTGAAAAATGTTAAGAAATACCTCTCTTTGATATACAGCACAGCATTTTACAGCCATATGGCATGCTGAGTAGGTCTGTGATCTCAAATCAAATACTTGGAAATATTCAGTTTAACCAGATTGGGCTCAGAACACACTTTTACAACATTTTCTTGATTTTATTTGAAAATAAGGGCAGCATTCCAAAAATATTTGAAAATAATTTTCTGTACGTGAAAAACAAGTCTTTGTTCTTAGAATTCCCACATGGTCTGACATTATTTTGATGTTTTTTAAAAACAAAGGCATTATTTAAAAGAAGAAATTAAGATATTATTTTTCTCTATGTGAAATAATGGCCTCTTTCAAATCAATGTGTGAATTCACGTTGGTTCGCACGACCCTTTACTTTTCAGTCATACTTTTTCTGCATGGAAAGCATGAATGGTTAACACATTCTTGCTTTAATGTTTCTGCTTTAATTTATCATGTACAACATATGACACATTTGAAAATGACAACTAATAAAGTATAAGCAGGGAGAGAATTTGAAGTATTTTGAGCTGAGTTCCAAGTATCTTTTCTTCATCAAATGCTTTTAAGTTAAAATATGCTTTTGTTTGGAAGATATAGCCAGGTGTTTTTTCAGCCAATTCAGGCATGGATGGGCTAAGAGACCACCATATGATGGTGAATTGACGTCTGACTCCTGGTTCATAAACATTTCCAGATATTTCATGGTTTAGTTACTTAACTAGAAATATTCCTGGTTAACTGTTATGCTATTGCTATTCTTGAAAGTTTAATCATGTGTCAGGTGTTCATCCTCTCTATTAACTAGGTCAAGTTTCTATCAAAAAGTGTCCTCTGGATCTATGATACTTTTGAAAATAACTTAGGACTAAGGCCTGAAGTCACTATAGTGGTGAAGGAGAGTAATTGATTGACTTCTGATTTTCATTGCGATTTCATCTTTTTGTAAAGATGCTTTGTTCAGGAAGATATTCTTATAATGGTAAGGCCTTCATGTGTGCTGAGGATTTGAATGGATTAAAGCCACCTTAAATTGCTGGCCACGGGTGTTATGGGAAAATCATTCAAATGTCTACTATGTAAGCCATCTGTTATGTTTCTATTTTACCGTGTCCAAGGCACATATGCTATTTGTATATTGAGAAAATGTCTTACTTGATACTTATACAAACTTACAGATAATATATAAATCAAACATAATGAATTCTTATTCATTTTTGAATTTTTGACAGAATAACTTGACTTTGAAATTTCGCATTTTGTCAAGAACTCGAACTTGTGTACTCGAAGGTTTGCTCTTGCCCAATTAATCAATAACATTTTGCACATTTGTGCTGTTGTAACAAAAGAAATTTGAGCCTTTACAATGAACCTTATTTCATGTATTTTATGATACCTATACGCAATTCATCATGTATTGAATTAACTGTATTACATACTGTTTTTGAATAAGATGACCAGACATTTTTATTCATGGATACCCAATTTGAGCTCCAAGGCCAAAGCAAAATAAATGCTGCTTTTGTGGTTACACGTTCATAAAGTAGTGAACAACTTTTATTCCAATATTTTAAAGGATCAATTCTAGAAGTACATGGGTGTGTATTGGACATGTCTGTAACTACTCTGGGTTTATATAGATCTACTAAAACTAAAAGTACTAGTGGTCTCAGGTAACTGGCTACATGATTTAATTGGTCATATTCTTAATAAAGCTGCAAGTGTTCACAATTCTGTGGCAACTTTACCACAATTATACAAACAGATTGAAGTTATGATGATATTGTCGACTTTTTAACAAGAATTGTGAACCTGTCCTAAGGATAAAGTCTTTTTGTATTCCTTGCATTTCTTATCATTTAATTGACTTCTCATACAAATGATCATGCATGCTCCATATCCCTATAATCTCAATGTGATAATGTGAAAGATGTCTTAAATGTATTATGGACACAGTTGAATTTACACCCGCAGGTATGACATTAATTCCATCCAGCATGTAAGTTAATACCCATTTGTCATTATATGTACATGTATATATATTTAGTTATTGCTTATTTAACTAAGTACGTTTTATAACTACATCTGTTGTGTAGTTATGAATCACCATATTCCCTGTGATACGGTGATGGTTGATTTGGTGTTATTGGTGATTGTTATGTATTTTATTACAAGTTGGAACTTGTACCTCTAAGGTAATAAACCCTGTAAACCATAATTTGTTTTCTACCTTTTTTGTTTCTACTGTTTTGTGTGATTAAGTAAGGCTATAAGTTTGCACATATTTACAACCTTCCCAAATCCCAATGGCTGTGGCAACAGGATATGGCTATTTGCTCTGAAGATGGTTTAATCAAGGAGAATTAAGATACCTGCCCTGTTCTATACCAGAAGGGCCAAAAACTCAAACTCTTATCTATACTATAAAGTCTTATCTTAATAAATACCAATAGGGCTAAAAGTCATACCTCCATCTACACAAGGTTTTAGCCCCAATATCATTCTGAAGTGAATACCAGTAGGGTCCAAATATTATTCATATATAGATAGCAGGAGAGACAAAAATCAAAACTTCCACTATAACAGGTGCGCCAAAATCAAACCTCTACTATAACAGGTGGGCAAAAAATCATACCTTCCACTATATCAGGTGGGCAAAAAATCTTACCTTCCACTATATCAGTCGGGCAAAAAATCATACCTTCCACTATATATCAGGTGGGCAAAAAATCATACCTTCCACTATATCAGGTGGGCAAAAAATCATACCTTCCACTATATCAGGTGGGCAAAAAATCATACCTTCCACTATATATCAGGTGGGCAAAAAATCATACCTTCCACTGTATCAGGTGGGCAAAAAATCATACCTTCCACTATATATCAGGTGGGCAAAAAATCATACCTTCCACTATATCAGGTGGGCAAAAAATCATACCTTCCACTATATCAGGTGGGCAAAAAATCATACCTTCCACTATATATCAGGTGGGCAAAAAATCATACCTTCCACTGTATCAGGTGGGCAAAAAATCATACCTTCCACTATAAATCAGGTGGGCAAAAAATCATACCTTCCACTGTATCAGGTGGGCCAAAAGTCATACCTTCCACTATATCAGGTGGGCAAAAAATCATACCTTCCACTATATATCAGGTGGGCAAAAAATCATACCTTCCACTATATCAGGTGGGCAAAAAATCATACCTTCCACTATATCAGGTGGGCAAAAAATCATACATTCAACTGTATCAGGTGGGCAAAAAATCATACCTTCCACTATATATCAGGTGGGCAAAAAATCATACCTTCCACTGTATCAGGTGGGCAAAAAATCATACCTTCCACTATATCAGGTGGGCAAAAAATCATACCTTCCACTATATATCAGGTGGGCAAAAATCATACCTTCCACTATATATCAGGTGGGCAAAAAATCATACCTTCCACTGTATCAGGTGGGCAAAAAATCATACCTTCCACTATATCAGGTGGGCGAAAAATCATACCTTTCACTATATATCAGGTGGGCCAAAAATCATACCTTCCACTATATCAGGTGGGCCAAAAATCATACCTTCCACTGTATCAGGTGGGCCAAAAATCATACCTTCCACTATATATCAGGTGGGCGAAAAATCATACCTTTCACTATATATCAGGTGGGCCAAAAATCATACCTTCCACTATATCAGGTGGGCCAAAAATCATACCTTCCACTTTAACAGGTGGTCCAAAAAGTATGCCTTCCAATTTATCAGGTGGGCCAAAAATCATACCTTCCAATATACTGTGCGCCAAAAATCAAACGTTCCACTGTATTGGTTTGGCCAAAAATCATACCTTCCACTGTATCAGATGGGCCAAAAATCATACCTTCCAATATTACAGGTGCACCAAAGATCAAACCTTCCACTATATTAGGAGCACCAAAAATCATAGCTTCCACTATAGCAGGTGGGCCAAAAATCAAACCTTGCACTGTATCAGATGGGCCAAAAATCATACCTTCCAATATTACAGGTGCACCAAAGATCAAACCTTCCACTATATTAGGAGCACCAAAAATCATAGCTTCCACTATAACAGGTGGGCCAAAAATCATACCTTCCGCTATGTCAGGTGGAGCAAAAATCAAACCTTCTCAGGGGAAAGCCAAAAAAAAACTGATATAGTGGGCCAATAATCAATCCTTCACTATAACAGGTGGGCCAAAAATCATACCTTCCGCTATGTCAGGTAGAGCAAAAATCAAACCTTCTCAGGGGAAAGCCAAAAAAAACTGATATAGTGGGCCAATAATCAATCCTTCACTATAACAGGTGGGCCAAAAATCATACCTTCCGCTATGTCAGGTAGAGCAAAAATCAAACCTTCTCAGGGGAAAGCCAAAAAAAAACTGATATAGTGGGCCAATAATCAATCCTTCACTATAACAGGTGGGCCAAAAATCATACCTTCCGCTATGTCAGGTAGAGCAAAAATCAAACCTTCTCAGGGGAAAGCCAAAAGAAACTGATATAGTGGGCCAATAATCAATCCTTCACTATAACAGGTGGGCCAAAAATCATACCTTCCGCTATGTCAGGAAGAGCAAAAATCAAACCTTCATCTGGTATACGATATATTTTGTTTTGGTTTCCTAGTTATTCACCCTGTAGTACGCACCACAACCACAAGGTGGCGTTACCCTGTGTATAACGACCACAATGTTCTGTATTTTTCCTCGTGCTGTGACTCGGAGGGCATATGAATTGACGCTATTTTCATGCACATACGACATGAACTTTCTGAGACCATCCAGCATGAAGATGTAATCAAAAATTTTAATACCTGCTAATAGAGGTAGATGTCGCTACGCACTGGTGCGATTAGTAATATCTACTCTTAAGTCGAAGGTTTCGGACATTATATTTATGTATTTGTATGGTACATTACCAGTCAGTCTAAGTGTATCGTATGTCTCGAATACAAATGCTGCAAAACCGAATGTTGGCCCAAAACGCTGCCCAACTTTTTTAAGCACGAGCATGTATGGCAATTTGACCTACTGAATGGGCGATCTACATAAGCTTTTCCAAATCTTTAATTACCGTCGCCACATATAGATGCCGCTACGTAGCATCGATCTCTGGGAATTCACCCCCGTGAATAGCATGACTACGTATTTATATGTCCTCCAATACGTTTTCGAACACCAGATTATATTTTGCGGACGTACGCCTGTTTTTGAATTAATGCATTACATGCCGCCTCGCTTCTCTAAACGGCTATTAAAAGCCGTTCAATCATCTCGAACTGATTTTCCGCTATTAAGGACACTATCACAATACAGGTGAGATCCAGGCAGTCTTGTGCCATCTCAAAGGAAATTAAACTCTTTGGGTTTATTTCTTCTGAGCTGCCTTATTGTTACTAGGCAGCTAGTCGTGTTCTTATATATACCCTCCCCCTAAGGGACCTTTATGCTTACCTTATACGTTATTTGTACATATTTCAAAATGTTTATGTTCTATGTGAGAGCAGACCATTTATGTTGACCTCACATGCGTTATTATTCTGTTTGTATCATGATTATACTGTGTGTAACACACTTGCAAAAGTATGTTCTTTCTAATGTAACAATTAGAGCCAATAAATATACATACATACATAGGGGAAAGCCAAAAAAAAACTGATATAGTGGGCCAATAATCAATCCTTCACTATAACAGGTGGGCCAAAAATCATACCTTCCGCTATGTCAGGTAGAGCAAAAATCAAACCTTCTCAGGGGAAAGCCAAAAGAAACTGATATAGTGGGCCAATGATCAATCCTTCACTATAACAGGTGGGCCAAAAATCATACCTTCCGCTATGTCAGGAAGAGCAAAAATCAAACCTTCATAGGGGAAAGCCAAAAAAAACCTGATATAGTGGGCCAATAATCAATCCTTCACTATAACAGGTGGGCCAAAAATCATACCTTCCGCTATGTCAGGTAGAGCAAAAATCAAACCTTCTCAGGGGAAAGCCAAAAGAAACTGATATAGTGGGCCAATAATCAATCCTTCACTATAACAGGTGGGCCAAAAATCATACCTTCCGCTATGTCAGGTAGAGCAAAAATCAAACCTTCATAGGGGAAAGCCAAAAAAAACTGATATAGTGGGCCAATAATCAATCCTTCACTATAACAGGTGGGCCAAAAATCAATCCATCACTAGGTCAGGTGGGCCAAAAATCAAACATCAAATATATGAGCTGGGCCAAAAATCAAACCTCAAATATATCAGGTGGGCCAAAAAGCAAACCTCAAATATATCAGGTGGGCCAAAAAGCAAACCTCAAATATATCAGGTGGGCCAAAAAGCAAACCTCAAATATATCAGGTGGGCCAAAAATCAAACCTCAAATATATCAGGTGGGCCAAAAATCAAACCTCAAATATATCAGGTGGGCCAAAAAGCAAACCAACACTTTATCAGGTGGGCCAAATATCAAATCTCCAATATATCAGGTGGGCCAAAAAATCAAACCTCCAAATATCAAATCTCCACTTTATCAGGGGGGCTAAAAGTCATACCTTCCACTATATCAGGTGGGCCAAAGACCAAACCTTCCACTGTATCAGGTGGGCCAAAAGTCATACCTTCATCTATAACAGGCAGGCCATAAATTATACCTTCATCTATGACAGTTGGGCCAAAAATCATATCTCTCTATATATACCAGGATTACCAAATAACCCACCTCTATTTATACACGGAAGGCTAATAATCATACTCTCATCTATACGGAGAGCTAGATAGAGCCAAAAGTCATAACCTTATATGAACCAGGAGGGCAAAATATCATACTATGATAGATACCATGAAGTACCTTTAACAACCCTTCACAACGCTGCACCTTTGTATAGTGACCTCGTTTTTAACTTCTACAGAATGTAAATTGCACGTCACCGTATATCTGAGTTTGAGTTAATATGAATCCAGCTTAAAAAGGCATTTTCTTGTATAACACGGAGGTCTATATATATAAATATATATATATATATATATATATATATATATATATATATATATATATATATATATATATATATATATATATATATATATATATATATATATATATATATATATATATATATATAGGAGGGCGCGAATAGCAGTTCCAAACCAATTTTGAAAACGATTTGTTCACAACGTACAACTAATAATACCAACGTTTTCCTCTGTGGGTAAGTTTCATTGTTTTTGTAGCAGAGAGCTAGATAAGAAGGAGATGAAGCGGAGGACCAATTGCGTACATTCACATTAGGCAGGGCTCGACGTAGCAGATAGCCCCATAGTCATGACTATCCAATCACGGAAAAACAGCATGTGGGGCAAGCTGAACAAGCCCTCTTGGAAATTGAGAGGTATATTCATTGAATTCATAACAGGATCTTTTGAATAGCAGTAGAGGTGACAGCAACCGTGAAAAGTCATAAAGGGTAAAGGCGGAAATAGAATGGGGGAAAAATATACAGAAATAACAGCAAACCTATAAAAAGAAATAACAGTTTAAAAAAATAGGATTTTTTTATTGTCTCTATGTCAAGTTAACCCTTCCAACGCTAAGGCTACATTTGTCAACTCAGCAAAGCACGAGGATGCAAAGATTTTTTGAAACCCATGGAAACCCTGTCAAGTTGGTATTTATTGAATAGCTCTTGCTGAGTGAGTACTCTCCGATGAATGCCCATGTGTCTTGGGTTCAACCATTTTTCAGTTTTTTTGCATAATTTTGTATTGGCCAAATTAGCCAGCAGCAGCATAAGGGTTAAACGAGGTAATTGCTATCAATTGCACTTGGGTCATTAAGGATCGGCTTGGAGAGAAAGGACCATGCTCATTGGCTGCAAGTAGGGTATACCAGTTGATCCCCTGCTGTGGCCGGCGCCCCAGGTCACGCATGTGAATATTCATCAACTGAAAGGAAACTATCCCACCTTAAATGAGCAACCACAAGATTTCACATAAGAAAGATATGGTATCTTTATTTGGTGCGCCGATTTCCTCCAGCATCAACTGCTAGCAAATCACGAAACCTAATTTCAAATCTATATAAACAAATGTGATACCCCCATTCTCTGTATATAATCTACAAAGCAAGTAACCATAGTTTAAGTTCTGGCAAAGTACATGTAGTGTTCCTAAGGCATTGACCATTAGATATCCAGGGGGGGGGGGGGGGGGGGGGGTAGGAGCCGTGTATAGAAGTTATGGCAGGATTATATTTTTCTGTGAGATTCAGGGCACGATTATTATTTTTTGTCATTTCAGGGTTCAATTTTTTTTCACAGGGTTTGAGTGCTCAATTTATTTTCATTACTGCAGAACAAGGACAAGAAATAGACTTGCCTTGAATCTTTTATTGAAGATAAAATTGTATATTTCGTATGACATTGGCGCACGGAGGGCCGTCCGTGGGTGGCGCACTGCGAAGCCAGAGGGTTGTAGATGCTCTGAGATGCATTCTCGGCTTAATCTGAGACCCAAATGAGTAATTCCAGACTATAAGTATTTCTATTTTGAGAAAACAGTTTCCCCTTTTTTGGTGTGCAGGGCCATCTGCCCATGGCGCACTGCCATTGCGCGGGGGGTCTGGGGGCCTTAGGCGGCCCCCAGAAGTCAGAGGGTTGTAGATTCTCTGAGATACATTCTCAGCCTTATCTGAGACCCAAATGAGTAATTCCAGATGAAAAGTATTTCTGTTTTGAGAAAACAATTTACCCTTTTTTGGTGTGCAGGGCCGTCTGCCTGTGGCGCACCGCCATTGCACCAGGGGTCTGGGGGCCACTCAAAGCGCCCAGAATCTTGATGGTTGTAGATGCTCTGAGATGCATTCTCAGCCTTATCTGAGACCCAAATGAGTAATTCCAGATGAAAAGTATTTCTGTTTTGAGAAAGCAATTTACCTTTGTTCAGTACCCGTTAATGTTATGCAGGGCCGTCTGCCCGTGGCACACTGCCATTGCAGTCTGGGGGCTGCTCAAGTATCTGAGTACCCTAATCTTTCTTTACATTAAAATATATACTATGACCTCATATAATAGCCTTTTTTGTATGCATGTTGCTGTACATGTATTACGACATTTTCTGGATATTTAAGATAGCTTCAATGATGTAGGTCAAAGATGATACGTGCCAAATGTGTATGTTGATTTAATGTTTTCTGGAGACATTAAAAAAATTCTAGCACACTCTCGCATTGCTTTCAGGTGAAAAAGGTTCCCTAAAACAGTAACAATTGGCCACATTACAAGAGTAATTCTTTTCCAATTATCGGTTTGTAATGTGTGAATAAGAACAACATTCCTTCTTGAAGAATTAAAGTATATTTTTTAAGTGTTACCACTCATTTGCAGGGCTCATTTATTTTTTTCAGAGAATTTCAGGGCACGATTATTTTTTTCAATTCTATACAGAACGTGGATATTCGCTCTCGTTTCTGTATGGAAGGAGTAATTCGCATGTGAAATACTTCCAATACAATGGAACATTCAGAAAATAATTCCGATTTTCCCCACCAGATGGCTACGGGTACAATACACAGATTTCTACTTCTTCATCTGTATGTACACATGGGCAAAAGTAGGTACATTTACAACGGGGCAGTCATAAAACCAAAATCTCCTTAAAATGGTGTTGGTCTCCAAGAAGACAGTTGCTAACTCCCCTCGTCAGTGGACCACGATCGCAATACCTGGATATCTGCTTCTAGCTCTCTATATTTAGCTCTCTGGTCTATTTGAAATGATTTATTTGATTTGATTTGATTTGATTTTATTCGGTCTAGTAAGATGTATATTACACGGCATTTGGCACATAAAAATATCATATATAAAGGTGACTAGATGGAGAGTCGTTAACTGCTATACAATAGAATTTTAACCAGACACAGGATATACTGTATACACGAAAAGTTAAAAACTTATTTCCATAGTGGTCCCAGTCTACCCAGAGTCCAATGGCATCACATGTAATAATCAACTTTTGATTAGCCTCTTTGTGAAATTGGTGGAAGATTTAAAGGGGAACTAAAGGCTCACACACATATTAGCTTATATGAAAGTAATACACTTCAACAATAGGATGCTGTCCTCCTTTTTCTCTTAGTGATCCCATGAGGGGAGAATTTTGTGTATTGCCTCAGCCAGCCCCTAGCAGCCCCTGGTAGCAGCCATGTTTTTCAACTGCTATTAGCTGTGACTCAAATGGGTGGCAGCCCACTTCATGTCCCCTAGCTCTGAGCAGTGTATCATAGACTGTAGTGCTCTACACACCAACTCTCTTCGAAAGTTGCATAACAACTTGTATGAGTATCACACAGGTAAATGGTAAAATCATGAGCAGCAATTGGCTGTACAAAAAGACAGGGTAGTAGAATTATATTTCATATATTTCCTGTTGTTAAATTCAGACAAAAACAGTGGCTAGCATCACTGAATTCCTGTCCTGAAGCATGTAATTTTATGTTTAGACCACTTCGCTGATGCGTTTTATACCAGGAATCATAAATGCAGTCAGGATTACTCAACAGGATCATGGTGCTGTGCCATTCAGTGTTTTTGTTTTTTACCCTTCTGTATCAACTGCTACAAAGCAAGCACAGAGAGACAGCTAACAGTTAAGTTTATAAGCATACAATTCTAGGTACCTAAACATGGTCATCATTAATCTGTACAATTGAAAATAGACTTTAGGATTGTGTTGGTTGTCTTACAACTTGGGTTTTGTTTAATATCTAGGTCCCTTTGGCAACAAAAAGGAAGTAACAACAAAAGGAAGTAACAACCCCTTAAAGGAAAAGGATAAACAAAGGGTTAATTATAACCTTTTGTCATTACACATCTAGATCCCAGGACACAGAAGTTAGTCAACGCAGGAAATAGCTATCAGTACTTGGAACAGCAATCATTTCCTTTAGTATTTGTGTAGGTTACATGAAAGAAAACAGTTTTTGTAGAACAGCTAGCTTCAAGTAAAATCAAATACTGTAATGTTTTTACGTACTGGGGATTTCAAAATAATTCTGATTTTCTCCCGCAAGACCGTTCCGAGAATAATGCTTTTTACTCATTCGTTTGAATAAAAAGACTCACACTTCGCATGTGAAAACTGCAGCTTAAATCGATGATACATTTACCTATAAGTAGGTTCTTTACATTATGATCGTTTTAACCAATGACAGGAAGTCTACTAGTGCAGAGACATGAAGAAGTGTCCGTTTATGGCTATTGTCCTAGAATGGCGATAGAAGGACAAGACAACGAAACCAAGCAGACGGACCGTAAGCAGTATCTTTCAATCAAGCTCAAGAATCAGTACGTCCATATTAGGCCAGTCATTTTAGTTGATTTAGGGGCTTGACCCAAAACAAATTGCAACAGAAAGTTTCTCATTTGCATTCATTGCAGGAAAGGCCCAGTGATAACATAGTAAAGGTCTCGGTCTCTAAAGTTGGATGGAAAGTGTCAACATATGCTAATTTATGCTAATTAGGCGATACTATCATAAAAATCGCAAGACCCAGGAAATTCTTAGTAATTACTTAATAAATAAATGAAATGATACATCTACATAAATGTTTAAATGGCTAAGGTGCACAACAAACCTATCATCACTATCTACTGGATAGTGAAAATCACCACATGAACAGTTGTTAATGCCGGGGACCTTTCCTACTTGAAATAATCTGGTTCCTTTTTAAACTCTGTTGTCTACGTCTTCGCCGATATCCTACCATACTCAATCCAGATGATAAGAAAGCATAGGCAAATGACACTTTTTGCACAACCGAAAGAATTTACCCCATTCACATATGGAATGCCGAACAGTCTGACAACTTTGAACATAACTCATCAAATTAAGTTAAATTTGAAAAATCATTTGAAGAGGAATTGTTAAACCCAATAGTATCAATAACTTTCAGTGTGATATTTCTTGAAAATCACGTTTTTCTTCATATCTTTTGAGGCCATTATACAAATGCAACATATGTTAGTTGCAAATATAGGTTTTCATGGTCAAGGAATGTGATTAGATTAATACCAATGCCAAAAAGTCAATACCTTACCCATGTTTGGTACATGGACACCAAATGTCTATTCTTCAAAAGGAGCTACCAATTGTACATTTGGATTTTCTATGTAAGCACCCTTTTCGGTTAAACTTTTGTAATGCTCTATGATTTTTTTAAAACAAATATTTTTTCTGTTATATAATTATCCTTTATTCTGATGTTAGGCAGCCAGACGAGGACGCTGACAGTCAAATAGGTTATCTACTGGACAGCTCCATAACCTCGCTAGTTCAGACGTGAATTTTTCTTGATTATACATGTAGACAATTTTTTTAAATTCTAATTTTGTTTCTACACTTTTTTGCAAGAATGATCTGAATGGACAAAATGGAGGAGTGTGTTTTTGTGATAAAGACTTGTCTGACAGACAGTCTACAGTAGTTCTTAATAAAAACTGTAGCAGTATTGCAAATGAAGCAAGTGAGAAACGTGGCAGAGCAATCAGGACCCAAAAGAGTCCATAAGTAATGTAGGAAAGTGTTTAGAAGTCCAAAGTTCGCTACACTTAAGGCCAAGAAATAACATATTAAAAGTCTCGGTTTCCGAAGTTGGTGGAGTGGGTCAAAATATGCGTGTGAGATATAAATCATCAAGTCTGAGGCTCCACTACAGCATATATATATTCCTGTAGTTGATTGAATCACCCTTACAATGAATACTCTTAAAACTTGCACTTTTTTTTGGAGTCTGACAGACAATTTCTAAACTGTGGCATTACACTTGATTAAATGTCTATATAAACCATTCCATAAAACTGTTTGAGGTAAGTTACCCCAAAGATGTGATTTTCATATTTTCGCCACCTAATTAGCATAAATTAGCATATTTTGACCGTTTCCACCAACTTTAGAGACCGAGACTTTTAATATGTTATTCAGGGCCTTATGTTTAGTGAATACAAATGAGAAACTTTCTTTTGCAATTTGTTTTGGGTGAAGCCCTAAGTTGACTGGACTATATATGTTATGAAGGTCAATAGATCTATTTCAAGTTTCAAACCTAGGCGTAACTACCCATAATTCAGTTGACTCTGTCTCTTAAAGGCATAGTACGGTATTCTTAAAGGCATATTACTGTATTCGACAAGGCGACAGCGGCACTTCCGTTCGCGAATTACATTTTTTGCCACTTTGGAGCCAACTATATGGACGGCATGATTGGTGACCAGCTTTTTTATTTTAGATATTCAAAGGGAACCTTTGCAAGGTTTGATGAAATTCTAAATGTGGGCTATTTTTTTCATGGACTTTCAACTTTAGAAGTGTAATTTGCAAATTTAGTGTCACTCTGGCGCCACCTTTATGGACGGGATGACTGGTGACCCCCCCTTTTTATTATGATAAAATGTTTTGTCAACGTTTAATATAATGATAACAAACTTTATATGGTGCTCTATAATGGTTTTGTAAGCATCGATTCATTGCCAGTACGACCAAAGCGACATAACTCAAGTAGCTAATACTATTTTTACTTGGCATACGTTATGCCTGCGTCGCCCTGTGACTTGAAAACCTGGCCTAGGTTATGCCTGCGTCGCCTGAGTAAAGAGAAAGCAGGCTTGATGGACATACTGCTTAACCTTTCTCAACACTTCACATAGAGGGATGGTCAGGAAACAGGCGATACGCTTCTTGAGAAGAAAACCAGGGAAGATGAGCTATGTAAGTAAAAAAAGGAAGAAAAAATGTTTTGCACCCGATGTTGCGTGGGTTACAGAAAAATGCTACTAACTTGTAATTCAACCCCCATGACAACCATTCTATCGAATGGCCATATAACTAGTAATTAGCCATAAGTAAGGAGCGTCCCCAGGATCAGGGTAAAAATGAAATAATCATCCAGGATTTGAAAAGGATGGGGGGGGGGGGGGGGGGGGGGGGGGGCAATTAAGCTCCGAAAAGTGACACCGATAATGACTTATGAACACTCCCTTTTGTTTTAATGGTAGAATATATAGAAAGGATGATAACACTTGAGTAAGAGCTTTGGACGTATAACCCTGTTTTAATGGATTTAGCATTAAAGCTTCCTCTAGAGCACTAACTTGAAAACGTTTTGAAATGCATCATTTTCGTTTTTGAATTCTCAGAAGTAGAAGATTACACTCACCTGGGCAGTTTTTAATACCTTCCTGAATAAATCAAGGTTGTTGGTATACCCCAGACAATATGGATTCTATTTTCACTCCACTACCTCCTCTCATTAACACCCCTGATTGTCCAGTTTGGGCAGGGAGGATAGGGAGAATTCATTCACCAATTAACTGAATCGGACTAACCCCTCGACCCCCCCCCCCCCCCCCCCCCCCCCGCGTCTGCCACTGAACTACTGTATCTTACTACTAACACCAGTTGCAGATACAGAGGGGTTACGACGAACCCACCTTCACAATTCAATTTCTTGATAAAACTATTACATTTCATAAGTGTTTTTTTTTCGAAACCAATGAGGTAGAACTACTCTCAGAACACGACTCCTCGTCATGCAGAACCAACTCCTCACACGGACATCCTGGAGCCCTGGGCCCTGAATACAGATATTAAGACATATCTCTTCTATTAATGACAGACAGCGTCAGTTGCATATAACATTGGTTTATTTGAGCAAATTTGCATCTACAGTATGTGCTAATGATACCTGCACCGGATTCTGATACTACACTAAGCGGGTTGGCCCGGTCGTCGGTCCCAAAAAACAATAACAACTATTTTACGTAAGAAAAACAATCGAAATTCTATCATATACATCTTGAGATAAGCGCATACACGTACCTATCGTTATCTCTAGAACTTTGAATAAAAAAGTGAATTTGAGAAATGAAACAGCACTTGGAACTTACTAGGGTAATATAGTATGATTAACTAAACAGCACTTGGAACTTACTAGGGTAATAAAGTATGATTAACTAAACAGCACTTGGAACTTACTAGGGTAATATAGTATGATTAACTAAACAGCACTTGGAACTTACTAGGGTAATATAGCATGATTAACTAAACAGCACTGGTTTGTGGGAAACTCGCTACGCCCTTAAGGTCGAGCTCACTCTGTTCCAATTTGGGAACCGTATTCCACATTTAAACTATAATGCCCCTTTCACTTATTTCAAATACACAAAGATTTGTAAAATACAAATGATATCAAAAGCACTTACATCCTTAAAAAATCTACAAAAGACAAAGGTGTCAACAACGAACAGCACCTTCATCACTAAAAATACCCTATGTGTGCTAGGGTCATCAAAAATAAAAGTTGAGTCAATGCATAGTCGCGGAGAAGCAGCAATACAGTATGCTCTGTAGGCAGCAGTTCTACTGCACGAGTAGCACAATTTTCTTCATGTTTGTATTAACATGAACATATACAAAGGAATATAAAACCCAAGAAGATAAGGCACGCATTCAAGACTGGCGATAGGTGGCGGTGCCGGGCCAGAAAACTGCGACTCGACGGCACACGTTAATGGCCTTTGATAGCTACGTACAAAACGACATGTAGTGGCAACACTTGTTTGGGTTCAGATATGGTACTTGGTTTATAATAGCCTTTTCTGCGATGTTGAGACCAAATCATGACAAGTCAGTCAATGGGGTCAATGGGTAAAGGAAGCATAGCTTAAGTCATTGGCAGCCTTGTCACATGCCATAAGCCGAATCCGACCTTTGGTAATAAGACGTTTTTGTTTAAGACATGCATGTTAACACAGCAATAGGTGAACTTTACTTATAGCTACTAGTATTGGAATTTAAATCTTGATTCATATTCGAAGAACATGCCCTGACTGGGAAAAGACATGTTCGAAATTGATTTTGATCGTAAAGAAATCTGGACATTTTATTGACAGGGCATGTGACTAAAGCATAACTAACCCCAACACCACCTCTGGCAGTCTACCAGGTAGGTCTCATGCAAAGGAATAGACAGTTGCTTTGTTTGCATAACTTTCCTAATCTTTTCGAAACCAGGCACGTACTGCGTCATTTAGCTAGTACACATACCAGTAACTATCATAGTTCTTTTCCCCAAAAAGCTACATTTAAGATACGAGTAACCCTTAACATAAAATAATGAAATACCATAGACGCACACTCTTCACAGATATGTTTTGCTTTAAAACGCCATTTAGGACAGCGTTTGGGAATGTACTTAATTTTGCTTCTATATTGAAGTTAAATTGTAGAGAAGAGTTGTGATAGGTTCATTCTTTATATAATGAAATAAAAATACTAATAACATCATTACAAAGGGCAACTATTTAGTCACATCATTCCATGTATATAAAAATCAATTAATCAAACCTTGAAAAATACAAAAATACTGTAATTGTTACAAACAGATTTTTACAAGTGCTAACAAGGCGTTTCGTTTTATAAATTAAAATAGAATAAAATATTTCGTTTGGTCTCAGCTTTGTTTATCAAATACGTGTGCGCTATCTTAGTATATAAAACGACAGCAATGCTTATAAATAGAATAGAAAGCACTACGTAAGTTAAGTATGAATACAATATAAATAGGGCATGTACTGCCATAAAGCATGCTACGGGGGATGGAGCCAGTCTGCATCCAAATTATCAGCTCAAATCGTAAAAACAAAACCTCAAACTATTACGATATTAAAGCTAACACGTTCATATAAAAAGCACTGATATGATATGGGGCCCCTCCGTCCTGCGTATAACGGTAACAAGCGAATAGAAAGGATGATGGACAGATTATAGTGGTTCACACATTTAATACAATCCCAAAACGCATTTCTGCGTAAAGATTTGAAGTTTTCCGCACTTTCAGCTGCCTTGATGTTGTGTGGGAGCTCAGTACATCGTGTGCATAGCCAGCATGTCATTGAAGGCTATGTCAGCAAACCCCTTTCAGATCAGTGTCACGAGGTATTTGTACTGTTCTCGAGTATGGTATCTGTTTCAGCTTCTGGGGGCCTTGAGCCATGCGCAACCGGCACTAGTCCTTAGGACTGGTACTTGTGGCCAGGATCCTAAAAAGACACTTTCAAATTACTGGGAAAAGGACGGTTTAGGGTCTTAATGTTGGAATACATGTACTTAAACAGTCAAATAACACGATACTAATATTAAAACAAACTGCATGGTCGAATGAACAACTTTTACTTTACGGAACTCTAAAGCGAATAATTGATTACATAATTATAAGCTCATGATACCTATTCAATACATTAAACAATATGACCCACGGCCTGCAACACAGTAGTAAATGGAAAAACCCGAAATGGAACAGCTTGTTTGTTTTGATATGGTCAGTCGCCTACTCCCTTCAACCACACGATGGCCAATGCGGCACAATGTTAGTTTACGTTAAAAGCGATAGGTGGCAGAAGAGTCTACGTCATCCAAGTGAGTGGCCAACATAATTCATACAGAAATATGCTAGAACCCCGCCATGAGTCGGACTGCCGTGCCAGTCACCGCCCACTCACATACTTCACACTACGTAAATAGCTGACATAACTTCGGTGAATTTCGAGATATGCGTAGTTGATTGTTTTGATGTGTCTTGCGTTATAGCAGATGGACTTGGTGTCTTTCAGTCCTTGCACCTCAAGTTTCACATTTCTATTTACATTATGCTCGGCTGGGTAGAGAAGTTACGACTTGATGCGTAGTTATGCGATATGAATGGGTGCTCATGATAAATATAAGATTCACCCGTGCCTGTTCAGTCAGAATCTCAGAATTTCCTTTCCAAAGCAATGTCTAAGCACCACATCCTGCGCGTAGAGGGCGCTGTTGTTTGACCTTGACGTATTTAAAGGGCAAGTTCAGTCCACCAGCATACTGTAGATGAAGCCGTGGTGCCCTAAATGATGCGGTCTAAGACCACTATTCCTATTATCGCCCACAGAGTGGGAGGGGCAGAATAGCGATGCGGCTAGTACGTAGAATATCAACAACTTACAAAGACAGTTTCTTCGAGGAAAGAAATTTAACTGCAGTCATTTTAGTCCTTTTTCGTACGGTCAAGCCTGGAAGCAGCGGCAGCTTTCGCGTCATGCATGTCAGCGAGAGCTTTCTGCTCTTCCGCTGCTATCTGCGCCTTCTTGGCCTTGGTCGCCAAGAACTTCTCGGCGTCAGCTTCGACCTCTGCCTTCAGTCTCGTCTCCTCTTGCTTCCTCTTCTCCAACTCGTCCTTCATGTCCTGAAGTTTCTTCTTTTTCTCCTCGATCATTTTAGCCATCTCCTCTTTCCGTTTCTCCATCTCTGCTAGTCGATCCTGTATTTTATTCGCCTCTCCCGCAGTAAGTTTATCGCCTTCCATCGCTGCTGGTTGCTGATGAGTTAATGCAGAAGTTCTATTATTATCCTCTGGTTGAACGTACTCTTCTAAATCGTCCTCCTTATTGTCGCCAAGATCTAATTTACCAAGGTCGATATTTGATGTCAATTCTTCCTTCAGTCTCAAAGTCTTGGCCTCAAAATCTGCTCGTATCTGCTGACGTATTTTCTGTAGTTCGTCCGAGACGTTCCCGTCCGCTGTCAGTAACCCGGGATGCGCTGGTTTATACTTCTCCAAATTAGGAGGCAGGCGACCTTCGCCTTGGCTTCTTCCCCCCGTAGCCATACCCTCAAAATACTCGGGTTAGCGCAGTTTTATTTGCAGTCTTGACGGCTGTAAACAGTAGCTATATGCTACGACCTATATCTAGTCAGCTAGCTGAAGTCTGCCTCTCTCCGTGGAAGGTTAATAATTAGTCTCAACGTGGATATTTATGTGGGTCTGGCCGTATCGAACTCAGCGCAGAAGTAGGTCAGACGAGGAGAGAGTCTGTGGTAATGTCAGCCTCGGCAGCAGAAGGCTTCGTCAGCTCGAGGTTCGCCTCATTAACAGCTCAGATGTCGCCTCGGGCAAAATTAACCTATTACTGTAGATTGCGTACGTCACAAACACTGGTTCTGGTAATCAGTCATTTAGTTGCAGAACATAAGATCATTTAGAATTTCTCATACCGTTTTTATTTATCATATGAATGTATCTAAAGATTATGCCACTAGTTCACCTACTCTCAGTTCACATGCAGAGTTTTAAAACTAAATTTGATGTTGAAAAAATGCTTTTGCATTAATTTAGAATGTCTTCCTTTTGAAAATAAGGCTAAGGGTATTGTAATTCTTTTTTCAGGGTCTCATATGAGTTATAAGATAGATGTATTCATTAAGGCACATGGTTACTCTACCATTGTTGTTATGACATGGAATGGTAGCTTCCGTTATCCGTATCATGGTAAACTATTCTGCGGTTCACTTAGAAAAAATGTCATTGTTTTAGGAGAGTAACACTACAGTAATAATATCGTGTTGCTGAATGTTTTAGGAAATTATTTATGAATATATTTATATATATATATATATATATATATATATATATATATATATATATATATATATATATATATCATATATACCAACACACACACAAACACACACACACCCAAATATATATACATGTATATATATATATATATATATATATATATATATATATATATATATATATATATATATGTATATATATATATATGAATATATATATATATATATAGTATATATATATATATATATATATATATATATATATATATATATATATATATATATATATATATATATATATAGGTGAACTTGGATATGAAGGACCACTGTACGACGGATTTTTGCATATTACGGACGATATGCTTGGTCCCAATCCGATGCATATCAAGTATTCGTCATATGTACACGACGGATTTTGCATAAGACGGCTAATTTTCCTGGTCCCATTGAGTCCGTCATATCCAAGTTCACTTATATA
>OZ012685.1:60931056-60953556 GCA_963942565.1 Maea johnstoni | reverse complement strand
TACATAGCTGTTAAGGACAACATGACGATTAATCCATGGCCCTTGACCAACCAGAATCAAGAATCTTCACTAGATGTATAATAAATATATATATGCGTCAAATATCACTGCAAATATTGCTTTAGTCTCAAAATATGTTTATGTGTGTCAGAAAACGTGCACCAGCCAGATGGAAATGGGTTACATACATGCTGCATAGGTACTTGTGATTTACGGTACCTTAAACTAACGGAATTTTGTAGACGGCAGCCGCTGCATAGGTTCCGTTATGCTTGCGTAATGCTAGTTCTAGAGACGCTCAAGGCTTATACACAAGTAAAAATAACACTAGTAGTATCTGCTCGATGGTTCCACAAACAGACAGGATCATCAAAATGGCACCTAAACTGAACGGTGTTCTACAGCATATGTATAGGCCTTCAATGTCTCTCAAGCCTGTAGTCCTTTGGTATATTGGCGTAAACATATTTGCGATCTCATGTCAACATATATTTGACTTTGGGCTTTTTCAAGGACCATGTCCGTATACATAAATGCAAATTAGTTCTCGTGTCACTAACCAGATGGAACCAATGTGCTCTCAATGAAACTGCCTATGAATTGTGCGGACTAGATTGATTGGTGCCATCTTTAGGTGATCATTTGAACTATTTGCCCATTGAAACTGCAGTGCCTGGTCAACTTTTAGTGGAAGGCTAATGGCCAAGCTGGGATAAGAAGTTAAGTCTAACATGCACACTTCTGTACTCTATCATACATTGTACATTCCATTATAAGTAACTGCTAAGGAACGAACGACCAAGAATTAAAGGAGAACGAAAAGTTGAAAGAAGATTGATATTTCTGTGTTTCATTTGTAATTAGACTTTGGATCAACATAATTCCCTTTTGAGAGGCATCGTGTGAAGGACTTGGTACCGGAATGAACAACTGTTCCCAAATAAAAAGGGAAGCTTTTAGAATGACTGTGTCAACAATACATTGCCCACATCTTGTCCAATCAAACGCCATAGCTGCTCACCTGAACTACATGCCTCACCCTTAAGTACTAACACATTACGTGTCTTCACAGACAGTTGCAGCTCTAATTATTTGAACATATTTATGTAATTGCAGAAAGACCAAAATATCTGTAAAAGCTTCCGAAACACCAATCCGTCTCCAAGTTTGTTATAATCTGTTATAGATCTTAGTGTAAGAAATACCCCAGGACTCATTGGTTTATTTTACAGATTTCATATACATACTAGTACTAGTATTTCTTTTGATGTTGTTGAAATACTCAGAACTTGTGATTGAATTTCATATGTGATCCACTATAGACGTGATTGAATGGCGAAGCATAAACAGATTGCACTCTTTTCTTTCCGCAACAATAAGATATACTTCGTAGGGTATAATAAATTTCAATCATATTCTAAAATCACAAGAGTTTGCCTATTAATGTTGAAATCCTAAATACATAACATCATCATCAGTAACACAGTTATTATTATTTCCGTAATTATACTGTTTTATTCTTTAATATATGTTTTATTTACCAGGACGTGAAATTATGTGCCACCCATATTGCGAGACTTCCTTTGGCAAACGATGACAATGCATTGCTGGGCTACATGTTCAATGATAAATTACTACCGGTGTAATAAATGCCAGTGGTCGCCCAAACCTAGCTATCAGTTACTCAAACATAGGTAACAGTGACTCATTTGTAACCCAGCAACCACGTGTCGTCAATGGTAACTATAGGTATCACTGCGTTACTACTGCATGTATCGACTTGTAGAATGTCTATAGCGTTTACAACACCTAGACTAGAGGGGGTCACTGACAACAAGGTCGCACTCTTGTAACTGTATCAGTAGGTCACTGATGGCTGATACCACGTCCCCCCAACGTAGATCAAGAAATGGATATAAGCAGCCCTGTCGGACCACTGTTATCCATGCATGTGATCGGGCTTGACCGGATGCACCTATGCAGCTCGGGCATTCACCTTTTAATGCATTTCATAGAATATGAAAGCACCCTACACACTTATCTGTATAGATCACGGTTGCCTGTATTCCGTGAGAGTAGTATCCCAACCGATTCCAGCACTAACAAATGCCTGTACCTCTGCTAGCCATCTTCCATCTGGACTGCATAGATGACCGAACAACTCATCATACAACACGTAAAACGAGTATTAAATATCTTTAAGTATCAAAATGGATTGTTAAAGCCATCAATCACAAACAGTCATTCAAGTATTCTCCTTGATATTTTTTGTCAAAATATTTCCGAATTCTTCAGAGCGTTTGTGCACTCCATAAGTGACTAAGCTAAGAGAGCAAGCAGCATGTAGGCCAACACTTGCATGGTACACGTAAGTGTCGGTATCCGGATACCCTCGAAAATACCCCTGTCACGAGATCGGTTACTGCTTAGTTTTGGCAACAGCTCCAATCTCTCTCCGCTTGTTATCCAATTGCTGCTGCCTGTCAGAGCAGTAGTGGGTCTATCGTTATGCCTAACCATGTCTGGCACTGAGCTGCTCCACTCTAAATGTAGCGTCTCAATGGCACTGAGAATCTAGGATATCGTCACCCTTTCTGCAATATTAAGGCTATGCCTTGGCAAGACAATTGGTAAGCAAACTGGGGTACCCGGAGAAAACCAACGACTTCCCCCACGTCACATGTTTGTGTTATGATAAACTCTTCTCATATGATCCTAGATTAAAACCTATCTAACCTAATGTATGATGCAAACACATATTTGGCACTAATGTTCTATTACATGTATAAGCATATTTGCATATGACTCCACTTGAGCAATGGGGACCAATGCATGATAGGTAACGCATGGTTGCTATTTCAAAAGAGCTGGTATTCATTTGAACTCTCTTGCTGAGTAATATTAGATGAATACCAGCATGCCAGGGTTTTAGTCGTTTATCATTTTCATGCATTCCCTTATTTTGAACAAGTTAGCTATCAGTAGCGGCGGGTTTAAGTTACCTATATGCTATCGATGTACTCCTTCATGCGTGAAGTGATCACGTGGTCTGATTTATTTTAGAATAACTAATTAGTGATATAGATGAGAAATAATTAATGGAGGATATTTCACACACAACTAGAACAATAATTTGAGTCAGAAAATGGAAAATATTGTATAATTGTCAAGATATTTAAAACATCTAAACACGAATATTAATCCAAACAGAAACAACAGACATCAGTAAAATTTTCATCAAAAAAAATTCTTTGTCATTAACATATTACATTTGTGTCAAACTAAATTCAGATATGAAATGAGTAATAAACTTATAGAAGAAATGGGCCATTTCACAACAGTTGTTTTTCCGCAAAAACGCATCCCGCCTTATTCATGTGCCCTCCTCAGGTTTGGCCAGTTCTACAGTAAGGGTCGTTTTTACCCGTTTTGGGTTCTCCACTACCCTTATATTGGGTGAGGTATTGAGGCCCTCTGTCTCCACGGCCGGGATGGGGAGATCATACGTACACTCTGGCGCCATCTCGTGACAGGGCGGCGCATTTCCTTGGTTAGCAGGGGGTCCACTAGGGGTCAGTTCCACATTGTTAACCCGTATGACACGTGACGCGTCTGCATGAAAACGGCAATTTCTGCATGAAAACGGCAATTTTCTCTGTGATGTTGCATAAATTGATCCATTCGCTCGCGCTGCGCAGACGACATTTCGGTCGTCGGTGAAGTCACAGCGCCCTCTGTACGTCGGAGACGTAACTCCTCTTTCATCTCCTCAAGACGGCGTCGTTTTTCTTCCACCTCCCGCTTCATATCATCTTTTAGTTTCTCCACTTCGCGGAATATATCCTTTATTCCAGTGGCACCGGTTTCTGACGTGACGTCACTTTGCGCCATCATTGCTCTTAGAGCTCTCATACCCTCCGCAGAATCAGAGCGGGGTGGGGGTGTCGGAGGCTTTTTGGCTGGCGTGTCCCCGACCCCCACGCTCACACTCTCCGGTATGTCGTCTTCGTCTGCAGTACTTTCCTCCATCGCCTCTGCCTTGGAGAGCATTTCCAGACGAAGCTTGGCTACTTTCTCCTCAAAATTCATCCTCATCATGTGTTTCATTTTCTCCACTTGCCAGCCAATGTCGCCGTCTCCTGTCAGAAGCCCCGGGTGTATACCGGCTAAGTGTTTGTCAGAGTCCCCTCCAAGGGTGGGTGGCCGCAACGGCATGGCGGGCATCACACCCTCTCCTCCTTCCGCCATTGTTTATCAGATGATCGTCTGCTGACCAGTGACAAGATAGCACGAGACCTTCCGTCGGACAGGAGATGAGAGGATTCTTCACCGAGTCAGGTTGCTAATTTTGGCCGTTAGTGTGCTCTGTATTCGCTTCTTGCCTTAGTAAACGCAGCCGGCAACGCAAATCGTCCTCCCGCTAATTTATTGTCTGAACCATCAGTCTCCATGGCAACCACGAGTGGAATTTCTCTTTTTGCCGGAAGGCTGGCGAAAGATACTCATTATTTTGGTAGACTGTTCTGATTGGTAAGGCGGTTCTTTGTCTTTAATCATTTAAGTGTAAGTTTCTACATCTTGTAGTTCCCACTGGTAGGCCGTATACAAGTGCAATGGGAAAGAAGCTATGCTAAAAGGGCATCGATCGTATATCGACGTTTTGTTGGATTGAAAACGCGATACAGTAGGTATCAAATGGCAGTGATTGACTGTTAATAGAAAATTTCATTTTTTCAACATATTGCAGAATGTTATAACGATTAAAAATGTACGAATATGCCAGTGGGCCATCTCTTTCACATGCAGTTCTGATACAAGGCTTACTTATATTTTACCATGTGTGTTTTGTTACAATACTTGTGCAGTCTACTGGTTGTATCTTCAGGCTTTACCGTATAAATGTCGAGTCCCACACTGAAGTACATGTTAAGGTTAACAGACATATCGACTGTGAAACACTCAATCCTTTCACTCGACGCTCCAAACACGTGTTTCCCTCTCCGCAACATGTAACCTCCTCACATCTAGAGGGAAAGCATGGTCTACGAATACCAAATATCATGATAACGAAGCAATATAGAAATAGATATTTACTTCATATTGGGTATAATAATTCCTCTTAATCTTTTCAACTATAACTCTATTTGACTATTCATAAGCGCACTCGCGCCAGCGATGGGTTAATCTGCCTACTCGACACGAGTGATGCAGATAGCTGTATCTCTCCCGGCGTAATGACTGTGTGCCATATGTGCACTCATCACCCACCTCTCGCCAAAACTCCTACAGACAACTCTCCTCGCTCGCGGAGGTCAAAGGTCAAATACAAGACAGTCTGACTACTGAAGTCTTAGAGGATTCCACGAGTCGTTTTAACATGGCTGTTGAACGTGTTTGTGGTAAATTCCTGGACGATGATTTATTGCAAGAACCTTCATCTGGTTCCTGCCTAAAGCCCCATTCTCGCATTCACGACTTCAGCCACGATCGACCAGGACTCAGCAGTCCTAGTCGATCATGGTGAGTCTGCAAATTATTTTAATAGTCGTATGACAGTCTGGCGAGTCTGCACGAGTCGTATTGAAGTCAGCGGCGGCTACGACTGTTTTGAAAATTTCAAAACAGTCGTAGTCGATCGGCGCCACCTCCACAAACAGGTACGTGCCAATAGGTAGCGTATGAGAAGCGTATGAGGGTCGGCAATAGCGTATGAAGGTCTGGAACAGCGTATAGCAGTCGTATAGACATCGGCGTCATGCGTATGCAAATCCGTGGGAAAGTTACATACGCTGTGCGTACGATCGTACAGGACTGTCATACGCTAGCTAGCTAGTCAAGTCGTATAGCAAACGTATGAGTAGCGTATGATAGTCGGGATATACCTATGAGCATCGTATAACGGTCGTACTAACTACAACTACATGCGGGTTAAGTCTTGAACGAACGTATTCATGTCCAACAACAGTCGTGGCTCCGTCGCCGTCAATCGTATGGCAATCGTATGCTAGTCGAATAACAGTCTAAATAAAAAAAGAATTTGCATAATAGCGTACTCGAAACATCAAATTCGGTCTATTCGCTAGATCGGTATAGTCGTGGCTGAAGTCGTGAATGTGAGAATGGGGCTTAACACATTCAAGTCCTGAGCGCACACGTGGTTTGACGCATAGAGAGATAAAGTAATGACATAGCAATACTTTTAGAAATATTTCACTGATAATGGTTTGTTCTATCGGATTTCAAATAATTCTCGTATCGATGAAGTAATCATCAATCTATGACGTGCGCAATGCAATCCAGATGCAAATGGGCTAATGTGAACATGCGTGGCCAGAGATATCTACCTAACTACATTAATCCTGTCAAAACCTTTCAAATGCTTTTCATTTTTCCGGTAAAGCATAGTTTTCCCTACATAATCTAAGCTAAATTGCCAGAAATACTGTAATGATTGACCGGCTTAGAGCTTCTACAATAACAAAAAAACAGAAATTGTCCCATCTTAAATTCCATCTTTTTTTCATAAAAAATCCATTTTTTTAAATTTAAAAACGCAACGATTGGTGGCTTATGGGCTCGGTTTTGTATCCAGCTCGAGGCAAAAAATGTATGTTACATGGCGTTAGTCGATGCTTTCCCCTGGGTACTTCGGTATCCTCCGCCATTAACATGATCTAGCCTCTACATGTGAGTAAATATAACGTAAAGGAAATTTCTAAATCTAAATAACAACGATATCCACTACTACGGTATTAGGCGATTCGACAAATATGTTATTTCTGGGCCGTGGCCGTACATTCTTTCTCTCTCGCATGAATGTAGCTGGAATGCTATGCTGCAGTTTTGGTCAGCTTGGCGACACATTTTTTTAAATGGCAAGTTTCGCAGCAAGAACACTTTCTGAACGGAATCTATCACACAGTCAGGAGCATTAGTAATTTATAAAGACGGTTGACTGTGAGCAGGTTATAAATGTATGTTGATAACTGTGATTTAAAGATGGCTATCTGGGTATTTCTTTTGATGCCTGGCCGGAATGCTTCCTTAGGTACCTTCTTTGAGGCCAAAATGAAGCAAAAACACAAAAAGGTTCATTTGACCTTTGTAACCCATTTTCACCATTAATAGCCTACTTCGGCTTCTTCTCTGTCCCCCCTTTGGACACTTAATGGATAATTAAAAAGCCATTTTCGCCATTTATTACTTTGGCTTCTTCTCTGTCCCCCATTTGGACACATGATGGACTTTTCTGCCTATTTTTAAGTCTTTTGGCAATTTTTATGTATTTCTGACCTTATCGAACCCTTTTTGGCCCATTAGGCCTTTGATGGCACTTTATTGTCCATTTTGAGCCTTATTTTTAGCCACATTCTTGCCCTCTGACTCATTTGGCTTTTGTTGGTCTTGTTTGCCATTTATTTACTTATTTTGGCTTTTTTGTGGCATTATTTGGTCTTTGCACCCATTTGGGCCTTTTTATAACCCATTTTGGCCTTCGTTGGTCTGTTGGTCTGCGTGCCTTGTTCAATTTGGGCAGTTTTGGCTGATTTTCCCTTTTTGGCCTACTTAGTCAAGTTGCCCTGATTGGCTAAGCAGTGGATAAGCAGTGTGGCTCAGTTAGCCTATTTGGTCTGTTTGGTCCATTCTGGCTGGTTGGCTCATTTGGGCCTACCTGGCCCTATTGGTCCATTTTGCTTGGAGGCCTATTTGATCAGTTTGGCCTGATGGTTTGAGTCAGTTTTTTTGACCAAACATTGTGGCCTGTTTGGCATGGTCGACATGGACCAGTTGGCACATTTGGCCAATCACTCAGTCATCCAGATCCCACTCGGCTCCGCCTCGAGGGATCTGGATAACTTCGTGTGGATATCAGGCCGGACTGCACTTTCCAACAGGGCGTAACTAATAACACTGATAAGCCGCTAGAGTGGGGTTGGCATAAGTTGGCATCCGCTCTAATCACGACTTTTGACGAGTGAAGTCAACAGATGGGCATTAGTTAGTATCAATTTCAGTTTACCATCGCGCACCATTAATCAGAGTGGAAAAAAGTGTGTCCTGTTTTTTTGTTTTAAACTAGCTCCTCTCAGCGTAGAGAATAGGGCAGTCATCCAGTTCGCCCATTCATGTCGTAAACTTGCCGATCTGAAGCTTTTCAGTATTTTAAAAATCTTATTTTACCGATCAATTCTGATCGGCAAATACCAGCAACTTAACGACATCAGTTAGTTAACGATTTACGGTATATATATATATATATATATATATATATATATATATATATATATATATATATATATATATATATATATATATATATATATATATATATATAAAAATATATATATATATATTTATGTGTGTGTGTATATGCCTTTGGAATTGATGCAAGGCTTGAACTTTCTGACTCTCCTTCGTAATGCAGTGGCGACGGCTGGTGGACAATTTAGGAACGTATTTTAACTAATCCTATCAAACTCAATTACCAATGGCACACATATAACTTTCAACCATGTTCAGTAGGTTGCTTTAAGATTCTTCAGCGGATGAGTAAAGGTGGATGCACAACCATGAACTCTAGTTGTCTTACATAAAGAGAGTCTACAGAGTGTTGCTTTGAGGAATTTACGTCGTCCTCATCACCTTAGGTCTTAATGTGACGTGATAGAAGGGAGTTTTAGGTGATAGAGAAGCAACGATGTTGTTTATTAAAGTTAATCAACGAGTCCCGAAGGGGCAAGTTGATTGACTTTAATAATCAACAGTTCCGAGTTGTTTCTCTAACTTACACTTCCCTTTCACATTATTAAATATCTCACACGACTATTCACGCATTCATTATATCATGCATTATATTTTTGGATAAATACAATTTATTTCTAGTTTCTGATTTAACCCTACCAGTTGTCCTACAGAACGTCATGGCGATTTAGTTTACCAAATCTACTGCCGTGGCCAATCAGTGGCCTAAAGTAATTCTAGGCCATCCTGTGCTCATCAGCTTGGAGATCCAGAGGACCTAAATGCACTGGTCATCCCAAAATATCAATGTTGATATTCGATGATGAAACTACTACAGACTATCATATTATTGGCCTAATATCCTTTTATGCAGTTGAGAATCACTGTCATTATTACATTTCACTTCTAAATATAAAAGAAAATCATGGGACATTCCGAAGGTGAAATTGTTTGATAAAGCACTGGCATTCGAAAACATAAAGCATGTGATTTTGAATACCCTTTTGAATAAGTGTATAAGCGGTTAAGACACTAGTGAAGGTTGGAATTACTACGCTCTCGGATTACTTGCCAAGCATTATACCACACAACGGTTTAGATCGCATCGCATTCCTAGCTATTATTAGGATAATATTGAGCAAAAATCTTTATTTTGTAAAATATTGCTCTGAAACAACGAGTGCCCTAGAAAGCTAGTCAAACAAATACAATAGGTTATAGTTTAGTTCTAATGAATACGTGTTGATTCTCTAGCAAACACTGTCACTAAAACTTACCAACTCACTTGAGGAAAACTGCCAAGTAAGGTTTAAGTTTAGTTCTTTATAATATACCCCAACGTTTAATTGGACTCTGAATCAGAAACCCTAAGTGGCTCCTCTGTTATTCATATTAACAATTTCCTCAAAAAGCAGCTCGTACCTGTGCTAAGATGGCTAACATTTGATTACTGTACTGTACGTCTTCCTGTATCTTCTGGTTTTTGCTTCTCTGTATTTATATTTATTGTGTGATTTGTACAAATCTTATTTTGTAACATGTACGTTACAGTCAATGAAGATAAGCTTCCCTGACGGCCTATAGCACGCCGCACATTTGTTACAGTTCGATCATGTATTTTGACTTAGACAATTTTACGTTACAAGGTCGATTGCGTAGCCATGGATGTGTCTGTTCGTATGTCTGGAGGTGGTTGGGGGGGGGGGGGGGGGGGGGGGGGGGGGGGGCGAAACCCTCCAATATTCAGACCCCCACCATTGAGTATTCTTTAAAAAAAAACCTACAATGATTGTGAATCTTCATTGTTTTTTAAAAGATGGAACCCCATATACATGTTCATTTTCGCTTTTTACCCACATCTACAATTTAGTATTTAGTTACGAAAAACTAAAACGTTGCTGAAAACATCGCTTATTTCGAATTTTGAAAATAGTAGAATAAAACAAATATGGTGCATACTGAAATCTGCTCTGTTCTGGATATGCTGCTCTAGAAAACAGATAGCTGCCTCATGCAATCTTGCACACGAGAGCGAGATCTTTCTATTGATCATAGGGGCTTGAATTGTCCTTAGAAGGATTTGGCCAAATTACTGAAAATAGGAGGGTCATTTTTGACAAGTTTACTGGACACATTTCAGGGAGTTTGTCAAATGACAGTTAGCTTCTATTTATGATAAGTGGAGAGCAAGTTATGAACTCTGACTCTCAGAGTAATGAGGGTTTAGCTCAATACTCGGCATTGTGCTGAATGATTCATGCTCAACCAAAATTTCTTGCTTGATAGTTATGATGATTAGTATCATCATGTTATTTGTCATTTTCCTTGGTTACCATTATGGGTAGTAGTAGTAGTTGTAGAAGTACAATAAGTTGTTTACTACGATTAGTAGTAGATGTGTAACTAGTAGTGCAGTCTGAGAAGTATTTTAATTAAAAGTAGTAGTAGTAGTAGTAGTAGTAGTAGTTATTTACTGTAGTAGTTGTAATTTATAGTAATAGTGCTTTACAAATTAGTGGTAGTAGTAAGAGCAGTAGAAGTAGCAGCATAAGTAGTAGTAACAATAGTAGTAATATTGTATTGTAGGTAGTAGTATTAGTAGTAGTATTAGTAGTAGTAGTAGTAGTAGTAGAAGTAGTAGTAGTAGTAGTAGTGGCATCATTATTATCATCCTCAATATTATTATTATTATTATTGTTACTCACCATTTTCATTTTTATTATTATTGTTATAATTATTATCAATATATTAATACCCAGTTTTTGGGACCTTTTGTTAAAGATTCCAGAACTCCTGGCACCTGTGTAGTTCTGCTGCTGCTATGGGTTGTTCCATTGTGGTCTGAAGATGGCGCCGAAAGGTTTTTGCTTTTCCAAATTTGTGCATGTTTAGTATATTTTTGGGGGGTGATCATATTTGATTAGATGAGCATTTTTTATTGTTTATTTAAATTGATCTAAAGTCGATTTCTAAATCCCTTATAGTCCTGTAGCATCATTTAGAATTCCTTTCAACTGTTTCAAGCCGATGTTAAAGCTTCACTTCTGTATATTTCTTTGTAATTTTTGCATTCCCTCTCCTGTACTTTTCTTTTTCTTTGGATCTTTGGTATTGCTTTGCCTAATTTTTTACATTCTATTCCTTTTTGTATTATATATATCTCTGTATCCTGTTAATTTCTTTTTGCTCTTTATCATTTTGTTTGTGCACCCCATTTTCCTTTTTAAGTTTATCTTTCCCACCATCTCCTTATTGTATATATTTACCTTTTTTTATTATGATTCTGACTGCATCCTGCTCTCTCTCTCTCTCTCTCTCTCTCTCTCTCTCTCTCTCTCTCTCTCTCTCATATATTAATGTGGAATTTCAAAATCTTAATAGGGAGGAAGATGGGTATAAACATACTTGAGTTGAAATTTATAGGGAAAATATTATCATTTATTTATTTGATTTAAATCTCCCTTAAACTTCTCCAGAGGCGTAGATACCAAGGAGATGCAGCAAAGGGGCCTATTATCATACAATCACATAGGGACTTAGCATTTCAATTATTGTCACTTTTTCTGCAAAGTTGTGACTAGCCAGTTGTAAATGGCAAAGGAAACCAGAGTGAATGGCGAAAACCACTCCCTAAGCAGAAGTCACTGGCAACTTTCTCACATGCCTATATACTAAATACTGCTTATTGTATATATATTGTATATGTGCCCTATCTTTGTCTTATTTCTTAGCTTTCTCTCCCCTTTATGTCTTTTTGTATTCTCTCTCTGATTTATTCATTTTATCATATTTTGCAATTTCTTTCTTCTGTATTAACTTTTTGTCATCGCTCTCCACTTAAGCGTACCTGATTTATGAAGCATCTTTTTTATTGGTTACTGTATGTAAGTATATTTATTGACTATGCCGAGGAATAAAAGGTACAATACATAGCAGTTTCATAATATAAACAAAAACATAATTAGCATAAACATAAAGAACATAACTGAAAAAGAACAAATTATCACAAGATATAAATTCGAATATAGGCCAAAAACAGCCAGATTAATGCTAGAATCACACTCGCACGATCACCCACGATTTTCGCCAAGACGTACCTAGGACATGCCCGACGTGAGTGCCGACAAAAGTCCTGGGTGTTCAGTCACGACAAATATGCAAATTAGCACGTCTTGATGGTGTCGCCGACACGTCGCCGACACGTCGGGGACACGTCGGCGACCTAATATTGGTTCATCAAGTCTTTGTTGAGTCAGTATTAGGACATCTTGACAAAGTGAGTATGTTACTCAAGACTGTCTCGGATGTGTCGCCGACATGTCGGCGACGGTGTTAGGACATTGAGGACGTGTCGCCGACGTAAATATAAATGTTTATTTTGTATCCAGACATAGCTAGGACTTCCTAGGTGTGTCGCCGATGGGTATGGGACGCATAACGGACATATCTAGGACGTCTTGCCTAGGTCGGCGACCAAACAAAAAATGTATAGGAAAGTTGTGAGTAGTTTTCAGTGGAAATAATACGTTCATCTGTATTTCGACAAACAGAAATGATGGCGGCATTCATGCATAATCAAGATGTTGGCCAAATAATGGATGAAGAGGACATGCTACTTGCTGCCGCATTGTTGGTGCTGGACGATTATGAGATGCGTCAGCAAAGGGTTCGGAGAAGAGCAATAAGGAGGAGGAGGTGGGCCCCAAGGACAGTTTGGGTGAGACCATGGCTTTTGAGACGGCCACTACTTGGACATTATGAGAATTTGATACAAGAATTAAATCGCGAGGACGTAAGGGGATACAAACAGTACATGCGGGTATCACCGGAACTATTCATGGATATTTTACATCGTGTCGGACCTAGCATTACGAAAAGGCACACCAATTTCCGAGCCCCTTTAGAGCCAGGCTTGAAAATAGCCGTAACATTACGCTATTTAGCTACAGGAAACACCTACAGATCATTACAATATGGCTTTCGAGTGGCATCCAACACAATCTCACTGTTCATACCAGAGACATGTGAGGCCATCATTGACGAATACTCAGTGGAACATATGAAATGTCCAAAAACCCCTGAGGAATGGAAGGAAGTGGCACACAAATTCTCCACCCTATGGAACTTCCATAACTGTGTAGGTGCCATAGATGGTAAGCACATTGCCATTAGAAAACCAAAACACTCCGGCACACAGTTCTACAACTACAAGGGTTTTTTCTCTATAGTTCTGATGGCTGTCGCAGGAGCCGATTACAGATTCCTCTTTGTGGATATTGGTGCCAATGGCTCCTGCGCTGATTCAGGTATATTTAAATTAACAAACATATACAAAGCCATCATTGATGGACTGGCCGGATTACCTGAAGGTGATCATTTACCCAATGACGACATCGATGTTCCCTACTCATTCATCGGTGATGATGCATTTGGATTAAGAACATGGTTGATGAAACCACACCCAAGTAGGGGCTTAACAAAACCAAAGAGAATCTTCAACTAAAGATTGTCTCGAGCAAGAAGAGTGGTGGAAAATGCCTTTGACATTTTGGCTCAAAGGTAAATTATTGTATATTGCATTGGACTGAATAATTTAACACCTACTAATAGCTCCTGTAATGTGTATATGTTACAACTAATGAGCCAAACCATTAACTCTTAATTTTTAATATGATGTTTTGCTCCTTTACAGATTCCGATGTCTCATAGCACCTATGCTTCAGAATCATGAAACAGTCCAAACTATAGCAACAGCATGTTGTGTCCTACACAATGTGCTCATAGACATGGATCCAAGGGCAGTTCAAGCTATAGTAGATCAGGAAGATCCAAACACTCATGATGTTAGACCGGGAGCATGGAGGCAAGAGATGGGTATGATTGAGTTAAATCTCCGAGGAGGACATAACTCCCATAAGGATGGTAAGAAGATGAGGGATTACCTAACTACCTACTACAACTCAACGGCAGGATCAGTGGCATGGCAAGATGCAATGATATAGGTGTGAATCAATAACAAATATAGATAAACATTTCAACAGTAACTTTTTTTATTGCAAAAATTCTTCAAATGTAACATAACAATCTCATAGGAACAATCATTATTTGTTGCAACCCATAATCCGCAACAAAACATATATTTAACTAATTAATAACAGTTACCTACTGTCATTGTGTAATCTCGAAATAGGTATTAATTACATGAATTGTAATATAACAACCTACACAAATAATATTTATTCATGAGTGCAACTCATGAATATACATCAGATACTACAAATATATATGTAGGATACTAATTAATATGTGTCAAAATAGTATCATTATGGCCCAATATAATCACATAACAATTTGCATAGACATGTATGGTTATTATGATAACATGACAGTTATGGTATGAAATATACGCATCAACAACATATTATATATTAATGTTACATAGATGTATGATTGAGTACAACCAGCTATTGTAAATGAGTTAAGAATTTCAATCCTTAAATGAGATCTCATAGCACACATGTTGTGATAGCATCCCTATATTCCCAATCATGCACACATATATAATGCTGTATAACTGAACACACCATGACTAGAAAGTAAACATGAATTACATTTTTAAGGACATATCAAACCATTTATTATCATAAGTTATGCATGATATTACCCATTGGTGACTTCCCAAATGTATATGATTAATAACATAACCAATAATACTACAAAATATCAAGGAATGACAAGTCCACATCCAAAGACTGACATGTAATATTGTATTACCAATACAAAAATAAACAATAAAATGTAAAGAAATTTAACATATATATACCAATTCTGACTAGTGACATAGACATATATACCTCGCATTATACTTGGTTCAAGGTTATATGCATTTTTAAAAGACCTGTGTTTAGTACGGATATCAATGTCATTTACTCGATAATATATATGTTGAACATATTAATTAGAATTGAGTATCTATATTCTGTTAATTGAACTGATCATACATGGATACTTCTCCAACAGCTAACCCTAGAAATCAAGGCATGATTGGTTGCATAAATTATGCAAGTTGAACATATAAATAATCAACTGTTAATCTACATACATAACAGTTCTAAATGCCAAAAGCTGTGGCATGTGGGTATAAGTCAAAATAATACTTCTTTACTTGTGTTCTGCAGGAGGAGCTACCAGATCCGGCCTCAGCAAATGGTGAGGAAGGGATGGAGATCCCATTAGAGCCATCCTGGGAGAGAGGAACTCACTGTAGATAGGCTGACTCATGGATGGGGTGCTCAGAGAAGCCAGATAATTGGAAAGGTTATGGCTGGAGGGTGGCTGGACCACGTTCAGGCTTGTCAGGCTGTTCATGGGTGTTGGTGCGATGATATCCTCCTTATCATCAACCACCCTAATGGGTGGTGATGGGGGTGAAGGTGGTGGTGGGGTATATTGCTTCTCTCCACACACATAGCGCTTGACAAGTCCCATCGTGTCCATGGTGAAGTCCATCCATTTTGCAGAGTCGATCTTTTTCATCTGGGCTTTGAGATAGTTAGAGTAGTGCTCTATCTCTAGATCATGGTCCGAAACGCTGGCATGTGCCGCAACAGCCCTGTCTTCAGCCGATTTATCCACACGGTCCAGTAACTGTAAAATGAAGTTGTTATGACAAATATAAGGACTAAATACATATATATACATTCAATTCATACATGCATGGTTTAGGAGTTAAACATTAATATATGATAGGCCTATAGTTAACATGCCAACCTTAATATGAATGTTTTAAATTGAGTAAGGTCAGTAGTCTCTAACAATATGAACTAAATTATGGTTTCCAGTTATAATAAGGCAATTTAAAAACAATGTATTACCATAACCAAATAAGGTACATGATTTGTCAAGCATATAATACATTAATCCTGCAACTTAACACAGAGATAATTCACATGTTTATATAGATGACACACCCTCATTGCAATAATGATGTAAGAGGTATTGAATGATGTATTATGTTACAATGGAATAAAATATCACATCAAGTCATCATTGTGTTTAATGCTGTTATATATATATCTATATAATTTGATGGAGCTATATATATGTTTATACATTTGAAAATTATAAAGTGATGCTATATGAAATTTCAGCCACAACATGTACAGTTGGGTAAATATGAAGGTAAACAATAAATGGCTTTGTTACCTTCTGCGCAATGGTGAGATGTTCTTTCCCTCTTGCCGAACACTTCTCTGATGACTTCCCTTCGCCTTTCCCCTTTCCTTTGAAAAGTTTTTTCCGTGAAGTGATGGTTGGCTCCTCCTCCTGTTGGCTGGACCCATCCGAGATGTTTCGCACATCATCTTCACGATCACTCTCGGAATCGGATGACTGATCCTTCTTCGAGGAGAACTGGAAATAAAGGGGAGAATTAGTTATATATATTTAATTGCATTGATTTGTTACAGCTAAGGAGATGGAGGAAAATACCCAAATTTACATGGCAAATGAATGATAGTATGAAATTGACATTGGGTGAAGAACTGCTACAAGGAGGATTGAAATGAACAATTACAAACACCTACTTATTATTATATAATACTATGTAATGGAGCTTAGGAAATTAGTAATTACAGCATCAATGCATAATTAAGTAAAGATTATAGTACAGCAAATATTTAGTGCCTACTTAACTTACTCAGAATAGATCCACTATTTCTTAACACCAATTTATATGAACAATTTAACAGGCAAACAAATAGCCAACATATAGGTATAGTATGAATTTAAATGAATGCTAAATTATGTCTAATTGAAAGGGAGAGCAGTTAAAAATGTTTTGTTAGTTGTATGTTGAGTGTTGATAAATGTATGAATTCAAGGGGATGATTTTGTGTTTAATTCAATAATATTAAATATACTCACAGTGTCTGACTGTCGGCTTGTGGTACGCTTGATGTGGGTTTTGAGAAACCGGAAGTTGTTATATATAAATTTCTCGCGGTGAGACAACTGTTTGGCCCCCTGTCCGGACTTCTTTGTCGATATCTTTCCAAAACGAGTCCTCATAGTTTCAAAGAAAGTTTTGAGTTGAGTTACTGAAATATAAAAAAATAGTAATGTCACTTGCAGTGTAGGATGTGAATTAAGTATTGTGTAGGATCATTTACATAAAGACATCGATGTAGAGGAAATAACTCCAAAAATAAATGAATAGGGTTCAGTGTAATTAAAGAAACAAAACATAAAACAACTACCCATTCTTGATCATTCAATAAAATGTTTAGGCAGTATCGAATTAGATGAAATTTTAGCCCATGTAGGTTGTTATAACTTAATACATATACGAAAGCACATATACTTATATTACACGTTTAAAAGGTATTGTCAAACTATATATACTTACAGGTGCATGTCGGATTCATCTGCATCCCCTTATCCTCCAGCAGCGCATTCTTCTTAGCTGAATTCTTGTAATGTTTTTCACACTTGTCGTAGAATAGGGGGTTCATCTGATACCACTCAGAAAGCTCCGATTCCTGTTCATCGCTAAATGTATACGGCTCGCACCTTCTCCTCCTCTTGGTGGTAGCAGGCTCTTGTGATGCCGGTGTGGCATCGCCAGATTTCCTGGTACTTGTGGGGGTGTCGAGTAGTTGAGAAACATCCGAGAAGTCACCCTGATCCATGTGGCTGGTTCTTGGTGTGGAAGTATTTCTGGGCTTGGGTGTACTTTTGGCGGTCGAAATATCTTCAAGACTGACACTCGGCGTTGATAGAAGACGAGAGGCCGTGTCAACCGCGTCTACATCTTCCACGTCACTTGCAGATTCCATTGGACGCGTAAAGTCCGATGGTATCTGCTTCTTCTGAGCAGGAGTTGATACTTTAGTTGTCGCCGGCGTCTTCCGTTTGCTCGTCTTCGTGCGCGCCATGATGGATGTGGCCTCGCTTTCATTCGGGGAATCCCCCTGTCACGTGATAAGGCCACGGCAAAAATCGTGTCCTAGCAGCGTCCTGTGTCTCTCCTGAGTAAATCTTGGCGTGTCGGGGTCGGCGAAAACCTCCAGACACACCCAGGACATTCCAGTCTCTGCTAGGACATGTCGCCGACATGTCGCCGACACGTCGGCGACATGTCGCCGATATCTTTTTTGTCGTGGCTGAGCTGCCAAGTCGTGGCAAATACTTGTACATGTACAAGTATTTGCCACGACGTGGCCTCCAGCGGGGATCCAGCTAGGATCCAGCTAGGACAACGCCGACGTTGCTAGGACATCACCTAGGACACTGCCACGATGTGGAATTGAACGAATGATTTGAACGAAATTCCATGTCGTGGCAGGTCCTAGCAGGTCCTAGCACCATGTCGTGCGAGTGTGATTCTAGCTTAAGTCTGCCTCTCAAAGAATGCGACGGGAATAACACAAACTAAAAAAGGGATTGTCCGTCACATTTAGGGGTAGATACGATGCTCAAAGTCCTATTCGTAAGCAAAGGTTGTTCCTGTGTGAGCTAATCGGGCGGATGCCGATAATCATCCGATACCCTCCCTGATTTTCTCGTAGTACATGGTCGCAATATGCCTTGCAGCAACGGTCCAGAAGGGTACCATTTCTTTGATTGAGAAACCATCAGCTATCTTCCCTAATAGCAAATATAGTGTATCCCCTGGTGATGCATGTATTACCTGACCTCATCTACCATTGTCCACTTCGGACAGTTCCCTAAACATAGCATTTCTAGCATCTTGCAAAAAGGGACATTGTAATACCAAGTGTCTGGCATCATCCATTGATGCATGTTCGCATCTGTCACAGAATCTTGCAGCAATAGTTTGACCTTACTGATCTCTCTTTCTATACAAAATATGTTATCTTACCTTTGTCACAAAGGTTATGGGAATGGGAATTTTTCTTTTCCTACTTCCTCCAATGTTTGTGATATTATGGAGATTATTTTTGTCTCATTTGGTAGAAATTTTATAGTCCAACCAGGGCCAGCTAGTTATCATTATAATTATTCTTATTCTTATTATCATTATTATTGTTACTGTTTTTATTGTTATTATTATTATTATTATTATTATTATTATTATTATTATTATTATTATTATCATAATTATTGATATTATCATTTTTATTATTATCATTATTATCATTAATAACATCAATATTATTATTACTGATACTATTATCATTATCATTATTATCATCATTATTATTATTATCATTTTGAATAGTAGTAGTAGTAGTAGTATAATTTCTTCCTATTTCTTCTTATTCATTTTTATCATAATGATGATGATTATGATGATTAAAGAAGTAGTAATAGTAGTACTACTTGTAGTGGTGTTGTTGGTGGTGGTAGTGGCAATCATAGTAGTAGTAGTAATAGAAGTAGTGGAAGTAGTAGTAATAGTAGTAGTAGTAGCACTACCACTACTACGTATACTGTTACTACTACTACTGATAGAATTGGTGATGATGATGATGATGAAGAAAATATAATAATAATAATAATAATAATAATAATAATAATAATAATAATAATAAAAGTTGAACTAAAAGCAAAATATTGGTTTTGGTCTAACAATTGCTATTTCTTGCTGCCAAATATCTGACCTTAGTTAAGATCATTTCTATTAACAACTCTGACCAGACTTGCCAAAAATGTTCACAGGAAATCCAGAAAATTGATTGTAAATGCTCACTTTGGCATTAATTCTTTTGATCTCATGGAATACTGTTCCTGGTGTAAATTTTGATTTATGAAAGTTGATATGTTACATATAGTAGATGCTAGTTCAATTTAACAACAAGATGTGAAAGGGGGGAAGGTGATGACATACAGAGTAATGTAATGGGCTTAGTTAAAAGAGAAATTATGTCCTCTTCAGATCTGAGCTGTCTGGGAATATATGCTGCTTTATACTTTATGATAGACAAATATAGCATGCATGCTGTTGGAAAATAAATATAACGTTCACACCTATTTAAAAAGCTGTCTAAACGTGCTAAAAAGTTGGCAGAATCACTATCTGATACAATCAAAATCTCTTATTTCACGGAAATCAGAATTCGTCTGTGAAAATTATAGTTTGCAAGATAAATTGTGATATACATTTTGTGTATTTATGTATAGAGTAGGTGATAGTTCATTGTAAAAACTAGATATTGTATGGATCTTGGGAGATATAAGGTGTCTTGTTGTTGGGCCCGATTGTAGTGTCTATAGTGTCTAGTTTGCCAAATAATTACCATTTTCATTAATTTTATTCTATTTTGAAGCATTAGAAATAATGATGAAATGATAATGAGATAATGATTTATGTTAAGGTACTTCAGTGCAGCATGGCGAAACTGGTCATTTTTCAATTGGCTACAGACAAGTGCACTTGCCTCGACCGCAGACGCACCACTTCCAAGCAAGGGTGCATTTTTTTAACCTATGCCTGTGAGTCCAAACATTGACCTATTTATTTTAGTTATATCCTTGTGATCAGAGCTGTTATAAAAATATTCAAAAAGCAAACAGTTGGTCGAAAACTAACTGACAACTGTATAAGAATCATGAATGAATAAAAGAATATTTCTTTTTTAAGCCCTATTATTGCACGAACTAAAGTTTAATTTGGTCACATACAATCTCATTCTCATATTCTGACTATTGAAATATATCGCAGCAAAGACATTTGGAGTAGTTAAAGGTTAAATTCGAGAAAAGAGATTCAGTAGAAACGGCCTGCGATGTGCACATCCAAGCAAACAGGTCACTCGCAATTTGGTTTACTATTGCATAAAACAGAGACCAGTCTGACATTGACAACACTAATCGTGCATATACCTGTGATATTTTACAAATATGAGATAAACAACAGCTCGAAATTCTAGTATTACTTACATATCATATACTTTACATTACTCTGCACAGGCATACGACAATCATAACTAGTGAGACGTTCGTTAAGTCTAGTGTGGAGTCATGTAGGCTATCCGGCGACAGGGCAGTGAACTCAGATGGTGACCCAGTAAGTTAATTCTAGTGTGGAGTCATGTAGACTATCCGGCGACAGGGCAGTGAACTCAGATGGTGACCCAGTAAGTGCTTATAGTGCACTCGGTGCTAGTTAAAAGCCCCATCCTAAAACACACCTCACAGCAGGATAATCAAATAAGAAGGTGTATCTCTAGATTCCTGAGTGTTATCAGGTAGAGAATATCATAGCCATCCGTCCTTAGTCAACGCATATTCTGTACCATTTCAATATTTACAACTTTTCACTCAAATGACATAATCTCACTACTTCCACAGGTGATGATCACTGCAGGTTCATAATTACCTTAGGGATATCATTGACTATGCCCAATAAATTTGAGATTGCTGACCGCTTAAGAATATACTTAAGTTGTGTGGTGTAAGAACTTTTTCTAAGTACTACTTTAAATTGCCATATTAACCAAATTTCCACATTTCGAATGCATAGTTGTTTCAAAATGATAATCACATATGTTATAGTTAATCTGTGTTATAAGTCCTGAATAAAGTTCATTGAAAGAACCTTTCTTTGAAATCTGCATGATAAAAGAGAATCAAGGATTTGGCCAAATTACTGTACCCCCACTTCATTAATTTTAGGAATTTGACCAAACCCCTGGTTTGACAATCTTATTGTAACATACATAAAGCAGAATGTCTAATTATAAATATGAACACATATATACTAACACACACACACACACACACACACACACACACACACACACACATATATATATATATATATATATATATATATATATATATATATATATATATATATATATATATATATATATATATATATATATATATATATATATATATATATATATATATGTATATATATATATAAATATATATATATATATATATATATGTATATATATATATATATGTATATATATATATATATGTATATATATATATATGTGTATATATATATATATATATATATATATATATATATATATATATATATATATATATATATATATATTATATATTCATCATATATATATATATATATATATATATATATATATATATATATATATATATATATATATATATATATATATATATATATATATATATATATATATATATATATATGTATATATATATATATATATATATATATATATATATATATATATATATATACATATATATATATATATATATATATATATATATATATATATATATATATATATA
>OZ012685.1:60895046-60927546 GCA_963942565.1 Maea johnstoni | reverse complement strand
TATTGACGAATACATCTCCTAGAAATATTTTGTGAAAGCATACGTTATTCCTTAGTTATTTTCATAAGTATCAAAGATCCAAACGACACTCGTCAAGGAGAGTTCTTGGCATGATAAGGTTAATCAAGATAGACGCGCACGGGTCGTCAGAGAGGTTGTTGTCCCTGTTTCCCTGACCTATGCTAGTGAAGGCGACATAAACCAAAACATCAAATAAACAAGTTGTAGGCGTATACTTCTGCATGCTGACATTTTCTGCTCAGTTGAACGTATGCAGTGACATCTAGAGTTCTGAAACAAACATGTGTTGAGTAAAATTTTGAGAAATGTTTGACTTAAAGTTGCTGTTGTTGTTGTTGTTGCTGCTGCTGTTGTTTTATTCCTCCTCTCATCTAGCTACGTTTGTCATATCCTTACAGGTCATGTGCTTGAGCAAGCCCTCACATCATTAAGATGTCTTAGCCAATCAAAAGTGTATAAAGTCTTTACATCGTATGCATGTTTTACACCCATTGCCAGTGCGTTTAGTTCTGACAATGAAACTCTACTAGTATATGATACCAATACATACATGCTTCTGATTGACTAAACATTGGTGACTGGTTTCAATATTTCATTTTACTTGAGGACATTGGCAGTGAAAAGGATATGGTGACATTGAGAACTATAATGACGTTCATCCATATAAAAAACTAACATTGTTAGAAACTCATTTTCGACGATACTAAAACTATTTAAAATTCCAAGTGCTAATTCCATTATTACCAGAATATTTCAAATTTGATAAAAAATATATATAAATGTAAGATCATGGGTTTCATGGTATTTTTGACTTTTGTCCACTACTACATAAACTTACAAAATGAAAATAAAATACTGTCTAGACCAATTCAATTAACAATAACTGTTGATGGTGTTTTTGTACAAAATGTTTTCTGTTTAGTAATAATACAGTATGGTCTAGCTCATACCTGCACATCAAAATAATAAAACAGACACAAGGCGCGCATTTCATTCAAGCATGCAATATTTGTTCATCAAAAACATTGAAACAACATCATACTCCGGACATCCCAAAACATGTGTGATTAATAGTTTCTTTACCTGTCGTGCGATAGAAAAGATTTTTCGCACAATACGATAGTCAGACACTACTGCCATCTTATCAATACAAAGACCTTCCAAGCCGTGCCTGTATTTAAGAGATCTTTCTTCTGTGTGGTGGCGACATCTATATTACGACGTTAACCTCGAAATCTCGTTCATGGCAAATGTAAGGTGGCGTCCAATCATGATGTACTGCTGCAACCAACGATAACACCATATAACTCATTCCTATAAATTCTACCCGCAGGAAAATTATCTAATACTGGGAGAATATTGCCTTTTTCTGTGATTGTTCGTACCAAGCGCCTGGCAATTACCAATGAATGACTTAACTTGGCAGTTACTGTTAAGGTCTTCAGAAAGTATATGGGAACCATGCTCTCTTAACCTTTAAATGTTCAAAAATACAATGTTCTGTTACATTACTAACAGCAGTGTTGATATCTGCTTATGGTGTTTCAGTAGGGGCTTGAGGAGTGTAATCTGACACCTTACACTGTGTATACAGTGTCTTTCTATATTCATGTTGTTGTTTTTCTATAATATACAGTCAACATTATTAAAATTAAACTTTGCAAGTTTGTGAATATGTTATGTTTTAGGAAGAAGAGTATTTTTGAGATTTTGATATATTCTTCCCCAAACATACAGGAAGTTTTCATCAGTATTATTTAAACTCGAATCATATTCCTTCACACATAATTCATTATAGAGCATTCTTTTCACTGTCATGATGTGATGAGATTTGTCTGACAATCTATTTTTATATATTACCAATGTGGTAATGAGAATTATCTTGTTAATCGTTTTGTCTCCTTGTTGGTGACCAAATTTTTTGTCAAAATCTGTTAATTTAAGTTAAGTTAAGTTAGATGTCATTGTTTTCATCCAATTTTCCACCTGTTTCCATAGACTGATTGTAGTGTGACATTCCAGAAACATATGTCTTAGAGTGTCGATTTCTGTTAAGCACTTCTTACACATATTGGTGCATGAGATATTCATAATGTATAGTTTTTCATTTGTAATAATTCTGCTGTGTAATAATTTAAATTGGAAATATTTTGCATATGTTCCGGAATCTATATTAGATATTTCTTTAAAGGTGTATTATATTGTATTATAATGGACTTCTTCATTTAAAGCATTTTCCCATTTGTTTTTCACCACTATTAAAATACCAGTATTGTAATTCATCAGTTTGTTGTAGACTCTACCACATCCTTTTTGTATTGTGCCTATTTCAAATAATAATCTAGGTATCTGTGGACCTTGCAATGGCTTTTTATTCTCTATATTTTTGAAGTAACTGTTAAGTTTTTGTTTCAATCTAAAGTATTTAAGGTTTTGTTTCAATCTAAAGTATTTAAGTTTTTGTTTCAATCGAAACTAGTTTGGAGTTTCATTGATCTGAAAATGATTAACCTTTGTATAATTTGGGTGAACATTGCACTAATTAGTTCTTAATAGGTGAACATATTCCCAAATAATTTTTCATTGATAGATGATTACCCGTTTGAAATGTAAAGGTTCACCTCCAGCAGAGAACCTACAATATTCTTCGGTGAACCTCAACTTTTTAAGGTTAGGTTTACCCAAATCAGTGAATGTCATAAACATACATTCACCTTTTTGCGTAAATGTTTGACTGAGGTTCGATAAGTGAGACTTATCGTCTCACATATCAACCAAAGACCAGATGTTTCCATTAGTCATAGTGATAACCTCAAACAATAGAACTACACTTAGCAGTGACCCAGAATTTTTCGGAACTAGGGTTGGATGCCATGTGTTGGCAGTAGAATGGGTGTAGTAGGGGGGGGGGGGGGGGGTTGACTGTAACGTGTTCGTGTTCGGCGTTCATTTACACTACATGTCTGTAGTGTAAATGAACGCCGCTATAGCTACGCGTTGGCACCGTCGCGTTCTATAATTAGCTTCCAATTACTTGTGACGTCATCAAAACTGTAAAATCGCTAATTTCATTGATTTAAAAAAGGTTATTTAATTTCCTAAAAGTGTATTCTTAGTACAATTAGTCCATTGAATGTATCCATGCTGTTTGACCAAAACAGAGTGGACGCTATCATACATAACTGGAAGAACCAAGTTTTCTGTAATGAAACAATCGAAGGCCGCGGCGTTCCACAAAGGCATTCGACGTGTTTGAGGCCGCCTATCGGCGGGTTCCGCTACCTCGCGTCTAGATGACAGTTTTCATTTACTTAAGACGTGGCGGCCAGTTTGAGGTTGACGAATTGATAGGCCTTAGGGCTTCTCCTCGGAGGTTTTAGAGAGACTATGTAAGAGTATTGTCTCTGGTTTTATACTCATCTTCGAACAGTAAGTGACTAAGCGTTGTTTGTAATATTGGAATTCTTTACAGTTTTACTTGGTGAGTTCTTCTTACATGTAGAACATGCACTACCATGCGTTAGTACACTTAACCACGTTTCAGTTCAGCATTTACTGTTTAAGGATTTTATGGTGTAGAGATAGAGAAATAATCTTAAAATCTCGCACAATTAAAGTGAATTCATATCCATATCACGTTTCTGTGTCTTAAGGTGATGGGTACCATTGCAAGCTAGTCAAATGCCCCGTCCCAAAACACACCTCAGAGCGACGTAACCATATAAGTAGCCAGTTGTATCTCTAGATTCCTGAGTGTTAACAGGTAGAGAATATTATAGCCAACAATCCTTAGTCAACCCATATTTTATATAATTTCAATATTTACAACTTTTCACTCAAATGACATATTCTCACTACATCACAGGTGATGATCACTGCAGGTTCAGAATTACCTTAGGAATATCATTGTCTATGCCCAATAAAAAGTATTTTTTTTAGATTTTTTACTGCTGAAGACTTTTACAGGCCATACCATCGAAAATTTTAGTGAGAAATCTCGTGTGTGGAGGCATGGGAACCCCATCGATAGTAATGGTCATACTTCGCTGATCACTTCTGAGCACTGGACACAGAGGGAAGTTGCACAAAGATACACCTCGACGATCCCAAGACAATGGCTTGTGGTCAGGATGCTATAAATAGGTGCTAGCTATGAGCACGTGAGGTCACCAAGTGTAGTTGGTGTGGAGATTTCGTACTAAAATTTTCAACGTTATGGCCTGTAAAAATCTTCAGCAGTAAAAAAATCAAAAAAATACTTTTTATTGGGCATAGTCAATGATATCCTTAAAGTAACTCTGAACCTGCAGTAACCATCACCTGCGTAATTAATGAGAATATGTCATTTGAAAAAAAAGTTGTAAATTTTGAAATAAAACAGAATATGGATTGAATAATGACAGGTGGCGATGATATTCGCTACCTGATAACACTCAGGAACCTGGAGATACACCTAGTTATAGGATTATGCTGCTTTGAGGTGTGTTTTGGGACAGGGCTTTTAACTGGCTTGCAATGGTACCCATCACCTTAACGTAAAATATAGGTCTTAAAACCACCAACACCATTTTGTAATAATAGAGAAGATGAAGAAGAGGAAGATAGAGAAGAAGAAAACATGCAGGAAAAGAACTGTATAAACCATACTTAGATAACAAAGAATGAACATATTAACAACTGGACTGCCGTGGCAGTTTTATTGTAGATGTATGTTTTATGTATCTTATTTGGTACTTGATAGTACTATATGGTAAGGTCATGCATCACAATAATGAACCCTCCCCCAGAAATAAATGTTTACCCCATATTGTCAGCTTACATCTAACCCAAGGCAGGAAAACATTCACCCCTACACAAAAGTAATGGTCTATCTGTACTGCCATTGAAGTTGGAAATGTTTACCTGGTACACATATGTCAGGGTTAAGATTTACCCAAATCGGGTGCAGCTCAGTTGCACCCAAATAAGATAAACGTTTACATATCATTTTTACAGTGTAGAATATAGCCTGAGCATGTTAGAGGGTTCATATGATACATAGTTTCCAAGCACATAGGCACCTAAAAACCCTCCCATTGAACTTCTGAATAGTGCAAAACTAATCAAAATATTAATCAATATAAAGGGTAACTGACAGAATTCTTTTTCATGACAAAATTATGGAACAGTAAAAATTCGATATGCCTTGAAGCACACCACCAAATAAACATGTTATGGTGTCCTCTCTATACGACATTTGCACAGGCATTTGCTCCAGAATTGAAAAACAAGTGTAGACTAAAGTAGTATGATTGGTGTAGAGTAAATGATGACGTGGGCCAGAAATCCTGCCCAAAAGACCGAAAACCCATGAAAAATAAAGGAAAAAACAATTATGATAACGTCTCTGTATATAATTTAGAATCAGATATGCAGGTAAACAATTGACAGATTTCACAACCATAAGGGACAGTCTGGCACAAAACTACTGTACATTTTTCAGTAGGACCTTAAATAAACAAAACAAGTACAACAAGCTGGTCTTGACTTTCTTTTTAATCATCCGCCCACCTCCCAGACTAATCCGTTTTCGTTTTGGACACTTTTGGGGCACTTAAACTTCTGAAGTGCTGATTCTCTGCCATGTATGACACAAATCACGCAACCCATGTACGCAGTGCGCACAGTGAACATCCTGGTGCGATCTCATTGGCTAATTTGTAGGATAGAGCTGCTTAATTGCTATCTTCATGGTCCGATCAACGTACTACACGTACTACGAGCGCAGTGAAAACCTTATAAAGCCCCTGTCCCACATTGGAAATCCAGCGTTGCAACCATAATGATTTAGCAGAAAACTATTTGTTACTGACTCGACACTCGGTTGGTGTTGCTTAGCAGAGTGCGACCGTGTGCTGCGTTTGTTTTGAGCATTTTCAAAAAAATTGCAACAGCTCAGGTTGCAATCTGGTTCGCTATGATTTCGTTTCGATATCGTAATGCCATCGCTGAGATTGTATATACATTGCCACGCCTTTGCTTCACTAACAGTTGAATCTTTTTGGTTGTTGTGACAGCAGAGACTCGAGAGTGGTAAACTATATAACAATGTCACAGCGACAGCCACATGATTCAACAGCGATCAAGGCGAGAGCTTTGCGAGGTGAGGGTGAGACGTTAACACGACGCCATAGCATTCACAACGACATACATATATGTCACGTGATTCGCAACACTTGTGTCACTTCCTGCTGCGGGCGTAGGAGAATGAATATTTTTTTAATTTGGAAATTTTATAAGGAGAAATTTTGATCAGAACCTGACCCACAAACCTTCTATAAATAATTTTGAGAATATTTCCAAAAGCATAATAGGACCAGACAGCAAGTTCCTTAAAGGTGCCCATGCAAGTATGAATGTGTTAAGGAGTACCCTGTTGAAAGGGACTACCTACCGTTAAAGACAGGCCAGACCAGAAAAAGACTAATAAAGACTGCCTGTATTCAATAACTGAATGTCCCGTCCACAATCTTTTAACCCTTTTATACCTTGAGATTTCCCTGAAAATTGTCTTCTGAACTTATTGAACTTTTGAAAATGACTTTCAGAAATTAATCATAAGTTGAAAAAGTATTTCAAGGAGACTTGTAAGTTAGCTTCTGTTCAACATTTCTTCTTGATTTTTTAACATTGCTTTTGTTAAAGAGATATCACTAACTTTGTTAGGCATTTTTTGGTGCTGCAGACAGGAACAGGTTAAAGTAGTATTGGCCGTATTTGGTGCTGCAGGCAGGAACAGGTTAAAGTAGTAGTGGCTGTATTTGGTGCTGCAAGGCAGGAACAGGTTAAAGTAGTAGTGGCTGTATTTGGTGCTGCAGGCAGGAACAGGTTAAAGTAGTAGTGGCTGTATTTGGTGCTGCAGGCAGGAACAGGTTAAAGTAGTATTGGCTGTATTTGGTGCTGCAGGCAGGAACAGGTTAAAGTAGTAGTGGCTGTATTTGGTGCTGCAGGCAGGAACAGGTTAAAGTAGTATTGGCTGTATTTGGTGCTGCAGGCAGGAACAGGTTAAAGTAGTATTGGCTGTATTTGGTGCTGCAGGCAGGAACAGGTTAAAGTAGTAGTGGCTGTATTTGGTGCTGCAGGCAGGAACAGGTTAAAGTAGTATTGGCCGTATTTGGTGCTGCAGGCAGGAACAGGTTAAAGTAGTATTGGCTGTATTTGGTGCTGCAGACAGGAACAGGTTAAAGTAGTATTGGCTGTATTTGGTGCTGCAGACAGGAACAGGTTAAAGTAGTATTGGCCGTATTTGGTGCTGCAGGCAGGAACAGGTTAAAGTAGTATTGGCTGTATTTGGTGCTGCAGGCAGGAACAGGTTAAAGTAGTATTGGATGTATTTGGTGCTGCAGGCAGGAACAGGTTAAAGTAGTATTGGCCGTATTTGGTGCTGCAGGCAGGAACAGGTTAAAGTAGTATTGGCTGTATTTGGTGCTGCAGGCAGGAACAGGTTAAAGTAGTATTGGCTGTATTTGGTGCTGCAGGCAGGAACAGGTTAAAGTAGTATTGGCCGTATTTGGTGCTGCAGGCAGGAACAGGTTAAAGTAGTATTGGCTGTATTTGGTGCTGCAGGCAGGAACAGGTTAAAGTAGTAGTGGCTGTATTTGGTGCTGCAGGCAGGAACAGGTTAAAGTAGTATTGGCTGTATTTGGTGCTGCAGACAGGAACAGGTTAAAGTAGTATTGGCCGTATTTGGTGCTGCAGGCAGGAACAGGTTAAAGTAGTATTGGCTGTATTTGGTGCTGCAGGCAGGAACAGGTTAAAGTAGTAGTGGCTGTATTTGGTGCTGCAGACAGGAACAGGTTAAAGTAGTATTGGCTGTATTTGGTGCTGCAGACAGGAACAGGTTAAAGTAGTATTGGCTGTATTTGGTGCTGCAGGCAGGAACAGGTTAAAGTAGTATTGGCTGTATTTGGTGCTGCAGGCAGGAACAGGTTAAAGTAGTATTGGCCGTATTTGGTGCTGCAGGCAGGAACAGGTTAAAGTAGTAGTGGCTGTATTTGGTGCTGCAGGCAGGAACAGGTTAAAGTAGTAGTGGCTGTATTTGGTGCTGCAGGCAGGAACAGGTTAAAGTAGTAGTGGCTGTATTTGGTGCTGCAGGCAGGAACAGGTTAAAGTAGTAGTGGCTGTATTTGGTGCTGCAGGCAGGAACAGGTTAAAGTAGTAGTGGCTGTATTTGGTGCTGCAGGCAGGAACAGGTTAAAGTAGTAGTGGCTGTATTTGGTGCTGCAGGCAGGAACAGGTTAAAGTAGTATTGGCTGTATTTGGTGCTGCAGGCAGGAACAGGTTAAAGTAGTATTGGCTGTATTTGGTGCTGCAGGCAGGAACAGGTTAAAGTAGTAGTGACTGTATTTGCATTATTTCCACGGTCAAAATTGAAGTCATCTATTGTCATTATTAGTCATTTTCATTTTTAGGGCTTTTTGTCATCACAAATTGATTGATCATTATATAATGATATGTAAAATTGGGGGGAAAGGGGGGGGATGTCTACTACAATAACTATCTATATAAGTGATTTGAACTAGAAAGACGTCCATATTATATTAGCACTATTATGTATGCTATTAATTTATAGCTTTTATATGGTAGAAAATGTTGAAAAGATGGAATTCCAAATTCTATATCCAAATCAAATTTTTTTTCGTAGTTTTAGAAGGCAAAGATTGTTGATGAAACTAAGGTATGATATAAAATATATTTGCCTTTAGATAGCAGTTAAAGAAATAATAAATAAAATTGCAATTTTCAAATCTCAGTTAACCCATAATGTTTGCAGCGGCCAAAAGCAGACTGATAAATTTGATGTAATCTTGCAGGCAAACGCATATTTGGGTAATATTTGGTGGAGAAATGTTAGCTAAAGCACTACCTACAGCTCTCCTTCAAATATTTTGTGAAATTTAAATCATTCTGAATTCCATAGTAATAGTCAAAAAGAATCATATATCCTGTAGATATTTTCTAAAGGAACTTTTATACATTAATGGGTTAAGAAGATTTCTTATCAGGTAGGGATGGCGGTCAACTCATTTATTAGTTGGGCTGATGAACCCTGAATAAAAGCTGTCAGGATCTATAATACTTATGACCATATTTAAGAAAAAAATCATGCGCTAGAAATTATTTGAAGGATACCGGTATTTGTTAATTGGGTTCTGAAAGGTTTGTTAAGAAAGATATCTTTAAAACTGTAAGATTCCTGATTCTGCAGTCATAGAAGGGTTAAGCTTTTTGCTAAAGCTGATATGTGGTACGCTAGCTTAAGCCCATCAATTGCAGAAACTATGAGAAGATATGAACCTCCAAAATCCAAATCCAATTCTAGAAGTGCTTGAGTAGGTGGGGAAGGAGTGGTATCTTTGTACTCGCAATGCTGTCTTGATGACATCGCTGCACCTTCTTAATTGTCGTGCCACCATCTGCATGATCGATACGGTATCGTTGATATTAGCTTTGCATTCGCTATGTCATCTCTTTGCCTTCGCAACAAAAGCATTATACTATGCTTAGTATGCTAGTAATAAAAACCGTTCCGATCGTTACCAACTCGTTATTTTTGCTAACTATGTCACATTTCTACGATGTCACGACGAGCTTGGACCTTTTCCTTAAGGTATTCTCTACGGTTGCAACGCTTGATTTCATATTTAGGACACAAAAATCTAATTCAACATAATGAATACCTAAAATTATTTCAATCAGCACTATTGTAGTAATTTCATGGCCAACTTCTATTCCGATCATTGGTATATTTCCTGAAGAAGTTTCGCTTGAATATTACCTTTCCATAATGAGATGTAAATCGATAAAGGAATTTAAATCACTGATGCAGCAGAAAAATACGAAATGGAAACTATTACATTCAGTGATTCAGTATCCCAGTACTGATAAAAGCAATTTGATAAGCATTTTTTTCTCACCATATTGTGGGATTCCTCATTACGTTACATGTAAAATGTTCAATCCACACCTTTTCTAATGAAACTTACAAGTCATATGGTCTCTGGAGGGAAGTGTAAGGCCAGCGGTGAGGTGTACTTTATGCGATACATCACATGGTAATGCAATGCCCAGTAAATGAGGATATCAAAAATGCAATGTTCAATGAAATTCAGGAAATTGTTGATAAATTTGACGAAAGAGGTAGACTTATGCCGGGTGATACTTTTTTATGGCTCATGGGCAGGCAAATTGAAAATTTGGATGTAGACACCATGGCCAGAATCTGGATTATCGCCGGTCATTATATAACATGTATGTATAAGCGTCGAATTGCAAGCAGAGAGGGTGTAGGCTAGTTGAAACCTTCACAAAGCAATACCCTATACGGTTATCGACAACCTGCTATTTAATACGGATGTGATTCAAGTTCTATTTTTTTCCTTGCTTTATTTGTCTAGTGCAGACCCTGTAGCTCTGCCTAGCACCAGGCTATTTTGTTCACTATTTAAGTTGCATGTGAGTTATAAGTTAACTTTTGCTTGCTTTAAGTAACCTTCGTATTTCCTTTGGGCTAGCCTAGCACCAGGCTGCCGTTATTAAGGCTGCTTACTTAAGTCAATGTTGTGTTAACTAGGGCGTTATCTTGCCTTGCCCTATGTTTAAGGTGCTTTCATAAACCCTCATATTTGTCTTTTGCTAATGTTCTAGGCTAAGTTAGTTACTTGACTAGACTTGCCGTTCCACCTGGCGATGGTACTCTCTGGCATATCAGGAACCAAGTTCGGGTGTATAGGCTAGTGCAGTCATTTTGCTTTTCCTTTTTGTTCGTATGCTTTATTTGTATGCTGTATACTTTTTGCTTTATGAGCGAGTCAATAAAATACAATACAATACAATACAATATGCGCCTCCGAAAGTTTCCCCTGACAGCCATCTTAACCCGTTTGAATATATAAGAAACACTAACTATTGAGTATTGCCTTATTACTGAAGCATTTTCATGCGTGTCATACCGAGTGCACGCTGGCTTTATAAGCAGCAGGCAGCGATGTTTTGCTGGCATAGTAGTCATCTGCTGCACAGCGCTCGCATCTTAAGCACAGTAGGAGCAGTGGCCGCGCGCTTGGTGAGTACGTGATTGTAGCGATCGCTTCTACACATGTTTGTGAGTGGAGTTCTGTTGGCATATGCTATCATTCCTAATCGATTGTATCGATTGTCCTATCGAGAACTGTCTTATCAGTCTTTGATACAGATTGTCGATTTCTAAAAGTGTTTAGAAAGAACGTTGTATATCTAGTGCTTCTTTCTTTCTAAGTTCCACCATACATATGTATGTATTGTAAATCTATGAATTAGTCGCCTTTGTTGAAAAGTGGGAATGATTTTCTGGTAGCGGCGAGTGTGAATTAGTAGTTTCTCTCATTGCTGGTTGTGTTTGGTAGACACAAAGTTAACGTGGAGTACGTGTATCGCCTATAGTTCTGCTGTTTCTATTGAAACCCCAACTGAGGGAATTGGGAAAATCTCCCGGGGGGGGGGGCACTTGGGTATTTAGGGGGGTGCATACGTTCGTTATCAAAATTTAAAAATACCCCTAAAGCACTGATTTCTGGCCAAAAAAGCACCCTTATTTTAATAAAACGCTGATTTTTTCCATTAAATAAACACCCCTTCTTTTATCAAAACACTGACATTAGATGAACGGGAACACGTATTTTAACTTAAGATTTTATAATCCTTTGTTTAGCGGCAGCAAGTGGCGGCAGAAAACTCGGAGGCCCAGTCACACCGGGAGTCACTCGGCGTCAGAGCCGCGTATATTTCGTGGATTGTAAGGGGATTTTGACCCCCATACTTCGTACCTGGGTACAAAAAAGTACCCTTCTTTTACAAAATCGCGGACATGCGGATGTCTTAGAAAAAGACCCCATGTTCCGCGAAATACGTAACGCAGGTGCGCACCCCCTCTGTACCTGAGTGCCCCCCCCCCCCCCCCGGGGGAAAATCTAACAAGATACAAAGGAATACTAGTATTCATTTTAGTTGTTCTGTGTATTACCTGGTAGCAAGACCACTACTAAATTGGAAACAGAATTTAGTTTATCGTCATTTTCTGCCATGTTAAGAACAACATTACGTATCTAAAGCGCCCAAGGTAGAGATAACTTGAAACACTCGACTTTTGAACCTATTCTTTAACCTTGTACCCTTCCCTGCTCGTAAGGGCTAGTATTTTGTTAGAATTATGGCGTTGTCCATTTCTCTGGCGTATCAAAATGATTTCCTTGCAGGAGATGGAACTTAATAGGCAGTCTTCCTCTGAACTTGTCTTGGTGTACTTCAAGACTTGCAATTCATTAGATTATATCCAAAGTACAATTGCTATTGGAAACAAAACCTCTAGCAAAACACTCTTATCCCTGGTCATCTTTTGAGAATTAGTACCCCGAGCCGGATTGGATCCCCGCACCTTCGACAGAGGTGAGATACGGCGAGAGTTTAATGTGCTTAGACTAGTAACCCTTTGGTCGAACCCCACGTCGTGATCTGTTCGTTAAAGTGTTTTAAATCACAAATTTATTCTAATTTAATGTTCGAAGGGTCGCATGCACAGTAAAGGGTATTGTCCAGTGACTCCAAAACTTATGTTAGGAATAGCGCGGTATAAGTGGGCGGCATAGTAGTCTAAAGCAATGCAACTTGACATAGACAGTAGGCTGTTTCTTACCACTGCCAGACTTCGAATCCGGCTCAAGGCATTAAAAGCTGGAGCCAGTGACTTTGATTTGGGCTGCGGTTTTCCATTCATTGATGATTGGTACTACTAATGAATACTAATACAAGACTCTCTATAACTGGCTAGTAACGACTAATTCACAAAATGGCACCAGGGACCAATAAGCTAAGTTCCAAAATCCAAAAGAAATCCAATTGAAATAGAGATAGAAATAACAAGTTTAAACACAAAACACCTCTAAGCGCACCTTTTGAAAAAATAAACTAAAAAAAAACTAAAGATAATCATGAGTGCAATCAACCAGTCTAAGTCCCACATGCACTTGAATTATCATGCATCCCTGATTTTTTTCGTAAAATAGACATAGACTTCTTGCTTTTGGAAACGTGTCATGAAATAATTCAAGCATATTGGCGCCTTCCAAATATCGTTTACAAACAACATTGGTCGGTATACGTTTGAGATGGGACGGCTATGGTTGTATTGCCAGTGGACGATCTTTAAAGGAGTTCTTTGATGGGATATTGCACGCCTTCCGTGACAGAGTTGCACTATGAATTGATGTACGATGTCTTGTGTAACACAACAATTATTAAGATAAATAGATCATTCAAATGACTATAACATTTAACCCCAATCGTCTTTTCCCTCTCTCATGGCGACGTAGAGAAAATATAAATGTATTTCTCTCTAACGCTCTATCCCTCCCTTGCACACTATCCATAAATCACGTGTTGCTTTATCACTAGGTATTACCTTTCATAATTATGAGGGTGTTAAGACATTTGGATAGATATAAGATATTCCCCAGCGAATCTCCTAATGCCATCAGACACATTTGTTTCTGACGTGTCACATTTGTGTATGTTTTCATCAAGTATCTGCTCATACATGCGTACGGCATCTGTGCCCTAGCCCCACATCAGATACATAGGGAGATTAGCATTTAGAAAGGCCTCTAAATTCCATCATAAAATGCCGTTGTTTTAAGCTTTGAAGCTTTAGATCATGAATCACAATGCAACATTTACTAGTAACTGAATCCAGAGGGCAGTGCGTTTTAACAGTTATTCAATCTGATTCTTGTACAAACAGACGAGTCAACAGGACAACAGGTCATCCTACTGTCTCCTGAGCGTCTTCAATCTGACGGCATATGTATGTTTGTATGTATGTTTGTATGTACACACGTGTGTATGTATTAAAGATGCACTCACGTCACCGCTCGCGAACTCGAGTGGTTCGATTACTGAAGCCGGATGCGCCGAGCTGGAGTGGTCAACACGTCTATGTAGGGAACATAAAACTACCAGAACTACACAAGTACGGTTGTTGATGCAAAGCATCAATAGTCAAAAGGCGGGTCTCAGTTATTTATGAACTTGTGAGGGAACCGGATGTATAAAGAACATTAACATTATAGAGGAAAATAAATTATAATGACTAGATTTGTACACAACCTCACTGTGGGTGTGGTGAACTGTGGGAGGACTTACCAGGTACATTTCCAGGCATTACATTTACTTAAAGGGGAACTAAAGGCTCACCTACATATTAGCTTATATGAAAGTAATACACTTCAAGAATAGGATGCTGTCCTCCTTTTTCTCTTAGTGATCCCATGAGGGGAGAATTTTGTGTATTGCCAGCAGCCTCAGCCAGCCCCTAGCAGCCCCTGGTAGCAGCCATGTTTTTCAACTGCTATCAGCTGTGACTCAAATGGGTGGCAGCCCACTTCATGTCCCCTAGTTCTGAGCAGTGTATCATAGACTGTAGTGCTCTACACACCAACTCTCGCTGTGTAAAAAGACAGGGTAGTAGAGTTATTTTTCATATATTTCCTGTTGGTAAATTCAGACAAAAACAGTGGCTAGCATCACTGAATTCCTGTCCTGAAGCATGTAATTTTATGTTCAGACCACTTCGCTGATGCGTTTTATACCGGGAATCATCAATGCATTCAGGATTACTCAACAGCAATAGAAATATTGAAATTTTCATTGTGAAGGGAGAAACATGCTGTGAAAGTAAGATGGCTTTTTATAGCATGTGATTAAACCTTAGATAATAAAGAGACCCTATATATGTCTGGATTGAGCCACTTTGTCAGCATTTTCTTTTGAAAGCATCCAATACACATCAAAATAAAAATATGTAGTTCAACTAATGACAAATTACTTTTCAAAATAAATACAACAAACTGTTATATCTGTTATGCATGCTCATCACAAAGAAGTTGCATTTTAATTTAATTTTATTTTTATAAGGTGATTAATGAAAATTGAAAACTGAATTATGAATAATGAACAATCAAGCATATTTTTCAATATTCATAATTTTTTTCTCAATTAAAAATTCAATGTTCACAGCAAGCAAGAGTGACCTCACGAAGTGAGCATAATGGTATTGTGAGAGTTAAATGAGGGCAAATGAGAGTAAAAAATACACCATATATATACTATGTTTTTTTTTGGCTTCTGGCAGTATGAATGAAATGCTGCACCAAGTCTGCCCTTTTTAGAAACATGAACATCGACCATATTCCAAATGTTTGACCATCAATTCTATATTTAAAAACTTGTTTTGGGATTGTCCATAAAGCATTGGCGAACATCTCAACAATGTAGCCGCACATGCTGCAGTGCTTGTGTGGGGTATATGCTTGTGCTGATTGAGTGACTGATCAAAAATCCTTAATTGGCTACTCTATCACTGCGGTTGCTCTAATGGCAGTGGCATTTTCACATTTCTTTTCAATATTCATAAGTAAAGTGAACTGTGAATACTAAAAATATTTTTTTTGAAAATTATATTTCATTTTAAAGTGAGGAATATCGTAAAATGCATTATGAATATTGAAAAATATTCAATTTGAAGAATAAGTATTAAATCATAATCACAAAATCGTCCCCGGCTTTGAAGGTTTAATTTGCATTAAAATCTCACTAAAATCATACTAATTCATTTTTCAATATTCATAATTCATTTATCAATAATGAAAAATATTGGGATGCTTAATTCCACTTCCTACTGTACGTTTTTCGGGAATTGCCAGAACTGTAGTTTATGACATAACTCCTCAGGATGTAATGTACTTCAAATTATCCTTAGAACGGTAAATAGTGTATAAATTGTAAAAGTTCCATAAACAGCGCGGTGAAAAGCACATGTTCTCTGAGCAGAGTGTAGCTGCTCACAGCCAACTTCAACTTTGTCAGTAAAATACTATAAAAAACGATGAATATGGTATAATCAAATACACCCCTCAGGCCACTTATATAATAGGAAAGGGAAAATGTCCACGTGCTCACTGACCAATCAAAATAGAGGATTTCATTAAGTCCGGTCTCTGCAAATGTCCCTGAATTCACAATGAATGTTCAGATCATAATTTATCCCTAATTATTGTATCATTTTTGTAGAAATGAAACAAATATCGGAATTCTATACACATAGTAATTTTTTTCTTTAGTAATTTTCCTTCCTATACTGAAAACTATACTTTATGTCCGCTTAAAATATTTTATATATTTGAAAACTTCATGCTAAATTAAAATAAGGAAGGCACGATTTTCCGTGGCAAAGGTAATACGAATAGCCGTTCTGTTGCCAGCTGTACCAGGCCAACATTTATATTATAACCAATCAGGATAGAGAATTATATTCAGTCCGGCCTCAGGATTTCCAACATGGCCGTCCGGACTATGAACATTTCAAAACAGCTTCCTATATAGGCGTGGCCTGAGGGCCCCGCCAATAACACACAATTCTTATTCATGCTTATCGCGTTTATGTCTTGTTTACAATCCCCAATGTACTAGTATACAGGCAGTGTTGAATGTTATACTGACCTTTGTATTGCTATATAGAGAGCATCATGGAAATATAGATATGTATTCTTCTCATTTTAAGATAAAATAGTCATGTACATTTTACCAAATTTCGATCAGTAAGTATTTATTTCTTAATTACTGGCCTGAATAATAAATCTAGCGTCCGTGAGCTCATGAGCACTAGATTTTGAATGTTGCGATGGTCAGCCCATTTCCCCCGTGTTTTTTCTGTAGGATTTTACGGCAAATACGAACAATTAAATGCAGTTGTTAAATGCAATGTGGGAAGAACTACCTTGCAGCTTCTAAACCCTTTTGTTCCTTATGTACACAAACGGTTTGATATCATTAACCATCACTTCTCAAATAGAGTAATATTTGAAAATCATTCGAAGAGAGATTACTAAATTCAATAAGAACAACACCTTTCAATAAAATATTGCCAAGCAAGAATATTGCTAAGCTGTTAAAATGTTTTCATAAGTATCGCACCAAATATATGCTCCGGATGACGTAAATGGATCACTTTTTGAATTAGATAAATGTTTTGTTTTTCAGAAATAAAAACAAAATATGCAAAACGCAAATGACTGTCGAACAAAAGTTGTTCTACCAAGGAATCTTGTCGTTGATGCAAGGGCTTACAATTGGGTCTTGGTATTTGAAGTGGAAGTACACTGATATCCTTTGCCGTAGTTTTTTCTTATCTTTATGTATTCATATGGTCAGATTTATGACAAAAAGCACTTAAGCAAAATAATGTTAATGCGGGGAGTGCTACCCTTTTTGCTTATGACAGCAGAAAGTAAAAGCATTAAATGTGTTATCGCCGACTTTAAGTGACACAATAAAGAGAACCTTTATTCTAAACTCTTTATGCATGGAGAAGAAACAATAAAATCATGAAAATACAAGGACAAAGTTTATTATCATGACGGTTATAATTTTAAAATTCGAAGATATCGGCATTAATCGCCACTTTTCCGTCATATTAGGGCAACATTAAAACTACGCAGGTTGTTGGACAAGATGAAAAACTCTAGTACAAGAGGAAATTCGACGTCATCATACCAACTTCATTGATGAACTTTTCCAGCCGTTTTTGAACCCGGTTTGGAAGCGTCTGCGGTTAGCATTCGGCTACTGCCTGGCAAACTCTTCATATGTGAGATGTGAAACAAGCATCATGTCTCTGAGGGATAGAGACATGATTCATAATGTATGGACCAGTCTTGCCGTCGTTTCTCTGAGACATAGAGAGATGATTCATAACGTATGGACCAGTCTTGCCGTCGTGTCTCTGAGACATAGAGACATGATTCATAACGTATGGACCAGTCTTGCCGTCGTGACTCTGAGACATAGAGAGATGATTCATAACGTATGGACCAGTCTTGCCGTCGTGTCTCTGAGACATAGAGACATGATTCATAACGTATGGACCAGTCTTGCCGTCGTGTCTCTGAGACATAGAGACATGATTCATAACGTATGGACCAGTCTTGCCGTCGTGTCTCTGAGACATAGAGATATGATTCATAACGTATGGACCAGTCTTGCCGTCGTGTCTCTGAGACATAGAGACATGATTCATAACGTATGGACCAGTCTTGCCGTCGTGTCTCTGAGACATAGAGACATGATTCATAACGTATGGACCAGTCTTGCCGTCTTGTCTCTGAGACATAGATACATGATTCATAACGTATGGACCAGTCTTGCCGTCGTGTCTCTGAGACATAGAGACATGATTCATAACGTATGGACCAGTCTTGCCGTCGTGTCTCTGAGACATAGAGAGATGATTCATAACGTATGGACCAGTCTTGCCGTCGTGTCTCTGAGACATAGAGACATGATTCATAACGTATGGACCAGTCTTGCCGTCGTGTCTCTGAGACATAGAGACATGATTCATAACGTATGGACCAGTCTTGCCGTCGTGTCTCTGAGACATAGAGACATGATTCATAACGTATGGACCAGTCTTGCCGTCGTGTCTCTGAGACATAGAGACATGATTCATAACGTATGGACAAGTTTAGCCGTCGTGTCTCTGAGACATAGAGACATGATTCATAACGTATGGACAAGTTTAGCCGTCGTGTCTCTGAGACATAGAGACATGATTCATAACGTATGGACAAGTTTAGCCGTCGTGTCTCTGAGACATAGAGACATGATTCATAACGTATGGACCAGTCTTGCCGTCGTGTCTCTGAGACATAGAGACATGATTCATAACGTATGGACCAGTCTTGCCGTCATGTCTCTGAGACATAGAGACATGATTCATAACGTATGGACCAGTCTTGCCGTTGTGTCTCTGAGACTTAGAGACATGATTCAAAACGTATGGACCAGTCTTGCCGTCGTGTCTCTGATGTATAGAGACATGATTCATAATGTATGGACCAGTCTTGCCGTCGTGTCTCTGAGACATAGAGACATGATTCATAACGTTTGGACCAGTCTTGCCGTCGTGTCTCTGAGGCATAGAGACATGATTCATAACGTATGGGCCAGTCTTGCCGTTGTGTCTCTGAGGCATAGAGACATGATTCATAACGTATGGACCAGTCTTGCCGTCGTGTCTCTGAGACATAGAGACATGATTCATAACGTATGGACCAGTCTTGCCGTCGTGTCTCTGAGACATAGAGACATGATTCATAACGTATGGACCAGTCTTGCCGTCGTGTCTCTGAGACATAGAGACATGATTAATAACGTATGGACATTTCTTGCCGTCGTGTCTCTGAGACATAGAGACATGATTCACAACGTATGGACATTTCTTGCCGTCGTGTCTCTGAGACATAGAGACATGATTCATAACGTATGGACCAGTCTTGCCGTCGTGTCTCTGAGACATAGAGACATGATTCATAACGTATGGACCAGTCTTGCCGTCATGTCTCTGAGACATAGAGACATGATTCATAACGTATGGGCCAGTCTTGCCGTCATGTCTCTGAGACATAGAGACATGATTCATAACGTATGGACCAGTCTTGCCGTCGTGTCTCTGAGACATAGAGACATGATTCATAACGTATGGACCTGTCTTGCCGTCGTGTCTCTGAGACATAGAGACATGATTAATAACGTATGGACATTTCTTGCCGTCGTGTCTCTGAGACATAGAGACATGATTCATAACGTATGGACCAGTCTTGCCGTCGTGTCTCTGAGACATAGAGACATGATTCATAACGTATGGACCAGTCTTGCCGTCGTGTCTCTGAGACATAGAGACATGATTCATAACGTATGGACCAGTCTTGCCGTCGTGTCTCTGAGACATAGAGACATGATTAATAACGTATGGACATTTCTTGCCGTCGTGTCTCTGAGACATAGAGACATGATTCATAACGTATGGACCAGTCTTGCCGTCGTGTCTCTGAGACATAGAGACATGATTCAAAACGTATGGACCAGTCTTGCCGTCGTGTCTCTGAGACATAGAGACATGATTCATAACGTATGGACCAGTCTTGCCGTTGTGTCTCTGAGACATAGAGACATGATTCATAACGTATGGACCAGTCTTGCCGTCGTGTCTCTGAGACATAGAGACATGATTCATAACGTATGGACCAGTCTTGCCGTCGTGTCTCTGAGACATAGAGACATGATTAATAACGTATGGACATTTCTTGCCGTCGTGTCTCTGAGACATAGAGACATGATTCATAACGTATGGGCCAGTCTTGCCGTCGTGTCTCTGAGACATAGAGACATGATTCATAACGTATGGACCAGTCTTGCCGTCATGTCTCTGAGACATAGAGACATGATTCATAACGTATGGACCAGTCTTGCCGTCTTGTCTCTGAGACATAGATACATGATTCATAACGTATGGACCAGTCTTGCCGTCGTGTCTCTGAGACATAGAGACATGATTCATAACGTATGGACCAGTCTTGCCGTCGTGTCTCTGAGACATAGAGAGATGATTCATAACGTATGGACCAGTCTTGCCGTCGTGTCTCTGAGACATAGAGACATGATTCATAACGTATGGACCAGTCTTGCCGTCGTGTCTCTGAGACATAGAGACATGATTCATAACGTATGGACCAGTCTTGCCGTCGTGTCTCTGAGACATAGAGACATGATTCATAACGTATGGACCAGTCTTGCCGTCGTGTCTCTGAGACATAGAGACATGATTCATAACGTATGGACAAGTTTAGCCGTCGTGTCTCTGAGACATAGAGACATGATTCATAACGTATGGACAAGTTTAGCCGTCGTGTCTCTGAGACATAGAGACATGATTCATAACGTATGGACAAGTTTAGCCGTCGTGTCTCTGAGACATAGAGACATGATTCATAACGTATGGACCAGTCTTGCCGTCGTGTCTCTGAGACATAGAGACATGATTCATAACGTATGGACCAGTCTTGCCGTCGTGTCTCTGAGACATAGAGACATGATTCATAACGTATGGACCAGTCTTGCCGTCGTGTCTCTGAGACATAGAGACATGATTAATAACGTATGGACATTTCTTGCCGTCGTGTCTCTGAGACATAGAGACATGATTCACAACGTATGGACATTTCTTGCCGTCGTGTCTCTGAGACATAGAGACATGATTCATAACGTATGGACCAGTCTTGCCGTCGTGTCTCTGAGACATAGAGACATGATTCATAACGTATGGACCAGTCTTGCCGTCATGTCTCTGAGACATAGAGACATGATTCATAACGTATGGGCCAGTCTTGCCGTCATGTCTCTGAGACATAGAGACATGATTCATAACGTATGGACCAGTCTTGCCGTCGTGTCTCTGAGACATAGAGACATGATTCATAACGTATGGACCTGTCTTGCCGTCGTGTCTCTGAGACATAGAGACATGATTAATAACGTATGGACATTTCTTGCCGTCGTGTCTCTGAGACATAGAGACATGATTCATAACGTATGGACCAGTCTTGCCGTCGTGTCTCTGAGACATAGAGACATGATTCATAACGTATGGACCAGTCTTGCCGTCGTGTCTCTGAGACATAGAGACATGATTCATAACGTATGGACCAGTCTTGCCGTCGTGTCTCTGAGACATAGAGACATGATTAATAACGTATGGACATTTCTTGCCGTCGTGTCTCTGAGACATAGAGACATGATTCATAACGTATGGACCAGTCTTGCCGTCGTGTCTCTGAGACATAGAGACATGATTCAAAACGTATGGACCAGTCTTGCCGTCGTGTCTCTGAGACATAGAGACATGATTCATAACGTATGGACCAGTCTTGCCGTTGTGTCTCTGAGACATAGAGACATGATTCATAACGTATGGACCAGTCTTGCCGTCGTGTCTCTGAGACATAGAGACATGATTCATAACGTATGGACCAGTCTTGCCGTCGTGTCTCTGAGACATAGAGACATGATTAATAACGTATGGACATTTCTTGCCGTCGTGTCTCTGAGACATAGAGACATGATTCATAACGTATGGGCCAGTCTTGCCGTCGTGTCTCTGAGACATAGAGACATGATTCATAACGTATGGACCAGTCTTGCCGTCATGTCTCTGAGACATAGAGACATGATTCATAACGTATGGACCAGTCTTGCCGTCTTGTCTCTGAGACATAGATACATGATTCATAACGTATGGACCAGTCTTGCCGTCGTGTCTCTGAGACATAGAGACATGATTCATAACGTATGGACCAGTCTTGCCGTCGTGTCTCTGAGACATAGAGAGATGATTCATAACGTATGGACCAGTCTTGCCGTCGTGTCTCTGAGACATAGAGACATGATTCATAACGTATGGACCAGTCTTGCCGTCGTGTCTCTGAGACATAGAGACATGATTCATAACGTATGGACCAGTCTTGCCGTCGTGTCTCTGAGACATAGAGACATGATTCATAACGTATGGACCAGTCTTGCCGTCGTGTCTCTGAGACATAGAGACATGATTCATAACGTATGGACAAGTTTAGCCGTCGTGTCTCTGAGACATAGAGACATGATTCATAACGTATGGACAAGTTTAGCCGTCGTGTCTCTGAGACATAGAGACATGATTCATAACGTATGGACAAGTTTAGCCGTCGTGTCTCTGAGACATAGAGACATGATTCATAACGTATGGACCAGTCTTGCCGTCGTGTCTCTGAGACATAGAGACATGATTCATAACGTATGGACCAGTCTTGCCGTCATGTCTCTGAGACATAGAGACATGATTCATAACGTATGGACCAGTCTTGCCGTTGTGTCTCTGAGACTTAGAGACATGATTCAAAACGTATGGACCAGTCTTGCCGTCGAGTCTCTGATGTATAGAGACATGATTCATAATGTATGGACCAGTCTTGCCGTCGTGTCTCTGAGACATAGAGACATGATTCATAACGTTTGGACCAGTCTTGCCGTCGTGTCTCTGAGGCATAGAGACATGATTCATAACGTATGGGCCAGTCTTGCCGTTGTGTCTCTGAGGCATAGAGACATGATTCATAACGTATGGACCAGTCTTGCCGTCGTGTCTCTGAGACATAGAGACATGATTCATAACGTATGGACCAGTCTTGCCGTCGTGTCTCTGAGACATAGAGACATGATTCATAACGTATGGACCAGTCTTGCCGTCGTGTCTCTGAGACATAGAGACATGATTAATAACGTATGGACATTTCTTGCCGTCGTGTCTCTGAGACATAGAGACATGATTCATAACGTATGGACATTTCTTGCCGTCGTGTCTCTGAGACATAGAGACATGATTCATAACGTATGGACCAGTCTTGCCGTCGTGTCTCTGAGACATAGAGACATGATTCATAACGTATGGACCAGTCTTGCCGTCATGTCTCTGAGACATAGAGACATGATTCATAACGTATGGGCCAGTCTTGCCGTCATGTCTCTGAGACATAGAGACATGATTCATAACGTATGGACCAGTCTTGCCGTCGTGTCTCTGAGACATAGAGACATGATTCATAACGTATGGACCTGTCTTGCCGTCGTGTCTCTGAGACATAGAGACATGATTAATAACGTATGGACATTTCTTGCCGTCGTGTCTCTGAGACATAGAGACATGATTCATAACGTATGGACCAGTCTTGCCGTCGTGTCTCTGAGACATAGATACATGATTCATAACGTATGGACCAGTCTTGCCGTCGTGTCTCTGAGACATAGAGACATGATTCATAACGTATGGACCAGTCTTGCCGTCGTGTCTCTGAGACATAGAGACATGATTAATAACGTATGGACATTTCTTGCCGTCGTGTCTCTGAGACATAGAGACATGATTCATAACGTATGGACCAGTCTTGCCGTCGTGTCTCTGAGACATAGAGACATGATTCAAAACGTATGGACCAGTCTTGCCGTCGTGTCTCTGAGACATAGAGACATGATTCATAACGTATGGACCAGTCTTGCCGTTGTGTCTCTGAGACATAGAGACATGATTCATAACGTATGGACCAGTCTTGCCGTCGTGTCTCTGAGACATAGAGACATGATTCATAACGTATGGACCAGTCTTGCCGTCGTGTCTCTGAGACATAGAGACATGATTAATAACGTATGGACATTTCTTGCCGTCGTGTCTCTGAGACATAGAGACATGATTCATAACGTATGGGCCAGTCTTGCCGTCGTGTCTCTGAGACATAGAGACATGATTCATAACGTATGGACCAGTCTTGCCGTCATGTCTCTGAGACATAGAGACATGATTCATAACGTATGGACCAGTCTTGCCGTCTTGTCTCTGAGACATAGAGAGATGATTCATAACGTATGGACCAGTCTTGCCGTCGTGTCTCTGAGACATAGAGACATGATTCATAACGTATGGACCAGTCTTGCCGTCATGTCTCTGAGACATAGAGACATGATTCATAACGTATGGACCAGTCTTGCCGTCGTGTCTCTGAGACATAGAGACATGATTCATAACGTATGGACCAGTCTTGCCGTCATGTCTCTGAGACATAGAGACATGATTCATAACGTATGGACCAGTCTTGCCGTCGTGTCTCTGAGACATAGAGACATGATTCATAACGTATGGACCAGTCTTGCCGTCATGTCTCTGAGACATAGAGACATGATTCATAACGTATGGGCCAGTCTTGCCGTCGTGTCTCTGAGACATAGAGACATGATTCATAACGTATGGACCAGTCTTGCCGTCGTGTCTCTGAGACATAGAGACATGATTCATAACGTATGGACCAGTCTTGCCGTCATGTCTCTGAGACATAGAGACATGATTCATAACGTATGGACCAGTCTTGCCGTCGTGTCTCTGAGACATAGAGACATGATTCATAACGTATGGACCAGTCTTGCCGTCATGTCTCTGAGACATAGAGACATGATTCATAACGTATGGGCCAGTCTTGCCGTCGTGTCTCTGAGACATAGAGACATGATTCATAACGTATGGACCAGTCTTGCCGTCGTGTCTCTGAGACATAGAGACATGATTCATAACGTATGGACCATTCTTGCCGTCGTGTCACTGATTTGAAACCAAGAGTAGGCATACTGCAGCAACTGTTTTATTGAAACCCACATTATCCCAGTTCAAATTCAGGAGTGTGCCTGTCACTAGAGTTAAGGCGGTGGTTTTACTCGAGGTCTCCGGTTTCTTCCAACGTTTAAACTGGCTTTCAACTACTACTACTACTACTGCTGCTGCTGCTGCTGCTGCTGCTACCACTACTACTACTACTACTACTACTACTACTACTACTACTTCTACTACTACTACTACTACTACTACTACTACTACTACTACTACTACTACTACTACTACTAATGATACTAATCTTTCTTTCTAAGTAGATTTTAGTTATATGAAATCATGTATTAGGCTTTGTAATAATATATCAGACCTTAATATGAGAGTTCAAAAATATGAAGAAAAATGTCACGGTAATGTATAAAAACTGGTGTATAAGATCCACAGAAGACATACTGTTTTTGAATAAAACTTTGGCCCTGCACACTATCAAATGTATCAAAAGATATATTAGAGAATTAAAAAGATAAATAATATGAACAACTATGATTTGATCCTAATGTCAGATTAGCTTTCAATGATAACTTGACTGGAAATCACTAGATGTTATGCTAGAGTAATTGCCACCAGGTACAAACCGTCGTGTTGTAGCGAGCTTTCATGATCTGAGTGCAATATTACAAGTTATTGCTCACAGTAGAGGTATTTATTGCCTAAAACTGATCTCGTGGCATGCAGACTCTCAATCACCAGCTATATTACAGGGCAGAATCTCTAAAAAGTCTTTATGGCCTCTCGACAGAAGTAGGCACCGCTAATAAAACGAACGCATGAGTGTACTACTGCTCGCTTGCCATGGCCAGAACGTGATACTGGTGCATTCGCCAAATTAGCAGAAAACCTGTGTGTGTTTAACCCTCTCCGAGGTGACCAGCGAGTGTGGTGTACTACTAGCAATCGCAGATAGATGGCACTATATGGTCCTCCTATCTCTAGCGGTTTACTCCATGCACCTGGTGAGATAGATGTTCACTGATCTGGCCTACACTCGGGCCATCATGATCACTTGCTGCCTGGTCACAATACAGCGTGAAAAGAAAAGAAAATGAGATTCTAGAAATCCAAGTTAGACATCTACTAGATCCATACGCTTGTCCTACATTGCTTTGTGGCCTATTGGTGAGACGACCGGCTGACACACGTGTGAGGTCTGAGTGCCGTTGTAGCGAGTGAAGTCATTAATACCGAACTGTTCCTGCAGAAATGTTCGTCTGGATCTATGATAGTTTGACAGTAACATCGGCATTGGGAATTATTTTGCACAAAATTGAAGGACAGTTGCTGGTAATCTTCCATCAAGTATTTCCCTTATTATGCTTTTGTCCCCAAGAAACTTTTTAGGATGAAAATAAGGTGAAGTATTTGAGGAAGAATTAACCACTTCCCAATCGAATATTTCCAAAAATATAAATACATCCGTTAAAAGTATTTAGACACTTTCTGCCTACTACACGATTAGTAGGATTAGGGTTTATTTGGTGTGTGTGTCAGGTTTGATGTAGTTGGGCGTGTGTGTTGAGGAGGAGGAATTGACCCTCAGGAGTCATGAGTAACACCAATGGTCGGAACCTGTGTGGGCACGAGCGTGGCTTATAGAAGACGCTTACAGGAGTGCTACTAATATGATTATAGGCGAATGTAATCTTGTGTGTAGGACGATCTCTAAAGCAAATTATCTTACATGGTGGCAGATTGTCAGACGTATTCCCAGAACTTATGAGGACTTCCGATGCCATGGCCAAGCAGCTCTTTGATATCGGCAGAGCTTTTATGAATGAGCTGAGAAATGCACTGACCATTAGGGGAAGTTTTACCTGGGATAGAGACCGAAAATTGGCTCTAATGTGGTCTATCGCATGAAAGTCCGTTTATAGTAAGATTTACTTCAAGGTGCTCTCTGTTAAGTCAGGAGTAGGCTAATATCCAGGATACAGGATGGACGCCTGGACTAACTTAACCAGCTCGTGTAAGTACCTATGAGAATCCTATCTAGAGAGCTAGCTGCTCGTCGCTGTAACTTGTGATGTCGTTGTGTGATTAACTAATTGTGTGTTTCCTCATTTGGTACTACTACGATTACTACTGCTGCTGCTGCTACAACTGCTGCTGCTGCTGCTACTACTACTACTACTACTACTACTACTACTACTGCTACTGCTGCTGCTGCTGCTACTTCTACTACTAAGACAACTTCTACTACTACGGTTACTACTACTACTACTACTACTACTACTACGACTACTACTACTACTACTACTACTACTGCTGCTGCTGCTGCTGCTGCTGCTGCTACTACTACTACTAAGACAACTTTTACTACTACGGTTACTACTACTACTACTACTACTACTACTACTACTACTACTACTACTACTACTACTCAAAGCTGATGTCATAGTAACTACACCCATATTAAGGTCGCACAGATGATTGGTCGCAAAACTAATGTGTGGCACATCGAACCTTGAAATTGAAAGAGGGCGCCACAAAATGATTCCAAGGGAAAATCGTTTCTGTGTATTGTGCCAAAATATGGAGGTGGAAGATGAGGTACATTTTATTTTAAAATGTCCTTTTATGACGATTTGAGAAAAAAAAACATATTTCAACTAGCCAATTTGCAATATCCTAATCTCACAGAACTCACTGATTTGGAGCAACTTAGGGTTATCTTTCAATTAGAGGATTTGTTAAAAGATGCTTCATTTTGTCTCAATAGGATGTACAATAGGAGGTCACAATAGGAGCGGGAGTGCAGGAGAAAAATTGCGCAATCAAAAAACTAGAATTGGGGGGAATGACTTTCCGATCCTCTCCCCCCTCAAACAAAGAACATGAAGAAATCAAGTCCAGTGACTTGGATGATAATACATTTGATATGCTTGACTGTAGTTTTGCTTGTTCTGGCTCCAGCCCACAGGGGTCTGCTATCGATACTGGTGACATTTCGCCGGTTCATGGGGTGTATCAATCAGATCTGCTACCAAATGTTTTTATGAATACAGCAAGTGTTGATGATTATCAGGGCACCATGGGTGAAAATGTTGGTTTTTGCTCTGGTAAGAGAGTGTTGAATGTACATAAAGATTTTGCTACTAGTCATGAACAGGATAAATACACTGTCAGTGTTGAGGATGCTGATTCTTGTGTCAGGTCTCAGATATATCATGGGGAAACTCGCTCATTGCCTGAACTGAAAAAATATTCTGACCATATTACTCAGGTTCCAGAGGTGTCTACCACCGAGTTCAACTCCCACATGTTGCAAATTTTTAACAGAGTCTTCCATACTCAGAAATACAACTTTCAGGAAGCCAAAATTAAAATCCCCAGTGGCCTACATACAGATGCCTGGGTAGAGTTGCTACAGGGTTATCAAGATAAACAAATAGTGGACTTTTTGGCGTACGGTTGGCCTAGCAATTTTTCACACACTGCACCTTTGCTTTCTACTTTTAGAAACCACCAATCGGGCGTTGAATTCAGTGCACACATAGATGCTTATATAAAGGTTGAATTAGAAAAAAAGGCAATCTTGGGTCCTTTTGAGGTGCCCCCTGTGGTCCCGCTGCATCTCTCCCCACTCATGACCCGACCAAAGAAAGAAAGCGAGTTACGCAGAGTTGTGGTTGACTTATCCTGGCCTCGTGGTCTATCTATAAATGATGGAATCCCCTCAGACCAATACCTGGGGGAGCCAATCAACTTGACCCTGCCCACAGTAGACTACATGGCCCAAAGGGTGCGTGATCTCGGGTCAGGATGTTTAATGTACAAGTTAGATCTATCCCGGGGATACCGTCAACTACGACTCGACCCCCTAGACTGGCCCCTGATGTCCATTCAGCATCAGGGCCAATATTACATGAACATGTGCCCGCCGTTCGGCCTACGAACGGCGGCGCTCATGATGGAACGAACCACCATGGCTGTTTCATATATTCATGGTATGTATGGTTTTCTTACCAGACCATACATAGACGATTTTGGGGGCGCTGAGCAGGGTTATGAGCTGGCTGGGGATGCAATGTGCACCCTACAGGACATAATGACAACCGTCGGACTTGAGCTGGCACCTCACAAAACTTGCCCGCCGTCAACCTCCATGGTGTGGCTCGGTATACTCTTTGACTCAGAACACATGATCATGTCGATTCCTGAAGATAAATTAACAGAAATTCAGACAATTGTCAAGAGTTTTGGTTCAAAACAATTGGCTACTAGAAGGGAAGTGCAATCCCTCATGGGCTCCTTAAATTTTGTAGGCAGTGTCGCTCCGCCAGTGAGGATTTACACAAACAGAATTCTTAATTTCCTAAGGGCAATGCCCATGGATGGTCTGGCGGAGATACCTGATAGCTGCAAAGAAGATATTAGATTTTTCCAAAAACTAATGCCATATTTTAATGGCGTTTCAGTGTTGAGCAAGGAGTTAGTGCCGAGCGATGACCAGTTGGAAATTGACGCATGTCTGACCGGCTGTGGGGGAATTTGCGGCAGTCAATACTATTCCTCCACTTTTCCAGAGTCAGTCCTTGGTGTTAAACACCCAATAGCACACCTCGAAATGTTGAATACAGTCGTGGCAATGAGACTCTGGGCAGAGGTCTGGCAGGGCCAGAAACTCCAAATTTACTGCGACAATATGGTCACGGTTTTGGCCCTGCAGAATGGTCGCTCTCATGATATGTATTTGCAATCATGTGTGCGTAACATTTTTCTCATCACTGCAGCCTATGACATTGAATTGCTCATATGTCATAGCCCAGGTACCACCATGACTGTTGTAGATGCACTTTCGAGAATGCATTTGAGTGAGAAGTATAGAGAAAAGCTACTAGAATTGGATTGTCTGACAGGTAAAACTGAGGTGAAAGTGCCTGATGAGTATTTCCAGGTATCAGGTTGAATTTAAAAAAAAAAAAGTTCTATGTCTATGACTTAACTGAATTACTCCACATTGTCTAATCTAATTGTTCAATGTCTTTTTACAGGTTACTCTAAGGCTTTACAGGTTCTCCTTATTAAGGCAGGTAAACGTCGTACAAGTTATTTAAGGCCTAATTCTAAGAAAAATTTAATCACACAGTTCAAGGCTTTTCTCTTATTTTGTAAGTTTTACGGTGTCAATGACAGCTGCTTGTCAGCCGATTTGATATGCGCCTACGTAGAATTTTTGCTTAATTCTTTTGCATGCCCAGCAACAGTTAAGAATTATATATCTGGACTTTCAACTTTTCAGCTTTGGCATGGCCTCCCAATCACAGCTTTTAAGTCTTTTAAACTAGACCAAATGTGGAAATCTATAGCATTAAATATCAGATATATACCCAGGGGCATTTTTGTGTTGACTTCTTCACATGTTAAAATGCTGGTTATGCATTCACAAGGTCTGGGTGGAAATTTCTGGGCTTTCAAAGCACTCATATCAATTTTGTTCTTTGCAATGGTTAGAATTTCTTCTTGCATCCCTGCACTGAATCAGGATTTTGATCATTCAAGACATATGACAGGTGGGGACATAAGGCCCACTGATTTTGGTTTTGCAGTTTATATTAAATGGGCAAAGAACTTACAGCAGGCTGGCAAAGGTTATTGGATACCTATCTTCAAAAATTCTGATCCTTTAATCTGCCCAGTGACAGCTTTAAGGGAATACATTACTAGGCGTGGTGTGGTGGCATCTTCTGGACCATTTTTTATGTCTGTCAGCCACCATTTACACACATTAAGAATTCCTGAGGCCTATGGATGGCTGAGAACGGTGGTACGAAATTCACCTTTAGCTGCTAAGCGCACAACATTTTATTCATTTAGAAAAGGCTCCTGTACCGCTGCATTCCAAAATGGAGCTTCCCTTGCTGATATCAGATTTTTTGGTGCTTGGAGCAGTGATGCTGTGCTCACTTATTTGAAGAAATATCCTGCACGAGTACGGGTGGCTTCTGCTCTTTCCAATCTTTAATTGTTTACAAAGCAACTATTCTCTCCTTACTTACAAAATTTTGGCTACCTTATATAAATCTTTGCCGTTAAGTTAAAAAATGTAATGCTTAAATTCAAAATACTTTAAGAGGTGACTGCGGTAGTGGTTTGTAGTCTGGGTTAGAAAATTCCTGGATGAGCAACAGGTGTTGCAAGTCATTATTAAAAGAATATAGAATGCATGTTTGTAAATAAGTTGTTACGTTGTAGCACTGGCGCCCCCGAGGTCAGAGCAGAATCGGACTTTCCGCTCAATGCTCGAAGTCTTGTTGGTGCGATTTCTGGTCTGGCGTCGTGGACGCTTTTGCATTTGCATGTGTTAGATAAGGTATTAATAAAGTTTACAATTGGCATTACTGTGTCTGGTTTTTCCTTATTGCAATGGAGTGGTAATTTTAATTGCTAGTCATTGCTTGAGGAAATTGAAGTGTACGCGGTTCCTCCCTGCTCATGCACTAGACACGTGCCTTTTGTTATGACACACTCGTGCCACGTGCAGCTATTGCACCAATCACGTGCCTTGTCTATTCTTGGCAACGCTGCTTTACATTCTCGGTGGCCCTCTTGAAATTCTGCTTTCTTCTCAATGTGTCTTTAAAAAACCCACCCACCCTCCCATTTCACAGGTTGGGTTTGTTTCGTTTTACCGTTAAGTTAAAAAATGTAATGCTTAAATTTAAAATACTTTAAGAGGTGACTGCGGTAGTGGTTTGTAGTCTGGGTTAGAAAATTCCTGGATGAGCAACAGGTGTTGCAAGTCATTATTAAAAGAATATAGAATGCATGTTTGTAAATAAGTTGTTACGTTGTAGCACTGGCGCCCCCGAGGTCAGAGCAGAATCGGACTTTCCGCTCAATGCTCGAAGTCTTGTTGGTGCGATTTCTGGTCTGGCGTCGTGGACGCTTTTGCATTTGCATGTGTTAGATAAGGTATTAATAAAGTTTACAATTGGCATTACTGTGTCTGGTTTTTCCTTATTGCAATGCTACTACTACTACTACTCCTACTACTACTTCTGCTACTACTACTACTACTACTACAACAACAACAACTACAACTACTACTACTACTACTACTACTTTTCTACTACTACTACTACTACTACTACTACTACTTTTCTACTACTACTACTACTACTTCTACTACTACTACTACTACTACTACTACTACTACTACTACTACTACTACTACAACAACTACTACTACTACTACTACTACTACTACTACTACTACTACTTTTCTACTACTACTACTACTACTACTTCTACTACTACTACTACTACTACTTCTGCTACTACTACTACTACTACTACTACTACTACTACAACAACAACTACTACTAC
>OZ012685.1:60865046-60892546 GCA_963942565.1 Maea johnstoni | reverse complement strand
TGAGAGAGAGCGAATTAATGTAAGGAAAAGGAATAAAAACTCTGATATGTAGAGTCGGTGATAAATGGGATTTACTATATAGATGTGAGGCAATGTCGTACTTACAGCTCACGAACCCCTACCCCTCCACACAGAGACACGCTTGACCGTTCATCAAATGTGTTATCCTTAAGGCCCGTTCCCACTAGGGTATTTTAGTGTAACGACCGAACAGCGAGCGTTGCGAATTATGAGTCGCTGCGGTCTTTGCGCGGTCGGTAAGTAGATCGGTGTGGTCCGTTACGCCCTCGTTGCGGTCGCTACGCATCCGGAACGGTTTGCTGTGGGCGAGCATTGCTGTAGAAAAAGTAGGGCACTGGATCGCTAATGGTCCGCGGTGCAGTCGCTGTAAAGTGGTTGTGGTCGTTGTGAGGTCGCTGTGCTATCGATGAGGTCGCTGTGCCATCTTAATCATCGTTATGCTATCGTCTCACACGTTACGTACTCGTAATCTATCGTTACCCTAACGACCTATGGAAAGTTCAGTTAAGCACCGTTCCCACATCTGCGATCTAGTGTAGCGACCGCACAGCGACCGCAGCGAATTATAAATCGCTGCGGTCGCTGTGCAGTCGCTACACTAGATCGCAGATGTGGGAACGGGCTCAACGATCTGGTCGCTACAAACATTAATTGGGTCAATCTACACCGACCACGCAGCGATTTATAATTCGCAACGCTCGCTGTTCGGTCGCTACACCAAAAAACCTTAGTGGGAACGGGCCTTTACTCTTCTGATACCGACTACAGACGAGAGGTATTTCAGAAAATTGCCTTATGACAAATTCGAATTACTAAAATACTACTGAATAATTAAACTAGGTAAATAATAATTTATTCATTTCAGATTAAAATGAAAGTGACAGCTAGTGCTCTCCTGTTGGCCATGACCCTGCACCAGTTGGCGAGGGCAGACGACACCCCCCCGATAGACCAGCAGACTAGAGACCAAGAAAACAACTCAAATATGGAAGACAGCGGGATGAATAGAGCAAAGCGCGTATTCGACTCGAGAATTGTAAGTACTGTCAGGTATTCTAGTGGAATCATCGTCAATGCTTCTGTCATATTAATGCTAAATCGCGACGAAATAGAAACCAAGAACCAGGAGGAAATTTCCTATTTTTTCGAATTGTTCCAAGGGGTCCTTCAGTTGCAAAAGTACCATAGACAACCCTCCACAAAACCGCTCATTTCAATAGCGACCAGACTCTATTTTTGCCCACCTGTTTGAATTTATTCCATGATTTAAGGTAGTTTATGGGGTGAGGCGTTACCACTGACTGCTAGCTGTCTTTCGCCACTGCCCGGGTTCGAACACCCGCTGACCATGTGAGAGAGTTGCTAATGACTTGGGGTCAGGCGGTAGTTTTCGTCGGGTATTCCTATGTTGGCTCCGTTCAAATGCTATACTATTTCAAATATTTTTATGTTAAATCAGATGTTGGGTGTTAGCCAGGATTTAGAAACTGGGTTTCCAATAACGACAATTGCATAATGTTTGAGTGTCCTTATTTTTCAAGGGAGACAACAATATACTGAGGTAACAACCATACACATGTATTTACTCATTAAAATCAGGCATAATATTATGAGACAATGTTATGGGAATTATATTAATGTGGCAAAAATTCAATTATTTGCTTGAAATTGACATGTTCAGAAATTATTTCGCAAAAATGTGGGTGTCCTGAGTGGTGGGGGTTTGGGTGTTCAAAAGACGCCAAGGCGACCTGCTGACTAAGACTATGGTGCATCTCCCTCCATAATACTCCATAATTGTCTTGCCAAATTTCGAGCAAAACGGTTAACATTCGATTCCAATGATGTGTGCTTGAACCGTATAAACTTTGGCGAAATTTAAAATAGAGAAAAGAGCCAGACAAAAACCGTTCCTGATTGTTAGCAAGCACATGCACGTTTATGGGTAATTGATATCTTATCCTGCTCGGGGACGGCCTAGAAAGTCCCATTTGGTCTGCTTATGAGGATAAGTGATGAGTAGGCATTTCGCTTAATAAAATCTAAAAATCAAAACGTTGCTAGAAAGCGAGTGTCGGATAGCGACAGGTCTGAATAGTTGTTTATGGGCTTTACCTTTGGTATTACTAACGATAGCTTAATTAGCAATCTGAATAGTTGTTTATGGGTTTTACCTTTGGTATTACTAATGATAGCTTAATTAACAATTTTGCCTCTGGATATAATTCATGGTTCGACAACTCGGAAATGAACTCATAAATTAGAGTAATATTTGAAAGATATTTTAAGAGCTAGTAATGAACTCATCAGAGACAAAACTTTCCGTCATATATTTCATAAAATGTTCATTTGTCCTAAAGATATTTCCAAGTTTTCCAGAGCAGATGTTAATGGGTTAACAGAGCATAGTTAATGCAATTCACAATGGCCGCATCAATACGAATCCGATTCATCTTCATAGGCTTCTTTATTTGGATGGTTCTGGGGCAGGATTCTCAGGTGTCATTTTGTTAGATTAGCAGTACTGCACAGACGCATTTCCATCCATCTGTAATCTGAATACAGATGGAGTCCACCTCAGCCATGCAGCTTCATGCTCTGGATGGCTGTCAGATAATTTTGATAATTTGTGTTTATTTAAATGGACCATAGCTACAGTCAGACAATTGCTTATTGCGACTGAATTAACAGCCTTGTCTATCGAAATATTTCGACTTTGAACTGACTTGCCAATTTGAATTTATAGGGGATCTAAAGATCGTCGAGTTGACCCCCAAAACTGGGCAACCATATTAGTTTGAATTAAAATAAGAATTAATCATTTCTAATTGTGTATATCGTAACCTTTCTGCCATAATGAAATTAGGTTGTGACTAGCCAGTTGTAAGTGGTGGAGGAAACCGAAGTAACTAGCAACTGCACGTCACTGGCATTATGTTATTACAAACCTCAGCCACAACTCCAAGAACTGCACGTCACTGGCATTATGTTATTACAAACCTCAGCCACAACTCCAACAACTGCACGTCACTGGCATTATGTTATTACAAACCTCAGCCACAACTCCAACAACTGCACGTCACTGGCATTATGTTATTACAAACCTCAGCCACAACTCCAACAACTGCACGTCACTGGCATTATGTTATTACAAACCTCAGCCACAACTCCAACAACTGCACGTCACTGGCATTATGTTATTACAAACCTCAGCCACAACTCCAAGAACTGCACGTCACTGGCATTATGTTATTACAAACCTCAGCCACAACTCCAACAACTGCACGTCACTGGCATTATGTTATTACAAACCTCAGCCACAACTCCAAGAACTGCACGTCACTGGCATTATGTTATTACAAACCTCAGCCACAACTCCAACAACTGCACGTCACTGGCATAATGTTATTACAAACCTCAGCCACAACTCCAAGAACTGCACGTCACTGGCATTATGTTATTACAAACCTCAGCCACAACTCCAAGAACTGCACGTCACTGGCATTATGTTATTACAAACCTCAGCCACAACTCCAACAACTGCACGTCACTGGCATTATGTTATTACAAACCTCAGCCACAACTCCAACAACTGCTAAATAGAATAACATGTCTGCCGTGCTTTCCCTTTTTTTGGAGAGAGGTGGCAGCAGCAGCTCGAAGAATCCTCGGCGGACTGCGGCCAGCGTCAAGCAGTTGTTGCCTGTTCTGCGGCCGTGCTCCAAATGGGGGGCGGTGGGCTATATATCTGTATCTGTGCCGAGGTAACTGTGCGGCGATCAGGCGTGTTGTGGTTTATAGTGTCCGGTCTGCCAGAGCATATAATGCAGAAACTAAATTTCGCCACTGCTTCTAGTCTAATAATGGCAATGGCAGTGACGATTGTCGTAGAACCAACTACTTACTACCCTCAATGCCTTAAGGTTGGCGTGATTTGAATTGATTAAAGACAGGACTTTTACCGACGCCTTTATTTAATTTTGTTATTATCGACCAGATATGGATTCGGATATGTCATGAATGTTGCCTAGTATTCCAAGAATAGGATAATTCAGACAGTTTTCAAAAATAATCAGAAGAAATCAATTTTTCGTGCCAGGTCAAATGGATTTTTTTATTGAGACTTCAATTACAGTAGGCTGGCTGTAGCAATATTGAATAGAATTATGACGTCTGAAAAATGTTTGCTTCGAGTAAACAATCTTGAATTCCTTATGTCTAGTCCATTTCAATAGCACTTTGGCATAGCTATCTGTTCATATTTTTCCATACCGTGTGCTTAGTGCCAGAACAATGAGTTTTAGCTTCGTTAACCACCTTGGCGAGCCGCCGCGTTCATTGCCCTCGCCTGCTGTCATAGGTGCCGTAAGGCAGTACTTCTGAAAAGGCCTCGATCTCATAAGGCAAAGGCTCAAAAAATGAATGCATAAGTAAAGAAATATATATCTAAATAGACTAAATTGTATTGTATATTTATTTGCCATAAAAATCATTTATGAAAGCACAGTACAAATAATCATTTTCTATTAACTGAACTTGTGTAAACAAAATGCTTATAGACAGCATACAGAGAGGCTGACGGCGCTCGCTCCATAAGGGGGATCCACCAAAAAATATACAGTCAACCTACTCTGTGTAACTTATAGTGATAAATTGCAAAAAACCTTAGACGCACCATTAGGATAGGATAGTGACGTTGTGCCCACACAGGGGGAGCCACTCATACTATCCGGAAACTAAAGATACCAAGAGCAAGATAGAATAGTGACGTTGTGCCCACGTAGGGGGAGCCACACATTCCATACTGGACAATGCTAGATCTCCCTGAGAGGAGTTTCTTTTAGCAGAGTCATAGAGGCTGCGTCTATGGGAGAAACGGAAAGAACAAAAAGAAAAACAAAACCACACTTTTACATTTAAGTATCTAGATGACGTTACTTGTTGTAAGAGTGTTTACACGATTACTCATAGAGAGCACGAATTAACCCCATCTTGCTTGGTGTGGGTATATCTGATTCTAGATGCCAAGATGGGATACTTAAAGTACAATCAAACATGGTCACCACGAGACGGTTTGCCAAATACAAAAATTAAAGCTCTCTCAAAAAATTGATTTGTAAAGTGAAATCGGCATCGAATACAAAACCTTTCAGGTTCTCGACCATTATTGGTTCAAATATTTGTGACAGAAATTTTAGGTGAGAGAAGATACATATATCGGCTAGGCCAGTATAACTACACACAAAGAAGCATTTACTCGTAAATTAGCACAGTACTCAGGTACTTTGCCACAAAAAAGTATTACTCAGGTACACAGAATTAGGGCTTTGCCCTTTACTACAAACAGAGTGTTTACCTTGATGATGCCTAGCAACAGGCACATTACTTGGTTTGGGTATAATTAAAGCGGGGCTGGTTTATACTTGCAACTGTTCTCCCCCACGCAGGGTATTCCAGTACATCCTGGCTGTGTATTTACATGCGATTTTCCATATTTGGCACATACTAAAACGTGTGATTTTCATTGCTAGTATGCTATAATAGACACTAAGACCTCACCAGGTATCTTTGTTGAAAACGTCGGGAATATGGGTGCATCTCACATTAGCCTAATTGTATTTCAGCATATGAATATGCCATCATACAAATATGACTATGGGGTATACAACAAGAATGAAGTCCGAGGGCGACAATCCTCTTGAGGGGGATTCATTTCCGTTGTATATTCCGCCGAGATGGCATATTTGCCTTATTATACCGAACAAAATAAAAACACAAACGGGGTAATTTTGTCAACACCAGAGATTTTGGAGATATAGTGAATTATCATCGTCTGCCTTGGTGACCTAGTTTCACCGATCGGCATACTCCGTGGGGGTTCGTGGATATTCGGGCGTTGAAAAAGCCACACATGAGCCATTGGTTTTAGGTAGAACCCTACTCAATATCAGGGTCATTTTTAAAACGTGAATATCTGAAAACTGAGTGAAATGAAGACAACGGTACGTATGCTATTGTATAGGTCGCACCTCATAGTTACTGCATAACTGAATAATGGAAAATGTATTAATAAGTGGCTATAATAATGTGATTAGGCACCTTTAGAGAACATATCTGGTTGGCAGTGTTCCGTTTTCGGCAAAATGTCATGCCTCACCCTTTTCTTGAAAATCAGACACTACCATTTGATCGTTCATGTCTCTGGTAAGGTTCAAAGTCCTACCGCAGGGCCTCTGCACGATGAGTATTTTAAAAACATTTTTAAATGTTCCCATAAGCCTCAAAGTTACTAACAAAACGTTGTTTACATATTAAATGCTGATTTTCAGGTCCTGTCATAATTCGATGTACCTGTGACATGTTCTCGTAGAGAGGTTTCACATCTGTCATATTCAAAAACAATGGCTTTGGGCAAAATGATCTAGCTCAAAGGAATCTGCATGATCAAAGCAGGTACAGTGCCGACATTTAATTCCTGCACTAAATAAGTGGGCAGCCCGGAAATGATACACGACCCCGCGCCCGATTGCCAGTTTCCTAGGCATGGGTGCATGTATGACCTCAGAACTGAATGTTATTTTAATTTGCAAGCTATGTGGATCATTGAAGTTCTTGGCTTTGTTTTTTGACATGTTATCCATTGGTGTTTGTACAACCAGTCACCGGCAGACGTCCGGTCGACTGGTGCACGAATTAGATGTCTGTACTGTAGCTAGGTCGTTTGGTGCCATCTTACAAGAAAGATACCCATATGCCCCACCAGCCCCGAGGATCTGAGGGAGGATGTGATACAGATGTGCAACAGTCTTTACTACAATGACTTCAGGTCAGGAAGGGATGCACCATCTTCAGTGAACATATTGAAAAGTCCACAGTCCGTATTAATTCCTGTGTCCAAATGGCAACCATTGGCCCCAATTTCTACAAAACGAACCTCTAGGCAGCATCCGTGAGGGCAAGTGATACAATGGAATGGTAACCTTTCTAGCTGTAGTACAGTGAACCGCTGGATGGTGGACATCTGGTAGCCACGTGTTTCCCTTCAATAGCCCTGATGGTGTTATGGAAGTTCCATCTTTGCCAATAGAAATCAACTATCTCTTGCCAATAACCCAGGGACTTCCTCCAACTCATATCCAATTCATATCCAATTCACCCCTCTGGATGATGGGTTCAACACACTTAACTAACTCAGTAAAAGGTTCTGGGGTAATTTACAGAAATTTCTTGTGGGAACGCTGCGCTCTATCTAATTCCACTAGTTCATATCGACCAAGAAGAACAACCATTGCTTTACCCAGACTGTTCCCTTTATCTTCTCCAACGTCTTGCTTACCTACGTTGAACAATCAAAGTGGCAGCAGTCAGGAGATTTTCTTCTACATCTAGAGCAGCAACCGCTTCCATCAAACTATCATTATTCAACATTCTTGAGATGAACGCCAACAATCAGAGAAGCCAAAAGTAAAAGTGCTTGTGGAAGCAGACGAGATTATTGAATAGTGACAACTTGATTCGCACTGGCATGTTAGCGCCATCCCAACTCCATCTCGAAGGCATCATGATGATCCCTTTCTTCACTGTATAGTCATCTCAATGCAGTCGTACTGAATCTTGAATGGGACCTAGCTCTACTGTGACCAATCGTGTAAACGCCATAGTGGCACCCTGGTAACAACATATCTGAACAACATCGTAACAACTTCTTGATAAGGGTCGTTTCCCACTCATCGCGCACAATTTCAAGCTGTTAATAAATTCTGAAAAAGATTTGCGGCGTCGTATCTCTGTGTTAAAGGTGCTTTAAGTAAACATTTTGGCCCGGTGCCAAGGTGTTCACATAACCGATGTTTCACGTGTGTGTGTGTGTGTGCATATATATGCATATATATATATATATATATATATATATATATATATATATATATATATATATATATATATATATATATATATATATATATATATATATATATATATATATATATATATATATATATATATATATATATATATATATATATATATATATATATATATATATATATATATATATATATATATATGCAGGTCCTCTATATTGTCTTGTCTTTCAGCAGTCGCCTGGTTCCATGCACGACCTTTCTTCCCTGATGGCATCGCTAAGAGCGGGCGGACTGAGGCTTAATACCCCGGCGCCCCTCAGCAGTTCTGATACGTTATGCCAGGCAGAGATGACAGAGGTAAGAAAAAACAGGAATGACTGCAACTATTGATAATGAACTATTTTAAATTGACATTTTTATTTGTTGATTGGGAATTGTTTGTCTTTAGTAAATACATTCCATGTCAACATTTTGAAGCAAATGCATGTCAGTGATGTGTACTCCCACCTTCCCAACAGCGATACAATCTAAGTTACGCGATCATATCTCTGCCACCACAACGGTACTATTTCGTGGAATATTTTGATAAGTGACGTCATTAAATGTAACCCATTGGTCAAAAAGTGTAATGCACGCGATGCACGTGGTCATATTTAGAATCAGCAATGACGTCAACCTCGCAGTGGCCTATTTGTTGCGAGAGCGCCGGACGACCGACTGGCTGATTGGTTAATTCAGGACTCTTCACCGCATTTTCTCATGAGCCATCGCAAAAAAATACTATGGCATTACAACCGAAATGTAATTTATATCGTAGATTGCGCAATTACATATACTAGTAACTGAATGGCAAATTATACACAAAAGCTTTACATCTGGTATGATTTAGAAATCATTCTACGATTAAGAACGAAACTGCTCAAAATGAGCAGAGTGATTAGGTGTGTGGTGGCAGAGATAAAGTGGTGTAGCAATGGCGACAGACCGGATCAATGTCAAAAATTCACTTGCCAGGGCAAGCGGGCTAGTAGACATACTTATGTCGGTGCCTGACAGTCTATATATCTAAGCACCATTAATGGCATTATGCCAAGCCCAGTTTGCATCCCTAAGCACTAGTATACCAGCAGAGTGTACATATCTAAGCACCATTATGCCCAGCATAGTGCACGTTAGACAGATATATCTGACTCTACATTGCCTGGATATTGAATTTCTATGTAAATTTTGGCTATTTGGACGCTTATTGAATATTTTCAGAATCTCGTTGGTAATGTAGTTTACCCGGCACAGTCTACATATCTAAGCACCATTAAATGCACAGCACAGTACAAATATCTAAGGACCACCATGACTAGGACAGTACACATATCTAAGGACCAGTATACCAAGCACAATCTACATATCTAAGCACCAGTATACCCAGCACAGTACACATATCTAAGCACCAGTATGCCCAGCACAGCCTACGTATCTAAGCACCAGTATGCACAGCACAGTATACATATCTAAGCACCAGTATACCAAGCACAGTCTACATATCTAAGCACCATTATATGCACAGCACAGCCTACATATCTAAGCACCATTATGCCCAGCACAGTATACATATCTAAGCACCAGTATACCAAGCACAGTCTTCATATCCAAACACCGGTTTGCACAGCACAGTACAAATATCTAAGCACCAGTATGTCAAGCACAGTCCACATATCTGAGCACCAGTATGCACAGTACAGTACACATCTAAGCACCAGTATACCCAGCACAGTATACACATCTAATAGGCTATCGGCCAGGGACCCAAATTATGGATTTTAATTACCCCCCCATGTAGATGGAATTTTTTACCTTAGATGGATAGGGGAGTATATGGGGCCTACCAAAATGCCGTGCCCCCACTTTGGGACATGGTCAGATTTGCGTTAGGCCTGGTCAAACTGACCACCCACCAATCAGGGAATCGGCCACCTGAAGCACACATATATTGAGGAATAATGGGATGGGGGGTAAAGAAATTGACCATAAAAATGCTCACACTTCATTCAATACCACATGTTTGGTATCAAAATGTTGGTCTGGAGGAGACTTATCCTTTGAAATACTAAACACATAACAAACTCTATTCCATGATGTAATGAAGGTCATTCAAGGTCAAAATGGCTGCCAAATCAAGAATCTGGGATTTTCCCTTAATCTATAGTTCCGGTTTATAAACTTCTCAGTTTTTTTGAAGGGATGTATTTCATTTCTTGGCCACTTTTTCAGAAGGAATGCTTTTTAGTGGAGTTGTTCAACATTTTAGAAAGTTCATTGGTTAGAATGTTAAGTCTAATTTTGAGATTTAAGGTACAAAGTAGGGTACCAGGCCCACCTTAACACCCCAAAAAGTGCCGAAAATGGTTAAAAATTGAAAACCAAAATGCCTGTATCTCAAGTTTTACAAGTCGGAAGAGAGCAGATGATGCACCAAAATACCAGGTTCAATTTTCTCTTCAATCTGGATGATGATGGTAAAAAATCCTAAAAGCAAGGGGTCATAGAAGGTCAAATAAAGGTCAAAATGTCAATTTTTCTCTAAAAAATTTCAAATTGTGATGAAGATTTTTTTTAAAAATGTTGTTGTGTTTTGTTTGGGTTTTAATTACTCCTCCCATGTAGATGGAATTTCATGCCTCAGATGAATAGGGGAATGTCTGGGGCTTACCAAAATGACGTGCCCCCACTTTGGGACATGGTCAGATTTGCGTTAGGCCTGGTCAAACTGACCACCCACAAATCAGGGAATCGGCCACCTGAAGCACACATATATTGAGGAATAATGGGATGGGGGGTAAAAAAATTGACCATAAAAATGCTCCTAGTTCATTCAATACCACATGTTTGGTATCAAAATGTTAGTCTGGAAGAGAATTATCTTTTAAAATACTAAACACATAACAAACTCTATTCCATGATGTAATGAAGGTCATTCAAGGTCAAAATGGCTGCCAAATCAAGAATCTGGGATTTTCCCATCATCTCTAGTTTCCTTTTATGAACTTCTCAGTTTTTTTGAAGGGATGTATTTCTTTTATGTGGCCACTTTTTCTGGAGGAATGCCTTTTAGTGGAGTTGTTAAACATTTTAGAAAGTTCCTTGATTAGAATGTTAAATCTAGTTTTGAGATTTAGTGTACAAAGTAGGGTACCAGGCCCACATAGAGACCCAAAAAAGTGCCTAAAATGGTACAAATTTGAAAACCAAAATGACTGTTTCTTTAGTTCTACAAGTTGGAATGGAGCAGATGATGCATCAAAATATCAGGTTTAATTTTCTCTTCAATCTGGAAGATGATGGAAAAATGATACTAATAATACAATTCAGAGACAGAATGCCTTTAATCATAAAATAGGAGGTAGTTTGACCTTGAATGACCTCTAATATGACAACAGAACACCCTACTCTAGGTTGGTTGCACGAAATGGGAAGATTGTCTTACAACAAGTACTTTGATATCAAACAATACTTATATTGTTTGGTGCTCACACTTTTGATGACCTAAACAGTTGTCACATACTAGCACTTTCTCACATACTCTCCTTATTATAAGCCTGAAATTACCAAACGTCTTATTCCACAGCTCCACATTGACTTAAAACTATCTAATTTTCATCAGTAAATGGTTCAAAATATATTCTCGGACCCTACCTTGAGATAATTTATCTGCCATTTATTGTGATAACTTGAATTGGAAATTGTAAAATATCATAACACAACTGCTTCATCAAAAATCTCTCTACCAAAGTATGAATTTTCAAAAAAAAAAGACATTTTGTCCTTAATTTGATCTTCAATGACCCGTTAATTTTAGTATCATTTTTCCATCATCTTCCAGATTGAAGAGAAAATTATACCTGATATTTTGGTGCATCATATGCTCCCTTCCAACCTGCAAAACTTAAGATACAGTCATTTTGGTGTACAGATTTGTACCATTTTAGGCACATGTTGGGGTCGCCAGGTGGACTTGGTACCCTATTTTGTACCTTAAAGCTTAAAATAGAACTTTTGGTCAATGAGCTTTCTAAAATGTTCAACAACGCCACTCAAAGACATTTCTTCAGAAAGTGGCTCAAAAAAAGAAGTGCATCACTTCAAAAAATGTTTTGGTAAACATATCTATGGTATTTTGTCAGTCAATTATTGTGGTAACTTGGTTAGGAAATTATGTGATGACAGAACATACCTTCATCAAAATCTCTTCATCTAAATTTGAATTTTCTAGAGAAAAAAGGATGTTTTGACCTGTATTTGACCTTCAAATTTTCTTTAAATCTCAATATGTTTTACACTGCCTTTAATCTTACATAAAAAAATGAAAAACGCAATACCTGTCTGACATTTGATCGCTATTTTCAGTAAATTTTGGCCACCATCAGCCAACGAATATTGTAATTAATAAAAAGTGTCCGAGATTTGCGAGAATTTACGGTAGGCAAGTTTAAAACCTTGTTCTCCCCATTGAAAATGAAAGCTGACATACCATACAATATAACTCTGTTATGTCAACTTTCTGTTGCTTCACTTAGATATTTGGGTGCACCCATATTCAGGCATGTGGTCATTTTGGTCCCTAAATATTAAAGATTGGTCCAGACTTTATCTTGACGTGACTCAAAAAGTGTCTGAGAATCCTTTATAAAGATATTTCTCACCTAAAACTATTTCCAAAATAAGAAAATGTATTCCAGGAGACTTTAATAAGCTGCTAAATGGACAATTCAAAGACGAAATACCTTAAATCATGAAATTGGGGTTAGTTTGACCTTGAATGACCTCTAACATTACAGCAATATATCCTACCCTAGATTGGTTGAATGAAATAAAAAAAAGTCTTAAAACAAGCATTTTGATACCAAACAATGCCTATGATGTTTGGTTTTCACAACATCTATGACCTAAACATTGGTCCCATACTAGCACTTCCTCACCAACCGTCTTTAAGCACTTAATATAAGCATGGAATTGGTAAATGCCATAATCCACACCTCCATATTGACATAAAACTACTTCATTTTTACCGATATATGGTCCAAAATATAAGAGTGGACCATACTTCAGGTAATATATCTGTCAGTTATTGTGGTAACTTGGTTAGGACCTTATACTATGACAAAACAAAACTGCTTTATCAACATTTCTTCATCAAAATTTGAACTTTTAAAGAAAATCTGACATTTTGACCTTTATTTGCCCTTCAATGACCGCTTAACTTTAGGATTTATTACCATCATCCTCCAGATTGAAGAGAAGATTAAACCTGATTCTTTGGTACATCATCTGCTCAATTCCAACTTGTAGAACTAAAGAAACAGTCATTTTGGTTTTCAAATTTGTACCATTTTAGGCACTTTTTGGGGTCTCTAGGTGGGCCTGGTACTTTACTTTGTACACTAAATCTCAAAACTAGATTTAACATTCTAACCAATGAACTCTTTAAAATATTAAACAACTCCACTAAAAAGCATTCCTTCAGAAAAAGTGGCCACATAAAAGAAATACATCCCTTCAAAAAAACTGAGAAGTTCATAAATGGAAACTAGAGATTATGGGATAATCCCAGATTCTTGATTTGGTAGCCATTTTGACCTTGAATGACCTTTATTACATCATGGGATAGAGTTAGTCACGTGTTTAGTATTATAAAAGATAAGTCTCTTCCAGACCAACATTCTGATACCAAAGTTGTGGCATTTAATGAACTGTGAGCAATCTTATGGTCAATTCATTTACCCTCACAAAACATTAATCCTCAATATATGTGTGCTTCAGGTGGCCGATTCCCTGATTTGTGGGTGGTCAGTTTGACCAGGCCTAACGCAAATCTGACCATGTCCCAAAGTGGGGGCACATTATTTTGGTAAGCCCCAGACACTCCCACATCCATCTGAGGTATAAAATTCCATCTACATGGGGGGAGTAATTAAAACCCAAACAAAACACAACTACTTTATCAAAATATCTTCATCAAAATTTGCATTTTTTAGGGAAAAATTGACATTTTGACCTTTATTTGACCTTCAATGACCCCTTAATTTTAGGATTTTTTAACATCAGATTAACAGATTGAAGAGAAAATTGAACCTGATATTTTGGTGCATCATCTGCCCTCTTCCGACTTGTAAAACTTGAGATACAGGCATTTTGGTTTTCAATTTTTAACCATTTTCTGCACTTTTTGGGGTCTCTAGGTGGGCCTGGTACCCTACTTTGTACCTTAAATCTCAAAATTAGATTTAACATTCTAACCAATGAACTTTCTAAAATGTTGAACAACTCCACTAAAAAGCATTCCTTCTGAAAAAGTGGCCAAGAAATGAAATACATCCCTTCAAAAAAACTGAGAAGTTTATAAACCGAAACTATAGGTTATGGGAAAATCCCAGATTCTTGATTTGGCAGTCATTTTGACCTTGAATGACCTTCATCACATCATGGAATAGAGTTTGTTATGAGTTTAGTGTTTTAAAGGATAAGACTCCTCCAGACCAACATTTTGATACCAAACATGTGGTATTGAATGAACTGTGAGCATATTTATGGTCAATTTTTTTACCCCCCATCCCATTATTCCTCAATATATGTGTGCTTCAGTTGGCTGATTTCCTGATTTGCGGGTGGTCAGTTTAACCAGGCCTAACGCAAATCTGACCATGTCCCAAAGTGGGGGCACGTCATTTTGGTAAGCCCCAGACACTCCCCTATCCATCTAAGGTATAAAATTCCATCTACGTGGGGGAGTAATTAAAAACCAAACAAAACACAACTACTTTATCAAAATATCTTCATCAAAATTTGAACTTTTTAGAGAAGAATTGACATTTTGACCTTTATTTGACCTTCAATGACCCCTTAATTTTAGGATTTTTTACCATCATCATCCAGATTGAAGAGAAAATTGAACCTTATATTTTGGTGCATCATCTGCTCTCTTCTTACTTGTAAAACTTGAGATACAGGCATTATGGTTTTCAGTTTTTTACCATTTTCGGCACTTTTTGAGGTCTCTAGGTGGGCCTGGTACACTACTTTGTACATTAAATCTCAAAATTAGATTTAACATTCTAACCAATGAACTTTCTAAAATGTTGAACAACTCCACTAAAAAGCATTCCTTCTGAAAAAGTGGCTACAGAAATGAAATACATCCCTTCAAAAAAACTGAGAAGTTTACAAACCGAAACTATAGATTATGGGAAAATCCCAGATTCTTGATTTGGCAGCCATTTTGACCTTGAATGACCTTCATTACATCATGGAATGGAGCTTGTTATATGTTTAGTATTTTAAAAGATAAGTATCCTCCAGACCAACATTTTGATACCAAACTTGTGGTATTGAATGAACTGTGAGCATTTTTATGGTCAATTTCTTTACCCCCCATCCCATTATTCCTCAATATATGTGTGCTTCAGGTGGCCGATTCCCTGATTGGTGGGTGGTCAGTTTGACCAGGCCTAACGCAAATCTGACCATGTCCCAAAGTGGGGGCACAGCATTTTGGTAGGCCCCTTATACTCCCCTATCCATCTAAGGTAAAAAATTCCATCTACATGGGGGGGTAGTTAAACTCCTTAAATAAGGCTCTTTTAAGATTTGGCCGATAGCCTATAAGCACCAGTACACCAAGCATAGTCTACATACCTAAGCACCATTATGCCCAGCATAGTATACATATCTAAGCACCACTATACCCAGCACAGTACACATATCTTCGCACCACTAGTGACTATGTGCAGCACAGTACACATATCTAAGCACCAGTGTACCAAGCACGGTCGGCGTACATAAGCACCAGTATGCCAAGCACAGTCTATATATCTAAGCACCAGTATACCCAGAACAGTATACATATCTACCAACAGTATGCCCAGCAAAGAACACAAAGCTAAGCACCAGTATGCCAAGCACAGTCTACATATCTAAGCACCACTATACGCAGCACAGTACATGTATATAAGCACCAGTATACCCAGCACAGCACGCATATCTAAGCACCACTAGTGGCTATGAGCAGCACAGTACACATATCCAAGCACCAGTATACCTAGCACAGTCTACATAACTAAGCACAAGTATTCCAAGCACAGTCTGCATATTTAAGCACCGGTATACCCAGCACTGTATATATATCTATGCAACGGTGTGCTCAGCACGGGCTTCATATCTAAGTATACCTAGCATAGGTATACCTTGCACTGCAAACATATCTAAGCACCATTATGCCCTACACTGTACTAGTATACCTAGCTCTGTATACCAAGTCCAGTCTACATATCTGAGCAATAGTATAACCAGCAAAGTCTACATTTTTATGCACAGGTATGCCCAGCACTGTATACGTCTAAGCACCGGTGTGCCCAGCACAGGCTACATATCTACTAAGCACCAGTATGCCCAGCACAGTCTACATATCTAAGCACCAGTATAACCTGCAGAATATACATATATAAGTACCATTATAACCAGCACAGTCTACATATCTAAGCAACAGTATACCCATCTCAGTCTACATATCTAAGCACCAGTATAACCAATAAAGTCCACTTATTTAAGCACAGGTTTACCCAACACAGTCCACCTATATAAACATTAGTATACATACCTAAGCACCAGTATGCCCAACACAGTGTTTATATCTGAGCACCAGTATACTCAGCGCAGCAATTTTAATCTCAGGGTAGAATAAATTCATGTAAGCACAGAAAGTAAACGTATAAAGCACTCTGCATTTCTCTTGGAATAGAGGATTTATATAGAGCATAACGATACTGCAGAAATTTAAAGTTTTACCTTCTCATGAAAAGGAAGAAAATGCAGAAATCTGATTGAAGAGAGCTGACTGATTAACAACATATCAATGAGCATGTGAGAAACTAGGGACAGATATACCCTCACCCTTTTTACTTCAAAAATGTTATATTCTTTCATGTTTCAATGAAAATCATCAAATATGCAAGATGTCTGAATGACCAAGAAAGTGTTTCCAATCATTTAGAGAGTCGTATAAAATGTTTTACTTGGGAGTAAGTTCAATTTGTTAAAAATCTAAAAAAATTGATATTTTAGGTAATTTCATGGTAACATGTACCGAAATCACCTTAAATTTTCCACCTTTCAGAGAGACACGTGCACTGGAAAATTTCAACCTGCAACATATTAATCAGATTTTTGTCGAAGTTGGAGGTTGGAGTTCAACAATATGAAAAAATACTAAAAAGAATGAACTTGTGTGTTTAGTTGTCTACGTTTTGTCTCAGTTAAGACTTTTTCTGTACCTGTAATCAGAAGTAAAGTTCAGACCTAGGTCAGCTTCCAGTGGAAAGATTCAAAGTTTCGGCACGTGTTGCTTATCAGATTCATATACTTGGAGTAATATTCAAAAGTGCAAAAGAAGGGGTGAATCTTAGAAAGTGTGTCCTATATGAGGTCTTCATCATATAAGAATGACATAAATAAAAATGACTATCATCCAAATATCATAATAGAAATACATAATACAAGGGTTAGTAAAAAATCCTAGCCCTAAAATTTGAGAAAAATAATCTGTGCCTGATAATTATATTTCAAAGATAAATAGCCCTGGGCTGGTGTTGTTCAAAAAATAATGTAAAAAGCAAACAAAAAACAAACAAATGTTACAGGAATGAAATCTAAGATATGTAGTTGACATTATGATAGGCTTGATACCCAAGATGCATGTCGGAAACAACCATGTTTTGGTGAAATTCAATATGGGGAAAAGTTTCATGAACCATCACTGCCAGTATCTAAATCCCATGTGAGATTATGTAACATTTGGTTTTTTATTCTGCTTAGTCATGTCCTAGACAGCCCTATAGTTCTATGGTTATGTAGAAAATTTGTTTTTTTTCGCGATTGTTGGGATGTGCCATTGTTGCGTACATTATAAGAGTCAGGCATGCATGACATGAACGACAAGGATGGATGGGCTATCTATCCCACCGTATCGTGCCGTTTAGGGATATGGCAATTACATTTCCGCCCTGCATACAAAGGAAACGAAACTTTCCAGAAAAGGTTTGGACTTACTACCATGTGTGTGCGTGAAAGGAGTGGATAAATAACGTTTGTTCGCCATTCAAATTAAGGTCTTACGACACCTTTAAAAATTTCAGTTCAATTTTGCTGAAACTGCATGAGGAAAGAACAAACAATTGATATTCATGAGGTCATCGATTTTTTTGACAGATTTTTGAAAAAGGAATGTACTTCATGTCATTACAGACGTCTCATTTTCCCTAACTGGTATCCTTCTTTGCTAAATGTACCCATTCGGGTTAGTTTTTGCACCACAGATGATTAAATGTTGTGACATTGAACTTTTGGTGCAGATTTTCATAAAACTGGTGTAAAAGAGTTACCCTATTGCATGGTAAGGTATTTGCTCATTCTTACATAAGATATTGTTTAGCACGGGAACCCCATTCTATATATAGATAATTGATCAAACATTTTCTGAAAATGTGTCAAACCATCAAATACAATGAATATGATAGGCACTTAAGCCATAACATTAAATGTTAAAACCTGTCTCCTAGGATACCATCTAGAATAGGCAGGTATAGTCATAATGTTAAAAATTTGATAAACGTCCGTTTATGTACTAATTTCTTTTCAAAGTTGGCGGCGGCGTCAGGTAAAAATAAAGTTAAATCTAATAAATTGTTTCAGTTTGTCTAATACTCAAAAGGTGCAACCGGAAAAGGGTAAGACCTTAACTGCTTAAAGGTTTAAAGGATCAGAGAAACCGAGGAAGTATCATTTTTCTTTTGAGAGTGAGGCGTATTGGACAACCATTATTCAACAATCAACAAAAGTCTTAAATTGACGGGTTCTCTCCCTCCTTCTGTTCTTCTTATCTAGAATTGTCCTAAACAGAATCAGGGATGTCCAAATATTTTAGTACTGGAGCAACAGTCAATTCGTCCTGGAGCTCAGCAATTTCTGGTGGCCGTGCTTTGGTGAAAGCTATGAATAGTGTAACCTGGTAACTACTATATAAGAACAATCAATACATATAGACATAATCACGTTAATTGAGTTCACTGGATAAAATACAATTTATATCAAATGTATATAACAATTCAAGTGAAATATATAATAGGCTCAATTGGTCATGCTTTGCCATAATTTCCCGGGTTAAACAGTGCTTTTGGCTTGTCGCATGTTTCGTAGACCCTGTCGCAGGCTGGTGCGACAATAAGACAGTTGGGTACTCATGAGAATGTAAAGAACTTTCAGTTGACATCTTCACTGATCACGCTCAACTAAGCATAAAACAAAGGTAATTGTCATTCAACAATCCCTCTGAAAGGTCTCCAGTAAACAAGTCAAAAATGACCCACCTATTTTTAGGGGTTTAGTCATATCCGTAGACATTTAGGGACCGAATCCTTGAGTGAAACAGGAATTTTACAGATTCCCTGAAAGTTTTAGGGATTTGACTAAATCCCTGGTTTGACACTCTTACTGTAACATATATATATATATATATATATATATATATATATATATATATATATATATATATATATATATTTATATATATATACATATATATATATATATATTTATATATATATAAATATATATATATATATTTATATATATATATATATATGTATGTGTCTATATGTATATATATATATATATATATATATATATATATATATATATATATATATACATCTAGACACATACATATATATATATATATACATATATATACATATAAACACATATGTCCTATGTGATACGTTTCTATGTAATGTTTCCAATACAGTAGTAGTTTACTTGATATCTAGTTTTGGGGAATTGGTAGGGGAGGTTCTCTCAGACTTTCCAAATGAATCTGCATTTGAACCTTCAATAGTTAAGATATATCAAGAAAGTATTGATTTTCGAGAAAGTATTGACTATCAACCGGGACCATTTTTATAAGAACTGCTTTTAAAACATAATTTTTTGTATGATTTCGATGGTCTAATGGTTAGAGTGTTCGCTTCCGAATCCATCAGTACCAGTTCGAATCCTAATGGTAGCTGTTTTTTTTAAATTAAGTGCTTCATGTTTGATTTAGTGCTTCGTGGATATGTTTCATATATTTACTCATGTCATATTAATTATCTTTATTTATGCAAAGTCATCTCAGTGATCTAGTAAGATTTGTTTAGTTTTTCTTCGCAAGCAGAACACTATGAAAGACAGAGCTCCTGAAAGCTGTGGTGATACACTCGACCAGTCACGAGACAGACCTGAGCTGTCCTGAGAGATATGTCATCCAGTCGCACCCAACTGTGCTGAGTGTATAAAGGTTTGCGCAATTTAGGGCTGCTAGGGCTAGACAGGAACCCTGGCTTCTGTAGGCTCAATTTGGATATGGGTCATCATATTGTCAAGCAGGGCATGTTGTGCCCTTCCTGGTTTTGTGCTGGATGCGAGTTTGACAGCTTGCAGCAGACCATATAGTCTAGTCAGAAAAGGGGGGTAGTATGCGACAATCCTCTCTCGGGGGAGTTATTCCTGTTGTACACCACACAGGGATGTCATATTTGTATAATATTAATAAATATTTCTTAATATTAATAAATCAGTTATTGATATTAATAAATCATTTATTAATATTAATAAATCATTCATTAATATTAGAAAATGCTCTTTAAGTCCACTTTGGCCTTCCATATTGGAAACGTTACATAGAAACGTATCACATAGGACGTAAAACCTGATACGTTGACAATTTAACTTCTTGCTTTAAGCAATGCTTATGCTGCCATCTATCGTCTGAAACAGAATTAAAACTTCTTCAAGCTGGCTCTTAGGTTTATGAACTCAATATATATATATATATATATATTTGTACCACAGTTGCTTGCCTTCCACCAATCAGAGGCCTCGAAAAGTGTAGGGTTATAGGACATAACCCACACTTTTCAGCCCTTTGTTCTCTAAGCTGCCTAAACCCAAAGGTGTTACCCAAGGGTATACTTTTCTCGGCCTGTGATTGGTGGAAGGCAGTCAACTGTGGTACAAGTCACATAGACTCCTCGGAAGCTGTGATGTATGGGATACCCTTGGGGTTACTCGGCTTCGCCTCGTAACACCTTGGGTATATCCCATACACCACAGCTTCCTTGGGGTCTATCTATCACATATATATATATATATATATATATATATATATATATATATATATATATATATATATATATATATATATATATATATATATATATATAAAACAAAAATACAGGCAACTCTGCATAATCCGGACTGATGCGGACCGTGACATTCTGTCTGGATTCGGCTTATACATGACATGAGCCAAAGTTTGGCGATGTAGAATGCAGCAGGCACGCACAGGAAAGCGTGTAAATTTCCAAAGATATAGACATAATACCGGCGCATTGACCACTTCCTACTTTACCCGACCCTCCCCCAACTTCCTACCGTCTATTTACCTTTCACTCTTCCTCCTTTTGTTAGGTGAAAAAAAAGTTTCATTGACGGCTAGACCTTGGAGCAATGGCGTGGGCGTGCATTCCATTAGTTGAGAGGGAGCGCTTGATTCATTCATAAGATCGCCGGTCCGTATTACAGAACACTTTTAAACCTATAATGGTAAAGGATGTACCGCAAAAATCGTCCGGTTTAGCCAGAGTCCGGATCAAATTGTCTGGATTAAACATGGACATCTGCATGTAAACGTATAGGAAGGGACCGGGACCTTCCAATCTGTACGGTTAAGATGAAAATTCGGATTATACATGTCCGAAATACGCGGAGCTGCCTATATATATATATATATATATATATATATATATATATATATATATATATATATATATATATATATATATATATATATATATATATATATATATATATATATATATATATACTAGTATATATATATATATATAGAGAGAGAGAGAGAGAGAGAGAGAGAGAGAGAGAGAGAGAGAGAGATGCTTATACTTGTACAATCATCAGCGAATGTTTTATGTTTGACGTCATTTGAAAAAATCTGTGACTTGTGTATTCCATTTACAGGTTAGGCAGGTGACCGGTCGCTGCACCCGTGTAGGGCGTGATGGTACTCCAGCCTGCGTGGCAGATGGCTTCCTCTACCTGAAAAATAACGATTGCACGGACGCCCTTGACAATTAAACTCATGTGCTACCTCGGACAGATGTCCTCCTAAATACCTCTGGACTTGGAAGACATCACGTGATTACAAGAGAAGACAATACAAATGTTGACCTCAAGAAATGAACAAGCAACCAGTCACTTATCAACTTAAATGAATGGAAGATTGAATTAACGTTTTAAAGGTTAAAAACATCAGTGTGTCAAAGAACTGTTTAGATATGTCTTTCCATCCTGCACTTGATCAAACAGTCACGATCACAGGGTAAATCTATTTTTTTTCAAAGAAACATGCTGCAATTGATTTTTGAAGACATAATATAGGATAACATGAGATGATGATTTGATGATCTAAACTCGAGGGCGATATCTAACTATATGGAATGAGAGAGGGCAATATTGACCAATCTATGATCATATAATCTGAAGCGATGTCTCACTACATGTAAAACACTGTCCATTAATCTGACATTGGCACGTCAGAATGTACTTAGTGTGATTATGCACTATCTTGTTTTCTTCGTATCTCGTTGCACGTGTTGATGTAGTAGTCTTGTACTGTTTTAGCTGAACTATTTCTGATATGCCAGATGAAATTTTACGGTAGTTGCAATTCAAACGTGGCAATGTATAATGGACGTGTATATATATATATATATATATATATATATATATATATATATATATATATATATATATATATATATATATATATATATATATATATATATATATATATATTTATATATATATATACACACACACATGTATATTCAGATAAGATTTGCCTGGTTCGAAGATGGAAGGAATCTACGCTTCGTGCCACACCCTTTATAAACAAATACAGCTGTAGCAATGAAGCCTCTGACACTAGTGGCAACTCGCAAAACACACTTCCATTTCCTGTCTAATGCGGTTGTCTGGTTGTTAAGATGTATGTTATATCTTATCACCTCTTCCATACGTGGTCGTGTGAGCAGCACAGCACCGACTTATGCCGCCTGAAATTCCAGCTACTCGCCTCTGGCTCATACACATGTAGAGATGTTTAAAAGTGACCTTGAAACTGAACTTCCAAAAATATTTGATGAAGACTTGTTTGTTGGTTTCAGATCTTCACTTCTATGAACCCCTTTTTACAAACCTTCCCTGAAAGGTATTACCACAAAACGAAAGTTTGAGCACCCTAAGTATAAGCGTGTTAATCCCACAAGAGCTCTTTACACTTCGCAACATATCAAATACTGGCCTTTGGGTTGTGAACAATAACGTTCAAAACTTAAGATCTCTCTCAAACATGTGCTACATATTGACGTAACATATCAAGTCTTTATGTGACGCATTAGCTACTAGGTGTATCGATGTAGTTAACCATGTATATTTGTGTCAGGGGAAAACTTTACCATTAGAAGTGGTAGAATCTAGAACAAACTGCCAAGCTGTACTTAATATTTTAAAATTACCATCAATAAACTCACCTAACCATTATTTATGTTTTTTCTTTAATCTGCTATGTGTAGCCCCCATGGTGATCGCAATATTAGACCATGATTATATTCAAGAATAGCCTTGTTTCAGAATGTTCGAATGGGACTTTTTGTCTATGTATTACATTTAGACACTGAAATATGAACTCGACACCAAATCTGGTGATGATTGAAATACCCCAGAATTGTCACATGTATCATGTTACATATCAATTATGCAAAGTGTTTCTGGAAAAACAAAGAGAGTTTGTACCCAAATAATTTTCTGGTGGAGACGGGTCCGAGGTTTATAATGGTATTTAACTTCACCAGTGGCAACTGGTGTAGACATTATTATAGTATGTTAGGTATATGCGTTACTTAGACGAAGATCTATTCCTCTGAGATGTACAAGCAGGGCAAGAGACCGTAGCCCGATAGTGTTCTCACTTCACTCAGTGCCCCCCTCAATAGCGGGCGGCCAATCAGAATAGAGAACACCACGGGCCGGATGATGTCCGGGCAGCTGAATCGAACAGACCCACATTAAGCACATGTAAGTGTTGTTGTTATGCAAGTCCTGTTAACCAGGTCAAGTCGACAGCGTTTCAACATCGGCCAGGTAAACGTTGAATGATGCAGCGATCTAAATACTTCACCAGGAAGAGTGTATTAGAGCAGACTCGCCTCCTCGTGGGCCGACACAGAAGCGGTGAGAGGTCTAACAGCGCTGATACTGCAGCTGACGACAGAGCTGGCTCTGGGGGGAAAAGAGCGAGGCTAAACAAGCGTGCTGTGAAAATCGAATACGAGACAGAAAGCGATCATGGCGATGTTTTTAAGTCTGAGAGTATAATCAAAGACTCCTTTTTAGGAATGGGCACTTCTGATTCGATGACCAACTCAGAGTTCGACAGCACGCAAACAATCAGAGAAGAAGCAGGTGACAGCCGCAGAGAAGGTCTACTCATCTCAGGTGACAGAGAGGTGGCCAAGATCGTGTGTATTAAGCAAGAGCCGCAAGACTGCGGCGCTGACACCAAAGACGGGCCAAGGTGGGAACCCGTCATGTGGAGGGACGTCCTGGCGAATATCAGAGAGATGCGCACATACCGAGATGCACCAGTGGACACAATGGGCTGCACGGAGATAGCAGACGTCAACGCTCAGCCCGAGGTACTTATACATAGACTTATCTCCTAGTGACTAGTCTATGCAGGGAGATTCTACATGTATATATTAATGGAAAATCTCTGGTCTATGGTATCATTCAGCAATACTTCTGGATTAAGACCTTTTATTACAGTGATTAAGATCCGGTGCTGAGCATTGGTGCAGATTTATAGGCGAGACGAAGGTGTTCGTTGCCAAAGCTGAGGCGGCCATATATATATATATATATATATATATATATATATATATATATATATATATATATATATATATATATATATATATATATATATATATATATATATATATATATATATATATATATATATATATATATATATATGTATATATGTATGTATGTATGTATGTATGTATATATGTATATATGTTTATATATATATATATATATATATATATATATATATATTTATATATATATATATATATATATATATATATATATATATATATATATATATATATATATATATATATATATATATATATATATATATATATATAGTTACTTAATTAAGCTCTGTGATGGAAAGGTCAAACATAGAAATCATCGTTGCTAGGCCAGTTGGTGATATCTTTCACATGAAAGCATCTTTAGGAAAAACAATTGAAGGAGAGATGTGAGTTACAACTCAGGCTACAATTCGTCTTCGAGTTGTGTCAGCTTTTATATGTAATGACCGTACGTACATAGTAGTCTTTCAAGAGAATATCCAGGCGTTAAAGGATGCACACTTCGTAAACTTTCCACTTGTTAGTGAGCTGGTGTAGCGTTAAGAATTTGGTATATTACCATGTTTCTACCATTTCAAAGAAAGATCGTCGCTAGAATTGTGCTAAATATTATCTAGGGATGAAAGCTAACCTGCAGTCACTGACAACTTCCTCACATGCATTGAGCCGGCTCCAACCCGTGCAGGGGCGGTAGGCGGTTACCATAAAACTGTAAGTGATGAGTTTACGTCAAGCTTTGATTGCCGTCGTCGTTTCTGCAGGTATTTAGGTACCAGGTCCTCTTGTCCTTGATGCTGTCCAGCCAGACTCGAGATGAGGTGACGTCAGCAGCAATGGCCAGGCTCAGGAACCACGGCTGCCACGTGGACAACATCCTCACCACATCAGATGACCTACTAGGAAAGCTTATTTATCCAGTTGGATTTTGGAAAGTGGGTGAAATTGCAATATGATGTATTAGAAAAGGATAGGGAAAGTAGAACTGAAATAACCCAATAATATATTGAAACAATGTAGAGATGGTCTTGTGTTGGTGTAAGTGATAATAAAGGCCACATGGTAAATAAACCATTTTATGAAAATAAATTTATCAACACATTAAAAACAACACATTTTCAATAAATTGAATACAAAAAAAGAATCAACTATCTTATATCATGTCTTCATATGTTGTTGGACGAATTGAATGATGGGCTACTATGAGATTAAAACAACTGAACCATCAACTGTTCCTGTTGTCAGTGTAGCGGTAGCTAAAAAAATCATATCACAGGTATAACTCGTAAAAGAGTTAGCTTGTAGCGTGTGCCCGATTTAATATATATATATATATATATATGTATATATATATATATATATATATATATATATATATACATATATATATATATATATATATATATATATATATATATATATATATTTATATATATATTTATATATATATATTTATATAAATGAATTGTAGTAATCACTTATCTACACTGTATTACCGCGTGGGACACAAACCCATGTGATAGAAATCGAAATATTAAGAAAATTATTTATTTTTACTTTTTGTACAGAAAAAGGTGGACTACATTAAAAGAACTTCATTTATCCTAAAAGATCAATATAATTGTGACATTCCAAACACATTAGAAGACTTATGTAAATTACCAGGTATGTATATTGTGTGATTCTCTCTCTCTCTCTCTCTCTCTCTCTCTCTCTCTCTCTCTCTCTCTCTCTCTCTCTCTCTCTCTCTTTATATATAAATATATATATATATATATATATATTTATATATATATATATATATATATATATATATATATATATATACATATATATATATATATATATATATATATATATATATATATATATATATATATATATATATATATATATATATATATATATATATCTATATCCCGGGATAGGCAGCTGTAGATATCTAATGCCATATTATTTCATTGATAGCCAGGGGTAGTTTCCCATAATGTAAACATAAACATTACCAAAGAGTGATAAATATCTAAAAAAAAAAATGTTTTGATTGATAGCTGATAATTCAAACTTACTTTTGTACAGACTGGAAGAGTCCTGGTTCATATATAATCGAACGATCACCAACATAACCAGTTTTAAAAGTGCTTGCTTGGTCACAGTTCAAATTTTTCTTTTTTTAAATATTAATATAACTTTGGTCGTACATACAATTAGCTAAATTAGCTGTATGGACGAAACGGTAGCTGATCGCTTAAAGCCTTATTGGGCACATAACACGCTATGATATGTATTGCACGGCGTCGCCCCACAGCATGTATGTAGTACCTGCATTGCATTTTCTTAGGTGTTGGTCCTAAAATGGCCCATCTCGTTATGACATGCGCCTGGAATGTTCTCACAGGGATCGGTGTAGACACGCATGTGCACCGTATTTCCAACAGACTTGGTTGGGTGAGGAAAACCACCAAACTGCCAGAACAGACTAGAGTTGCACTGGAGGATTGGATGCCAAGGT
>OZ012685.1:60837546-60862546 GCA_963942565.1 Maea johnstoni | reverse complement strand
ATACATACATATATACATATATATATATATATATATATATATATAAACATATATATTTATATATATATATAAATATATATATATATATATATATATACATACACATATATATATATATACATATATATATATATATATATATATATATATATATATATATATATATATATATATATATATATATATATATATATATATATATATATATATATGCTTTTGTGTATCCATTATTTAATTTTGTCTTATGTATATTTCATCACATTATTTATTTCTTTTATATATATTATATGCAAAATGTATTTGTATTGCAGGCAATTATGGACTGAAGTAAATAAACTGCTAGTGGGTTTCGGACAACAGACCTGCACACCTATTGCGCCAAAATGTGCTGGGTGTCTCAACCAAACTCTTTGCCCTTCTGCTTTTAAACCGTCGCCAAGAAAAAACAAAACTGTGAAAAAGGAAGAGATTGGATAGACAGCTAAAGACTAACACATCATAGAATTGAATGTACCATTTAAGTTTCTAAATGGTAAAATAGTGTTTGACAAAGCATACCCGATTGTATATTCAATTCAATTCGTTGCAATGTATTATTTTGTATTGTGTATGAGACAAACCTTTATACGTTACAATCTCTATGAGGCCACTCCAATTTAATTACTTGTCTTACGTGCTCAGGAGGCAGGAAATGAGCCATTTTGGAATAAAAAAAAAGTTGAAAAATGTGTGTTTTTTTATTATTATTATTTTTTTTAGAGTCTGCTGACTAGGACTGGGAGCGAGATGTTTCTAACAGCCTATTCTTAACTAAATAAAATCAATCAAAATCAATTAATCCCTGTAACCTGAAGGGTGGGAGATATACATCCTCAAATATGAGGCTCTACTACAGCATTTATAAATTCCTGAAGTTGATTGAATCACCCTATATAAACAATGAATATTCTTAAATCTAGCACTTTTTTTTTTTTTTTTGCAGTCTGACAGAAAATTTCCAAACCACTTTTGTCCGTAAGTCACCAAAGTCGACTTTTTTTTTTCTTTTTGGAGTCTGACAGGATTTTTTTTCCAAAAAAAGCTCGTAAGACAAGTAATTAAATTGGAGTGGCCTGATGTAGGTTTTGTAAAAGTATGTGAAGGTCAATCGGCTATAACTTGACCTTAGGCTGCGGTAATCTGACAGCTGTGTGCAGAACTATGTATTAATAAGCAAACCTGACTTTTGTTGCCAACGATGACTTACAAACTAATGCAATTGATATGTGACTTGTTATCAGAATGACATTAATCGTTGAATTGTTGTATTATATAGCCGGTGAGATAGTTGGTGATATACTTTGTATTGTCCGAATTGATCTTTAGGTAATAACAAACGTTGTTATTTGGTTAGCATTAGTTTTTTCTCAGTGATGGAAAGTTTTACCTGATGTATCATGTTATGCACTAGCCCCGCCCTAACCCTTACTCATGTTTATTAAGTGGTAAACCATGTATTACATTTACCTGGTTTAACAAATTTGCAACTGTTACGGCCCGAAAACACCGGACTATAAATGTTAATCATTCACTCTGGGTTATAATGGAGTGAACACTGTTTGTCTTATCCATGGCTAAAATCCATAATTATATATTTTCGCAACATTTAGGCAATAGTTGGAACATCGATTGTGAAGTATTAATCAGATGTGTAATTAAGCATTTTTTGGCCAGATAGAGAAATCTGGACCTGCAAATCTTCAGTAATAGTTTCACCTTTCCATCAACTCTTTCTGGCACTAGCATCTAATTTCTATAAGAGTATCCGACTTATGGCTGATAGTTTATTATGGGAAAAAAATGCAGTTTAGTACCAATTACTTACCATACAATTCACTTATCTGTCTATCCGCTGCTGTAATAAATCATTTCTCCCTAGCTACACAACACACATTCAATTCCCACTAACTGCATATCCAGCGATGTCACGGTATGACCTACATCCCAAGTCTCATTGGAGGTGTACGTGTCATATTTACAAGAAATAAAAACTTGCATCTTGAATCTTCCACATATCCATTCGATTCTTGTACATATTGTCTTGTATTTCGATAAATTGTATACTTAATTCGTTTATAGGCTTCTGTTTGTTTCTTTTGACCTCTGAAGCAATGTGCCTGGAATCGCGGAGTGGATTGGATATACGATCACTTGTAGTGGGCCTATCAAAACACTGAAACATCTAATAATGAAATCGAATTGTGCTTTGGATAAGGAAGTACTTTATTTTCACGTATAGGTAATCAAACCGTGCCATTCTCAGTGGACTACAGGTGAACTTGGATATGACAGACTCAATGGGACCAGGAAAATTGGTCCGTCATATGCAAAATCCGTCATATACATATGAAGAATACTTGATACGCATCGGACTGGGACCAAGCATCGTGTCCGTCATATGGAAAAATCTGTATTACAGTGGTCCGTCATATCCAAGTTCACCTGTATATAGTCGCACAGCCAAAACAAAATGAACATTTAAAATCATGAGAATCAGACAACATGAAAATTCAGTTCGTTACCAGCGGACTGCGAAGTAGTGCCCTGCCCAAAGCCTCAGTGATGACATTTTCTGTCTTCCCTGTTGAGCTAATCGGTCCGCAATGGCATATTCACATTACAGATTTCACTTAAGTGCAACAATAGCATTTCAAGCCTTCGTTGGAACAACTGTGAACAAGAATGTTATGGACAGGTTTATTAATTCATAATATTAATAATATAATTCTAACTACAAAGCTACTGTGTTGTTTTTGATCTATAAATGGTCATATTGGTCGCCCGCTAGTACAGAATCAGAATGCTCGCATATATTTTTCGATTACAAAAGCTTACATTGACCACCAATCCATGTCTGGAGGTCCCCTTGTAGTGTATATATATTTATTATACCTCACGTGAAGATTCTTGATTCTGGTTGGTCAAGGGCCATGGATTAATCGTCATATTCTCCTCACTCCTTAGTGACAGGCTGTTGTCCTTAACAGCTTATCAAATAATTGAAAAGTTCATAGCAACAGCTATGAACTAGTTGAATAGTTACCACTAGCCCGACGAATAGTGACCGCTAACCCGACAAATACCCACGAACACCTAGGGAGTTTGCCGAGTGACCTACCGGTGAAACTAGTTCAACAAGGCAGACGACGAGTACTAGTATTTATCCAAAATCTCTGGTGTTTGTAATTTTTTCCCCTTTTGTGTTTTGTATTTTGTTCGGTATAATAAAACAGATATGACATCCCTTTGGGGTTTCCACCAGGAATAACTTCCCCGAGAGAGGATTGTCGCCCTCGAGCGACAATTCTCTCTCGGGGAAGTTATTCCTGGTGGAAACCCCACAGGGATGTGATATTTGTATAATATGGTTAGATTCAATATATGTTTAAGGATCAGTTTTCTGTTCAATTTTGATTGACATTTCTCCTTCAAATATTTTTTTCAAATATAGGTTTCTGTGAGATAGGTCACCAGTATATATCATCACCGTTCATGATTTAATTTAGTATTAAAAGATTGATTACGAAGGAAGAAATTTGACATCAAGAGTTTTTATTCTGATTTACCAATATGGCAACCCCGCAATGGGCACACCCTCATGGCTTGCTCATTGGTGTGCCATAGGGACTGGCACCTCCCGGGGAACCCTAAGCTGGTGTAGCACCCTGCTTGCCAAATAAAAGAAAATGGATGTGTGTATCTTTCCCTGGATGCCAAGCATCTAAAAGATCCTTTGATCCTCATCGGAAATGAAGGCTCCAGCCTTACTTTCTCTCCTTGTTTTCTTTCTCCCTCAAGTAATTAATCATTTGTCATTGTTCTTTAACAATGACACAGGGTCACATTTTGGTAAATGCATCAAATGGCCTTTGTGTGCTTAAACCCTCATCCATTCACCCATACCAATATGGCATTCGTATAAACCTATTGTTAATATCTCATGTTCTCGATAGATGGAGCCAGTGATGGTTATCCATGATACTCACTAAAGTCAGACAGCTTGTAGTCAGGTGTTGAAGTAATGGAGTTTCCATGTTGTGTGCATCAAAGCACCTTTGTAACGTACTATGCAACATGCTAATTAGCTCTTTACAATGCTGGGTGCTGTTATCTCAATCTGACCAAGCAGACTACTAAAGATGCAGACTCCCAATCGTGCAATCAGGAGTTCTAAACGTACATTGGCCCCTTAAAGGTAGGCCACGAATCGATGTTCAACAATCCACAACAATGTACGATAATTTACGAATGTATACGAACATATACGAAATGATGTTCAACTATGCACGTCAATGTACGACAAAAACCACATCACTATGACAAAAAATTGTCGCACACAAACTTTTTAATTACGTGTAAATATTTTTTTTGAAATCGCAGCTTTAGCTACGAAAAGCTAAGAATAAATGTGAACAACCGCGATAATCTAAGAAAAGGTAAGACAAGGCGCGAATTTCCAATTCGCACCTTGTCTACCATAAAAGTCGTAAGTGGGCTCCGTATAGTGACATTGCTACTGGAAAAATCCATGTGTACTCTTCGCTAGTGCAGTAGACTTTTGAATATCCGGCACCTCCCCTTTCTAATATCCAACATTCTTAATTCATACAATCCATATGGTATCGCCCGAACCTTTTGATAAAACTCAATTATCGACGACTAATTAGCAGAATGGTTGGCATTTTGTAAAAAGAATTAAGCCAACAACGTTTGCCATAAATAATATTATGGATATTTACTACTCATACGATTAGTGTTTTCACAAAAGTGGCCACAGTTTGTTTTAAAAATGGCATATATTTCCATTTGTCGTAGGCGTTGTTTGCAATGTGGCCATTGCTTGTGTGGTGATTGTATAGTGTATGCAAATATGCTATGTTAGTAGATAGTAAATACATCCATTGTTACAAGCATAGTGTTAACACACACACATACACACACGTTTCTGTTAGTATAGTAAAAGAGACCCGTTGTTGACCGGTCACTGATAACAGGCCTGTTAGTACAAAGAGGTACCTTAAGTACATACATGTAGAGATCCAGTGAAATAACCCAATGAGAGAGGTTGTGAGATAGGTGTTTATACTAACTGTTCAGGAGGGAAATCGCGCTGTTTTGCATGGGGCGCCCGCGGTTGCAAAAATAGGGCTTGTTGTAGTGTGGTTGTGGGGATCTGTGCGCCGAAACTGATGGCCGGCGCACGGATCCAAGGCCCAAATACAGGGCATCACTGGTTGCACACTCCACAATTGTGGAAGTAAACTGTTTGAAATCACTTTGTATGTCTTACAGCAATTCTGATTTTTTTTTCATTAAAGTAGCACATGGGGTTCAAACCAGGAATTCAAGAAACACCATCTTAACCCTACTCCTGATTGGTAGCAGGTAGAAAATATCATAACCAAGCGTCCTTAGTCAGCCCATATTCTATGTCATTTCAATATTTACAACTTTTCACTCAAATGACATAATCTCACTACTTGCACAGGTGCATTTAACTAGCTTACAATGGTTCTCATCACCATAACCTAAGTAAATTATCATATTAAGTAAATTACCTTGATTCAGATATTTAAGTAGTTTGATATACTGGCTAGATTTACATTTAATACATCTGACACAACTTAAAAGAGAGCCAAATCTGATTAGATAAATTAGCCATCCACTCCAATAGAATACATCTTTTCTAAGGATAAGTTCTGATTTAATACATTACTACAAGTTAATGTTCATATTCCATACTTAAAAACCCTTATAAATCCGTGAAAGGCAGTCAGTAGCGTGTCATGACTGCACGATTCCGGGATAAAGTACATGCAATGAGGCGTCCTGCACACTAATCCTGCAGATGTCGCCACTATCGAAACGGTCCTCAGCTACGGCTTCCGGGTCAAGGGCCAACGCTTGAGTGCATCCAGATGTGTGTGTCCGTGTCATACCTAGGGGGCAAATTTGCAGGATGCTCATTTCCATCTAATTTGTTGTTACCCATTTTCGTATTTTATTTAACATGAATACTTGCAGTGGCTAGAAGAAATCCTATAATTTTCGTAAAAAGTGTACTGTAGAACAGGCAAAGTTCGCGAGTGCGTATATTTCCCGAATACGCGAACTGGTATCGCACTCGCGATCTTATTGCACGCGATCTATTGTGGGCTTAGTTACGCTATCCACCACTAGAGGTGATGGCGCGTCGATCGGTGAATTTCAGTCTAGACGGTCGAGGCTGAAATGAAGAAAAATACGTTCAATAACTTCACAAAACTATTATAGTATGATACATTGGTAACTCATGAATAAGTTATCAATGTATCATATCATAATTAGCATACTTACCTGTCGAATTTTAGGAATACCTATGCCGAGTATAGAGTTCTCACGAGAAGCAAGATGGCCGCCGTGATTGTACAATACAAATGGAGACGGCTGTTGCGATAGAAATAATTGATCAATTATCAATATAATTCGCGCTTCCGAAAAGCGCAAAGGCCGAGCGGCAGCTTTACTAAATATTTTTACTTTTCTTTGAATGATATTGGCATGGCAAGGAAGAGTGCGCATAGATTCGGAATTCATGATTTTCACAATTTCAAAGCTTTAAATGCTTTCGCAGCTCGATATTTCTGCCTTAATAGGCGGATCCAGGAGGGAGGACTCACCCGGTGCGCCCCTATAGTCTATCTAACTTGAGTTGGCTAACCGCTTTTTCCTCTTTTTTTCCCACAAAAAGTTCGTTTTTGCCTTCCAAACTAGGCAAACCTCTTTGCAGCACTACCGCGTGTATAAACATACTTTTTGTCTCAAATTTTGTCTGTTGATTTTGCTCATTAGGTCCCATGGTAAAATTTGCCCATTGCCTATACTATTGACAAGAGTACAAACACACGAGATCGTCATTGTTGGCAATGAGCTAAAAAGTTGACTTGCAATTGGGGTCGTTAAAACAAATAGTTTAGAATTGATGGAGGGTGGTCCTGGGTAATCTGAATTGGGGGGGGGGGGGGCGAAAATTTCTTTTGATCACTATTTTGAGGGGAGGAAGGGAAGTGAGGCAGAGGGAGGGGGCATATTTAGAATTTAGGTGGGCGGAGGCAATTTTTTCCCACTCTCCACAATCCCATGCATCGCACGGGGAGATTGATGGTATATATAAAATTGGGACGAGACCTACAATTTTTAAAATGAGATTTAGAAAGGACACGATCTAAGGATTATTTAAGTAAAGTTTGAAAAAAATGGTAGTAAACTTGGAAATTAATGAGCAAGTATGCAAAACAATAGCCTACGATGGTGCAGGCGTGATAGGCCACAATATTTTTTTCTTCCGCAGCTTGTCTAGAATACAACCTATTTTTTCCTGCCGGGATTACTGGGATTACTTCCCATAAGGGTCAAATAAAAGGTCCAAATTGCACACCCCTGTACCCTGAAATCCAAGATCCGCCGCTGCCATTCCCCTTCAAATGCAGTCAAAAAGTTACGTGACGTCAATATTTACTTGTTCTTCGCGAAAATTTATCTGGAGCTCCATGATATAAACTTTATATTTGTGCAATAACCACACAGTAGGAGTAGCGATTGACCGAAAATATGGCATGAAATTACAACGATTTCAATCCGTTGCAAAATCGTCATTTCGCAACAAATTTCAACTTGAATTAATTGACAAGTATAATTAATTGTGGCGGTTCTAAAAACTTAAACCGCATTGAAATTGACCCACGGAAAGACCAGTAATTCATTTTAACAGTGTATCAGCATAGCTGGTGCTAGTATCGACATTTTCCCCTAGATGTCGCCACTCGTCTTGGCGGGATTCGATGACGTCATTTTCGTGCCATATTCCGCCGATAGAGAGCGCTATTTGTTGCCTGGTCATCTACGCTCAAAACAGTATATAAATTGCCCTTTCGAAAAGGGCAAAGTCATGGGCGGGAAGTTTTTTAAATGCATATGTCTAAGTTGCAATATGTCTAATGACTAAATCTAAGTTTGCCTTTTGCTCTTACCACATGTTATAGTTTTGAAAATTACTCCACATTCGTTTTTTCCCAATTTTCAGTTCTCTGCCTTTGTTGCATGAAATCTTCCCTATTGTAGCTGATTTTTCACAAGTTTTATTTTTTCCAATTTCATTTCGCATCTTTCATTTTTTAAATTTCACAAGGCCAAAACGTGAGAACACATACATAGTTTCGTACCAGGAAACGCTGATGAGTTGACCGGCTCTCCTGAGCAATCTTTCCCAGATACGCATACAGCCGGCAATGTACGTTCACAATAAAAAATAAATTGCTCGCCATTCTGTGGGTCAATTTTAATGAAATTTAGATCGTTAGAACCGCAACAATTTATTCCATTTGGCTATCAATTCCCTTTAAAAGCGGTTGCAAAATGTAGATTTTGCGACAGCTTGAAATCGTAATAATGAGTATGCCATTTAGTTTAAAGGTCAATCTCTTGGTCAGAACGGAAAAAATGAAATCATCCAAAGCTTCGCGCTCGCTTCTTGGCTAAATTGCCAGCATTATATTATTGCCGCTCAGGGTCACAGTCAAAGTAATACTGCACGTTGTGATCCGTGACCCAATTACGGCCAGCTGTGACAAGTTCACGTGATGTGATTGTTGCACGTTCAGAAACACGCAACAATCACATTACGTGGGAGCGTCTTCTGAACTCGCGATTCTTAGCGAGACTGGAAGCTGATACGCCCATGAAATTGATACAATTTATAGAATTTACAGGAATCAATCGTTACATTACGGCACGAATGGTCTAGTAGCGATCTCTATTTAGTATTCCCGCACACTCCATGTGTGCTTGCTAAAAGGTCTCGCGAGATTGTGCATTCTCCGCCATTTTAAAATGGCGGCGACTGTAGCAGATGCGGCAATGTAATTCCGAGCTCATGACTTCGCTCGGAAATACACATATGTGTATGTTGATAATTCTAGAATAATATACATGATGAAACGATAGTGATATTGTTCCTGTTGCAAATTGAATGTTTGCAAATTTACGGGTTTGCAAGTTCAATTTGCAGTTGGCGAGTAAACGGTAACATACCGGCATAACGTGATTCACACTCGTAGCCGATCCGAGGCTGAACGATGACAAACACATGCAATAACTTCACAAATTCATTATAATATGAATACATTGGTAACTTATGAATAAGTCACCAAGGTATCATATTATAATTCGCACATTTACCTGTCCATATTTTGAGGAAACGTGTGCCAAGTTATGGCCGCGAGATGGCCGGCAAATTTCTACATTTTTTTTATTATTGTTTGATTCAATAGGTGGCGCTGTAGAACTCGCTCTCTCGCGAAATAAAGTACACGCGAAAAACCGAAAAATCAGCTTTTCGCGAAATTTTTGTAGCGCGATATATACCTATTCTACAGTAATAAGAAAATCTTTAATGGAGAAATAACGAATCTCCTTAAAACATTATGTAAAGCCGACTACTTTATTCTCAAGTTTTTGTCAAAAGCAAGCGAGATCAAGATGGCAATTTTAAGAGAAACTTTTACGCATGAATGTGTTAAATCAAACCATCATAGCAATAAGTTACATTATCGCATACAATCAGTATGACCTAAGTTGCAGAATGGGACGAAATAGCGAGAACTTCGGCAAGGCCAATACCAAAACACATCCCACGCATCAAAGAAGCATGGCCGTCTGTGTTCTTTTACTTCTGTATGAGTACATTAGAACCCGTCAACGTGAATACCTGAATAGGCCGACCACCTGCGTCAGTTTTAACTCTTATGGGCCGTGACGTAGCTATACTTTCTGCATGTCCGCGATTTTGTAAAAGAAGGGTACTTTTTTGTACCCAGGTGCGAAGTATGGGGGTCAAATCCCCTTACAATCCACGAAACATACGCGGCTCTGACGCCGAGTGACTCCCGAAGTGACTGGGCTTCCGAGTCTGCTGGCGCCACTTGCTAAACACGCAGAGGATTATAAAATCGTAAGTTGAAATACGTGTTCCCGTTCATCCAATGTCAGTGTTTTGATAAAAGAAGGGGTATTTATTTAGTGGAAAAAGTCAGCGTTTTTATTAAAATAAGGGTGCTTTTTTGGCCAGAAATCAGTGCTTTAGAGGTATTATTTGATTTTGATAACGAAGGTATGCGCCCCCCTAAATACCCAAGTGCCCCCCGCCCCTCCCCACGGGGAATTTTGGTCAGAACTAGATAGGACATATTCCAAAGTTCAATTCTGTTTTGGTTAAGTAATTTGTCATCGATCCTAGTTATTTATTACGTTTATTCGGTGTCTTATTTCGGAGTTTGCCATCATCAGTTAATGTCTCTTGGTCCATTAAACAAAGCAAAGTGCAACCAACTAGTTAAAGATCACCCCTGGGCAATTACAAATATACATATAAAACACATTGCCAAAGTATTGAAAATGTACTTAATAGAGCGAAACCATATACTTACCCCCGCCCCCCCCCCCCCCCCCCCAATAATCTAATTTCCTACAGCATAAAGTTATCCCTTTCACCATTGTGATATGAGAAACGTTATAGTCTGCCTGACTTCATTTGGCTAACAGCTTTTTCCTCTTTTTTCCCACAAAAAGTTCGTTTTTGCCTTGCAAACTTGGCAAACCTCTTAGGAGCACTACCGGGCAAATTTTACATTGAGACCTAATGAGCAAAATCAACATTTTGCAGAGTTGAGACAGAAAGTATGTTTATACATACACGCCTTTGTGCTACTAAGAGGTTTGTCACGTTTTGAAGGCAAAAACGAACTTCTTGTGGGAAAAAAGAGGAAAAAGCGGTAAGCCCAACCAAGTCAGACAGACTATAACAACAATTTCTGCGATTACTCCAGTACAACAGGGATGTAAAGTGGGCGTGGCAGAACACCTGTAAGGTATTCACGTTATCACATATTAAAGTTAACCCATAGTTAAGTCTTGCTTTCTGTGGTGGCCTGTCAAATAAAAACACGTGATGTAAACCATATCACCATTTCTTTCCATTCAATAAAAATCATTTATCAACCATGACCTGGCAAATTGTGTTGTGATGACTGTATCAGATTATGTCACATATGAATTAGTGCGACCAAAGGCTGATGTCTCATAAGAATTTGGTGCGACCGATACGATAGTGGGTAGTTCACTACAGTAGTACTGAGTAGTGAGTACACATATAACAGCGCGAAATACACAAGTCGTAGCAAGCTTTTGATATAAGTCAGTGTTCTTGTCAGCATTGGAATCGAAATATTCGGAAAACGGAGAGTTTGAGCGGGCAGACTGGGACCACTATGGATATAAGTTTCTAACTTTTAGTGTATATATCCTGTCGGGTTAGAATTATATTGCATAGCAGTTAATGACTCTCCATCTAGTCACCGTTATATATGATTTTTTGTGTGCCAAATGCTATGTAATATACATCTTACTAGACCGAATAAAAAAATCAAATCAAATCAAATCATATATATATATATATATATATATATATATATATATATATATATATATATATATATATATATATATATATATATATATGACATAGTCCTTTAGGGCACAGGCATTTTTATCCGTATAATGATCCGGTTTTTGGTAAAACTTGTTGCTATGAAAATCAATTGATCATGGGAACATAGGCAACCCTCTTTTGAAGCCTGATACGAACTTTTAGGTTTATCCGAGTACTACAAAGCAAGAAAATAAGTCTTGAAATTATAGTGCCATGACTTGACTAAGCTGCAGCGATGCGTGTTCACATCCGGGTACCTAGGTCAAAGAGGACCTCATCGACAGTGGCTCCGCCTGGAGACATAACAAACTGCAGGACAGCTCATTACGAGACGAGTGTAAAGGCTTGGTACAGTATTTGAATTTGGCGCCAATACTACGCGGTCGATGACGTCACCAATCAGGTCAGTGTGAGTTGCCGGCTTGTCAATAGACATTCCTATGGGAGAACCGGCTCAGGTCTAAATGATTAGGTGTGATTCAATAGATGCCAATGTTTTACTATACTCCCCCAACTTGTGCTTGAAGGTCGGACATATGTGTGCCCCTATATCTCGTCTCACATGCACTACTTTTGTACTAGTACGCTGTGAGGACTGATTGCCGTCCGCAGCATATGGTGTGCAGGAATTTGAAAGAAATAGTGCACGAAAGAGAAGGCGCGCCTGACACTTAGATGCGAACCTTTCCATTGAAAAAAACTGCAAGCCCTGCTAATCTAATACTACATGTAAAAAATGTGTGTTTTCTGGTATCCGCTTTCTTTCAGGGCAGATAAAGTTAGCCACTTGACCTGGCTAGAAATGAGTCCATCTTTCCAACTAGTAAAACCCACTGGCTGAGGGTGCCAGTTTCAGATTATGCTAATAAGGGAACGGCTTGGAGCCGTATTTAAAGGCACTAAGCGTCTAGTGTTATCAGTATGGAAGAAATGTTGTGGTTTATATATATATATATATATATATATATATATATATATATATATATATATATATATATATATATATATATATATAGATAGATAGATAGATAGATAGATAGATAGATAGATAGATATTTATACATATATATATATATATATATATATATATATATATATATATATATATATATATATATATATATATATATATATATATATGTATGTATATATATAGATATAGATATTTATATATATATATATATATATATATATATATATATATATATATATATATATATATATATATATATATATATAATTATATATATATATAATATTAGTTATCAACTGTTTTGGAGTATAATACAACTTACATCTCGCAATCAAAGGGGTGTATACGCCGAGGCGCAGCCGTGCGTGATATAGCCCTTTGATTGCGAGATAAATATGTATCATACTCCAAAACAGTTGATGACGAATTTATCTCATGATTGCCCCCTCGACCTCTGCATAGGTAATAAAAATGAACAAACTCGAAAAGTTGTTTCAAATTAACAGATGTAATGTTTTGCTCAAATTGGTAATTGCATCATGCACTTAATAATAATGATAATAATAATAATAATAATAATAATTGATATTTGATATAGCGCCCTTTCCACCTATAATATTCAAAAGCGCTTTTAATAGAGAAAGTCAGTGGACAGTTTTCATGGTCCATATAGTCAAATAAACTCCTTTCGAAATAGCACTTTTGCACACTATCGGCAGCCTTGATGTTGTCAGGGAGCTCATTCCAAAGGCGTGGTGCATATAAGGCACAGACTGCTCTGTCACCAAACCTTTTCAGATTAGTGAGTGGTATCTGTAATAAGTTCTTAGTGTTTGATCTTAGAGTCCTTGTATTGGCTTGTTTGACTAACAGTTCCCTCAAGTGTAGAGGGGCACATCCTTGCATGCATTTGAAAGTCAAAAGCAGAATCTTGAACTCAATCCTTTTCCTGATGGGCAGCCAGTGAAGATCTTTTAGAACTGGTGTAATGTGATCATACCTTTTGGAGCCACTAACCACTCTAGCGGCATTGTTTTGGACTTTCTGGAGGCTGCATAGCCTATAGGGAAAGCTATGCATCTACATGTAAGTGGAATTGGCCGACAGGGACAGCTACATGTACATGTACATTACAGACATCTAATTCCTGCACCAGTCGACCGTACAGACCGTACCGTAACATGTCATAAAAAATCAACTAATCACATCAATGACCCATGTAGCTTGCAAATCAAAGCTACGTTCAGTTGTGAGGTTATCCGTGCATCTGTGCCCAGGAAACTTGGTGGCAATCAGGCGTGCGATTATGTATAATGCCTGGGCTCCCATACATTTAGTGCAGGAATTAAATGTCGGCACTGCAGTGTATATATGTGATGTGTCTATGCTGAATGTGTATGGTTATGGTATACACATTTTGGAAACTAATGGTGTTCTACTGAAATATGAATTTATTAGTTTCATAAATAATTCACATCTAGAACTAGATGGTGTCTTATATGTTGATGTAATGCTGTTCAAATGAGAGACAAACGCAGGCGAAAATCGTACACAAGAATAGTGAATGTTTTATGAAAGTCGATTTAATGCTGTTCAAGAAAGAGCAAAATGCAGGCGAAAATTGTACATTTTAGCCAAGTGACCTACTTTCTAACCTCTGTTCTCTACAGTGCGGGTACCTACAGTTGTCCAACAATATTCAAAACTAGAATAGTAAATAGTCAAAAAGAGCAAAGTACAGGCGAAAACTGTACATTTTAGTGAAGTGACCTACTTTCTGACCCTTGTTCTCACCGTTGTCCAACTACAATTATCAATTTATTTGCTACGTAAATAAGTCATATTTAGAACAAAAATAGTGCAAATTATACATACTGGTAAGTCAAAGTAACGTTCAAAAAGAGCAAAATGCAGGCGAAAATCGTACATTTTAGCTAAGGGACTACTTTTTGACTCCTGTTCTCAGCATAGCGGGCACCTTACGTTGGTCAATCACAAATATAATTTTTTCTGCTACCTAGATAAGTCATATTTAGAACTAGAACAGTGATGGACTCTTTTATTGGGATTTAATGCTGTTCAAATATTAGATAAATACTGGCGAAAATTTGTATATTCTAGCTAAATGACCTACTTCTTGACCCCTGTTCTCAGCAATAAAGGTACCTATGGATGTTCAAATACAAACATATATATATAATTTGCTATCTAAATTGAGTCTATGTAATTTGATGGGTTTGTAGGTCTCTTAGATGTCAAAATCTGGATCAACCAAAACCGAAGAAAGCTCAATATGTCCAGTTTATGTACCATGGGGGGTGGCAAAGATGGGTTAAATATCTCAAATTGCCCAAGGGTGCCAGCCCTGCACCCGGTAGATTCTTAGAGTGGGTACCCTTAGCTACCAGAATCAATTGGAAAAAAACTATATATGAAAAAAAGGTTCAGCCCAAAACCCAGTTTTCTGTGCCGTACTATACGGTTTCATACTCAAAATGCTAATGCATAACGCCATAAAATCCAAAGATGACATGACTAGGCGAAGGGAGGGTCAACGAGGGAGAGGGGACTCGACCTGTCTACATGTACCTAGGTCTGTGTGCTGTTTACTAGTTTTTGTGAGGATGCTCTTTCAGTGACATACCTGGCCGGCAATAAACGCACTCCTCTGAACTCGCTTTTAAGTAAATATTTTGCTATTGCCATAGAGATGTCTGTTCTAATACGTGATGCGCTTGCACTAACCACCTTTATGTGTGTGCTGAGTTCTCTTTAGTGCCCCCCCCCCCCACCCCCCCCCCCCCCCCCCCCCCGCCACCCCCCAAACTGTGTCCCGTACTAGGGCTTGGTGTTTATTGATCTATCGTTACGTATTACATCAAATCGGTACATTGATAGGGCTGCAGAACAACAGTGATCATTTCGTGCCTTGTCGTCGCCTTGCAAAGTGTCGCCTGAATCTATGAATATTTTTCAAAATCAAATTTTCAAAACATTTGAAGGAAATTTATTTTGTTTGAGTTCAGATATACATCATGTATATTTATATTATATTTCAAGAGATGTTTGGACAAGAAAGATATAACCGAAATGGTCATGACTTCATGAGACTGTAATAGAATAAGTCCTTTAAAACACTCGATGGTATTCCTCTAAAGGACAACGGTGTGCATTCGCTTATCACTGCTGCGCTGTAATTCTAGATGCTGTTTCACTACAGCTGGAATTTCGGTCTTTCGTCACTTTTTCTGCCATATTGCGGCTAAGTCGTGACTAGCCAGTAGTATCTGGTGGAGGAAACCAGAGTACCAAGCGAAAACCACTGTCAACTGGCAACTGGCAACTTTCTCACATGCCCCGGCCGGGATTCGAACCCAGACAGTGGTGAGAGACAGCTAGCTGTCAGTGGCAAGGCCTTAGACCACACGGTCATTAGGGCAGGCCCTCACTACAGCTGGTAATAGATATCATATTTAGGATATAATCCAGTGTATGACCAGTTTGGTGCTCACTATTGCACAGTTTAGAGCAGAATTGTTTTGCACTGGACTTAATATCATACCTTATTTTGTAGTGAAAGCAAAAAACTATAAAAAGCCAAAAATTGCCTTCAAGGGTCAAACATTTTGAACACTTCTTTAGCACTTAAGACTGACCCACCTCCTTGTTTTAATGTTATAGTAGAGCAAGGCAGGGAATTGGATTAAAGGTTGACCACGTGTCTGCCATGGCAATGTGATAACACTGGCTCACCCGTGCTGGACTGCTGTCACAGGTTGACCACGTGTCTGCCATGGCAATGTGATAACACTGGCTCACCCGTGCTGGACTGCTGTCACAGGTTGACCACGTGTCTGCCATGGCAATGTGATAACACTGGCTCACCCGTGCTGGACTGCTGTCACAGGTTGACCACGTGTCTGCCATGGCAATGTGATAACACTGGCTCACCAATGCTGGACTGCTGTCACAGGTTGACCACAGGTCTGCCATGGCAATGTGATAACACTGGCTCACCAATGCTGGACTGCGGTCACAGGTTGACCACGGGTCTGCCATGGCAATGCAATACCATTGCCAGTCATGGCAATGTGATAACACTGGCTCACCAATGCTGGACTGCTGTCACAGGTTGACCACGTGTCTGCCATGGCAATGTGATAACACTGGCTCACCAATGCTGGACTGCTGTCACAGGTTGACTACGGGTATGCCACGGCAATGTGATAACACTGGCTCACGCGTGCTGGACTGCTGTCACAGGTTGACCACAGGTCTGCCATGGCAATGTGATAACACTGGCTCACCAATGCTGGACTGCTGTCACAGGTTGACCACGTGTCTGCCATGGCAATGTGATAACACTGGCTCACCCGTGCTGGACTGCTGTCACAGGTTGACCACGTGTCTGCCATGGCAATGTGATAACACTGGCTCACCAATGCTGGACTGCGGTCACAGGTTGACCACGTGTCTGCCATGGCAATGTGATAACACTGGCTCACCAATGCTGGACTGCTGTCACAGGTTGACTACGGGTATGCCATGGCAATGTGATAACACTGTCACAGGTTGACCACGTGTCTGCCATGGCAATGTGATAACACTGGCTCACCCGTGCTGGACTGCTGTCACAGGTTGACCACGTGTCTGCCATGGCAATGTGATAACACTGGCTCACCCGTGCTGGACTGCTGTCACAGGTTGACCACGTGTCTGCCATGGCAATGTGATAACACTGGCTCACCAATGCTGGACTGCTGTCACAGGTTGACCACGTGTCTGCCATGGCAATGTGATAACACTGGCTCACGCGTGCTGGACTGCTGTCACAGGTTGACCACGGGTCTGCCATGGCAATGTGATAACACTGGCTCACGCGTGCTGGACTGCTGTCACAGGTTGACCAAGTGTCTGCCATGGCAATGTGATAACACTGGCTCACCCGTGCTGGACTGCTGTCACAGGTTGACCACGTGTCTGCCATGGCAATGTGATAACACTGGCTCACCAATGCTGGACTGCTGTCACAGGTTGACCACAGGTCTGCCATGGCAATGTGATAACACTGGCTCACCAATGCTGGACTTCGGTCACAGGTTGACCACGTGTCTGCCATGGCAATGTGATAACACTGGCTCACCAATGCTGGACTGCTGTCACAGGTTGACTACGGGTATGCCATGGCAATGTGATAACACTGGCTCACCAATGCTGGACTGCTGTCACAGGTTGACCACGTGTCTGCCATGGCAATGTGATAACACTGGCTCACCAATGCTTGACTGCTGTCACAGGATGAGAACGGGTATGCCATGGCAATGTGATAACACTGGCTCACGCGTGCTGGACTGCTGTCACAGGTTGACCACGTGTCTGCCATGGCAATGTGATAACACTGGCTCACCAATGCTGGACTGCTGTCACAGGATGACTACGGGTATGTCATGGCAATGTAATAACACTGGCTCACCCGTGCTGGACTGCTGCCACAGGTTGACCACAGGTCTGCCATGGCAATGTGATGACACTGGCTCACGCGTGCTGGACTGCTGTCATAGGTTGACCACAGGTCTGCCATGGTAATGTGATAACACTGGCTCACGCGTGCTGGACTGCTGTCACAGGTTGACCACAGGTCTGCCATGGCAATGTGATAACACTGGCTCACCCGTGCTGGACTGCTGTCACAGGTTGACCACAGGTCTGCCATGGCAATGTGATGACACTGGCTCACCCGTGCTGGACTGCTGTCACAGGTTGACCACGTGTCTGCCATGGCAATGTGATAACACTGGCTCACCCGTGCTGGACTGCTGTCACAGGTTGACCACTGGTCTGCCATGGCAATGTGATAACACTGGCTCACCCGTGCTGGACTGCTGTCACAGGATGAGTACGGGTATGCCATGGCAATGTGATAACACTGGCTCACGCGTGCTGGACTGCTGTCACAGGTTGACCACGTGTCTGCCATGGCAATGTGATAGAGTTGATAGGTGAGCCAGAGTTATCACATTGCCATGGCAAACCCGTAGTCAACCTGTCACCAATGCTGGACTGCTGTCACAGGTTGACCACAGGTCTGCCATGGCAATGTGATAACACTGGCTCACCAATGCTGGACTGCTGTCACAGGTTGACTACGGGTATGCCACGGCAATGTGATAACACTGGCTCACCCGTGCTGGACTGCTGTCACAGGTTGACCACGTGTCTGCCATGGCAATGTGATAACACTGGCTCACCAATGCTGGACTGCTGTCACAGGTTGACTACGGGTATGCCACGGCAATGTGATAACACTGGCTCACGCGTGCTGGACTGCTGTCACAGGTTGACCACAGGTCTGCCATGGCAATGTGATAACACTGGCTCACCAATGCTGGACTGCTGTCACAGGTTGACCACGTGTCTGCCATGGCAATGTGATAACACTGGCTCACCCGTGCTGGACTGCTGTCACAGGTTGACCACGTGTCTGCCATGGCAATGTGATAACACTGGCTCACCAATGCTGGACTGCTGTCACAGGTTGACTACGGGTATGCCATGGCAATGCAATACCATTGCCAGTCATCCGGGGTTGGTCACAGGTTTACCTGGCTACCAGTTTCTCTCAGTATTTACGATTGGCTTCACAGTGACAACGAAAAGAAATTCTCAAAACACCAACATGCAAAAGGACGACAGCGCATCTGACAACATTCCTCGAATGTATCAATGAGTCAATTTCTACTGGGCTAATTTGATAGTTGAGGTCGTGGCTCTCAGGGAGGTGTATTTAATTGCAATTTCGCCATTGCCAAAGTGTATGTCAATACATGTATGTGTCTATACATTTGACGGTAGGCTGCTTCTAATTCTAAGCAATTGCTATGGGGTACTAGTATTTGGGTGTTTGGCTTATCATTAGACATCCGCAGCATGTTGGAATGACTGACTAATCCCAATTGGGAATGTGTTTTTTTTCAAATGGCCAACATAACGTAACCGTGAATGATATTGATGTAAATGTGCTCACACTTCGCACTTGGTGACATAAACATTGTATTGAATAAAGTATTGAAGAGCGTTGCTTGTACGTACATGTTTGTGTGTACATAGCAACACTATGAGACGCCTTCGCGTAGTAATGTTATTAAGAATGTATGCAAGAGCGTGCACTCAGCTATCCTTATATTTATACAAATGCAGACATTATTGTTTTTATAACACATTCAATTTCTTGTAACAAAATATTCGAAATATCTAACGAAGGGTAAACATTTTATCATTCACCAGTATAGTTGCACACCTTCCCGCTGTAGGTGTCATAGACTTAAGAGATTGTTTTTGCCAGTGATAGTTTTGACATGACATGCCTGAGAGGAATGGCTCTGAATACCATTGACCGTCTTTAAATCTCTTGTAACTTTCTAAAGTGGTACTCGAAACCATATATTGGACAGTGGTATGACATGGCAAGCCGCCAGCGTGCTAAACATTCAACCACTCGGCCATAAGGACAGCCCACTCGACGACAGAAATCATGTTACATTTTTCTGAAAAGCATGCGAACAACTTAAGTACACCTTTCAAAAGAAATGCATTTGTATCTCGAAATACTATATCGAATTGAGAAGAAATTATGTTGACATCTCGAGACAGATCACAGGAAAGAAAGCTATGATATCCTTTAAACGATATCTTGACGTAATAATTATCACAAAAAGGTCTATGAAAGCATTATTTTGTCAAACAAGAATATCTCTAAGGTGGACAAAATCCATCTTGCTCAAAGGTCACAAGAAAGTCATTTTGAGGTTTCCAAAATTATGTTGATATCCTAATTAAATACAAACTTGCGAATAAAGACCGCCCTTGGGAAGAAAAAAAAACGGTCTTTGTTCACAGGTGGGCTTTGTTCGGAGGGTTGAGTACTGATGCTATTTTCATAAGGGTGCACAAACTGCATACCATTTTTCACTGTTTTATCTGTTTAAAAATAAAGCACGAATTGCTGGCAAAGCACCTCGGTTTCTGTGCCTTCCCAATGACCAAGGGCTTGAGTATCTCACCCATCATACTGACAGTTAGTGCTAGAGTAATCCCCTCCTTGGATTGTTTTCCACCAGCACAGCCAACAGGAAAATATAACCATTGGAATAAAGATTCACAGTAATTTCAAAATGTATTTTTTTTTATTAATTTCATAACCATCTGAAGCGCCTTTATTTAGTTAAATACACTTAGAATGTAGATCAGTGTATCAATCATCATATACCTGGATAACTATAATGATGTTAAGATATTCCATTCCCACATGCCTGTTTCTTATTCCAAGTTATGATTTCGGTCAATGTATCAACTAGGATCAGATAATTCCTTCCGACGAGATGCCTAGTTCCTCATATTTAGGCCAACCTGGCTCATCACCAAATGTCCTGAGAAATACAAGTAATCATTATCCCTCATCTATGATCCCCCATTGAAGCATATATTTCCTTTTATACTTTTTATTTTTCTATTTCTATAATTTACTTTTTTAGTATTGTTTGTGTCCAAAATACTGCGATATGACCTGAATGGCAAACACACGCTATCATGTAGTACTTTGTATTTGTGTTATTTCTCAATATTTAAGTAACATTTTACAACTGTGCCATGTAGCTGCATAATCATGAAAGTATTGTATCGATAAACTAAAGAGTTTTTTATAAAATGTATCATTTGGAGCAAGTATACTTTGTTCTAAATCAGAAAATTTCTTTTTGTAATTCGATGTATCACATGTACTGGAATAATTTTAAAATGCTCCTCAGAGCTATATAAAAGTATTCCATGCATTTCAATACTTTTAACACAGCCTATTCTTGCGTTAAATTAAGTCCTGGCAATAACTGATGGCAAATAAGTTCATTTAAGGGTGATTCAAGGTACTGGGCAAACATGCTGTATTTGACACTGCTTGGCGTGTCATACCCAACATCAAGTAAATTATTCATTGTCCTTGTCAAAACACACATAAACACACACATACCTACAAACCTATATATATACATATATATATATATATATATATATATATATATATATATATATATATATATATATATATATATATATATATATATATATATGTATATATATATATAATATATATATATATATGTATATATATATATATATATATATATATATTATATATATACTATATATATATATATATATGTATATATATATATATATATATATATATATATATACTATATATATAATATATATATATATATATATATATATATATATATATATATATATATATATATATATATATATATGTATATATATATATATATATATATATATATATATATATATATATATATATATATATATATATATATATATATATATATATATATATATGAAAGTTAGTAAAACAGACCGATAAACAAGATTAAAAAGTATACACATATGCTTCACATTGATATCTTGTTCTTGATGATTCTTAGTTTTCTTGTCATTTTCTTATACAAGAAGAGAGCATACCTTTCTTACAAGAAGGTGTTGTTCAGTGCTACTGGAGGAATCTGCCTCATAGTTATCAGCTGTTCTGTTTATGTAGCATTATTACATTGCGTGTCACTGCCGCCCTATGCTGAAATAAACCGTCTATTATCCACATCATTGCCTCATTGTTTTCAGCCGCTAGGTCAGCAATTTCTTTCTTACCACAACACTCGCACCAGGGCGCCACATTATTCATTGACCAAGCGCAACCAGCGCCAGAGTCTACGCGTGAAATATTGATGGGACAATACCATGGCGTTGCTCTTATGGGATACATATACGCTTCCGGAAGTGATGATGTACTAGTCACCATGGCGACGAGGGTGGAGCTTAGGCCTCTGTTGCCATGTTGTCATATTCATCGCTGGGAGCGCTTGGATGTGTTTACATCAGATGCAGAGTGCCTATAGAACTACTACACACCACCTGGACTCAGTACTAACACAGACAGTCCGAGTGAAACGACGAGCTTCTAAGGCAGTAACTTGTAGGACTAGTCAGCAACTACCTTACTCTAGTGGATTGGATAAGATATCGAGATACATAAAGATACAGCAGCATAGCATCCCAAGAAAAACAATGAAGTTGTACATAGCATTAGCCGTTTTAGGTAAGTTCAGTGAATGTACTCTATTTACGAACCTGGTATTGTATTTTTAAAAGCACATCTGTTATGAAAATCTCACAAAATCATATAGATGTATTTGGATTATTCAAACGAAGGAAGGAAAGCATCATGAGAACTCCCCTTGATTGGTTGGTCCTGTGTCGTGCCGGTAAGGGATGAATGGTACCCCCATCTCTCTCTCTCTCTCTCGTTCTCTGGTTGCCAAAGAGATATCGATTATTCATCACCAGGTAAACAGTTCTTGTGTCTATTATTCGTGGCCACAAAGAGGTCTCAGGGCTGGTCAAATGCAGGGATGGCAGAATTGCATATCAAGTATATCACTTTTAATTGAGTGTCCCTAAGGTATTATAAAATTCAATTCAAACAACTCCGAATTTCATATTTATTACGAAAACTGATTATACTGAACATAGAAGAAACTTCATTTTCTCATGAAAAGTTAAAAGGTAGCTAAAAGGGTGCAGGTCATGGACTCGAAACCGAATGTATACCGTAGCATTCCCACTTTTGTGATTTGTCACAGGTCATAGTTTAGGCCACATGGAACTGTATGAAGACATTTCCTTGATAAATAGCCCGGCATATAGTTAGGCAATATTGATTTTTTCCCAAAATGGAGTATTCCAAACAGCATGGAATTAGTATTGATGGTAATGAACTTATTTTATCATCTCATTTTCTAACATATTTTTTGAGTTGTCTGGTGACTTGTGGAGCAAAATAATGGATATTCAATGAGAAAACGAACCAAGTTGTTTTGCAAAAGTTGTCTAGATGGAAATAAGCACGGTTTAGACTGACATGGATGTGATGCCTACCCGAATACAAGAAGCGGTTGTAGGTGAGTTTGCTGGCTGATGGCACTACCGCGCACTTGATTCTGCCATTTCCCTGCTGGCTATTCTCTTAATGCCTAACTAATCGTGTCGTGAAATGTTTCGTACTGGCACGTATTCTCAAGTGTTGCTGATAGTATCATCCCAGTGCCATTATCCTGTTATGAACTGATATATAATAAGAACGATAGATAAGCGAGTTAAATCAGTTTCTATCATGGTGTTGGTGCGATTGGTTTTACAGATAAAGTCGAACTTTCTATTGTTATTTATCGGGTTGGTGATTTACTCGTAATAAGCATATCTATGACCTGAAGAGGAGTAATGCCCAGTGTCATGTCTCCGCCTCAACACAAGACAAAATGGAGAAAACCTTGGTAAAGTGTGCCTCTTGCGTCCTATTTCGGAAGCCTTTGCCGCGAAACATATGCATGTAATTGTTTGCCATGTAAACACTGAGATCCATGCGCAATCACCTTCAACCCTATCAACCATAACAGGATAATCGATCACCACGGGGCTCACGGTAACTCATACACTATGTGGAGAAATTCATATACATCGGACAAAATTAGAATTGTAAAATCTCTCTGCGTAAGATAAAGTCTGCCTTACGGGTATAGGAATGAAAGGATCAAATAAGGAGCGGATAGGGATGATTGCTTTTGTACGAGTTAAGAGAAAATCCGAGGTAAACGAGCCTGAGGTAAACTAGTTTCAGTTATAGCTGTAGTTTAGCACTTGTTATTTGAGCAAATATCTCCTCTCGAGGAATATGGATTTTAGAATTAAAGACATCACATGATCCTGCACACCTAGCTAGACTAACGTCGATTAATTACTAAGTATACAGTAGAGTATCCAATAAACACAGTGTAAGTAGCCTTACCAGTCATTGTCACTTAACCCATTTACACCTGCAGTGCCCAGAAACACGTGGCTTTTTGTATTGTGTTGTGACCAGAACATTTCTCTTTCGAAAAAAGTTGGAAAGAGAAATATTGTTGCGAACTTGACATAAAACTCTCCTAGAATATATATATTGTATTAGTGATTAATTTCAATGTTATTTAGAAAGTGTTAAAGATCCAGACGACAATTTTCAGGAGATGATTGGCATGAATAATTCATCCAGATTCGCGGCAGTTGTACATATAATTAGATAAGTTCTTCTCACATTTTTTCCTGTTAGAAATAATGTAAGGCACTCGGTTACAATACTAGAAATCCATTAGACTAGAGGGTTTACATCCCTAGAGATGAGCATTATGAAGTATCCATTATCATATTTTTTCATTCGATGATATTAACCCCAACTAGAAAATGGCATGACATCAGGCACGTGACTAAGCCAGTGGCACCTCGCCGTGAGCCAGTGTTGTGCAAGGCAGGCAGCGTGGCGTAGAATGGTCTAGTTACGAGACACGGATGCTGCTGCAAAC
>OZ012685.1:60699295-60834295 GCA_963942565.1 Maea johnstoni | reverse complement strand
TTTGTTTTAATCAAGATCTAAACTAAACTTAGCATCGGCAGATTGTTGCAACATTTTTGATGGTGCAACAATCAGAACATACCATTGGTATTTGATGTTCTGATTGTTGCACCATCCAGAATGTTACAACAACAGCTTAGTTTAGATCTTCATTTAAAGCAAAAAACTTGCCAAAAAACTTTTGTAAGCCTTACGAAATAATGGGGATTGATCACGGGAGGTAGGTGATTGTGGCAATACCAGTGCCCGGCCCAGTCAGCAGCCAAAACCGAACACATAGGTCAAGGTTTTGGCTGCTGACTGGGCCGGGCACTCAGCCTTTGCCATGATTACCTACCTCCCGTGATCAATTCCTGCAACATACCATGGCTACCGCCTCAGCCACAAAACATCATATAAATTGCATTTATACATTATTGGGCTTAAGACAACATAGTTAATATATCTAGAAAGTCCCTAATATATTATTTTTGAATAAATTAAAATCGTAATTTCAGGCCCAGTAATCACGGAGAAATCATTGAATGAAAACGCCTTGAACACACGTTTTGATTTCCCGACATTCTCGGCAAAATATGTCCGTTTTCATTTGATGATTTCTCACTTACTACTTGGCCTAAGACAACAAATTTTATACATTTAGAACGGCGGTCATATAGTCTTTTAAAATATATTAAAATTGTAATTGTGGATACAGAAATCACGACATTATTTTTGAAAGATCATAAAGAGATCTTCCCTTGGCTGCTAATGTTGGCTGTTCTTATCTCATAAAACTAAGATGCTGGGTATGCGCCCGTGATGTGCACGGGTTGCAGCTAGTTTATATATATATATACTATATATATATATATATATATATATATATATATATATATATATATATATATATATATATATATATATATATATATATATATATATATATATGTTAAAATTTAAGTATTGTAGGATGGATAATGGATAATGGATAAGGAGATTGTTTAAAGAATGAGAAGTATTGGGTCTTCAGAACTTTGAATTAACAGAATATTGTATTGAAGGAGGGTTGCCATGACAACCGTTTATGACAAATTCATGTTGCCATGGCAACCGTTTCAAAATGCTTAACCTATTTCTTGGTAAAAGTATCGAACTTCACTATCATCATTTACAGTCGTCAACGTTTCATAGATATTTGGAAAATGTCATTCAAAATGAATTAATCAATGTAGCTGAAACTTACTCTGTCATTCTGCGTATTCCACTTGTAACGAACATGTCAAAGTAAGTTAAACCCTCTACGGTCTTCTGTCTCTATATCATCCATTCCTTTGTGAATGTGTATGAAATTTTGAGGAAAGTATCTAGTGATACCACTTAACATAACACATCACACAATTAAAGAATTGGAGCCCATATGCGTGTTGCCATGGCAACCATTTTGTAAAATTCTTGTTGCCATGGCAACCGTCTCAAGACATTTTGATTTTTTTAGATGAAAATATTAAATTTTAATACGATTATTTACAATCCACAAAATTTCAGAAATATTGGGAAAAGTTTACCCTGGTAAATAACAGTTTAGTTTGGCATCAATTACTCGTCATACATCTCTAGTATATACATGTGTTTGTGTGTGTGTGTGCGTGCGTGTTACGTGGCTAGTACATGAGTTGCTCTTATTACATTGTTTTTCCGTTCACACACCTTTACTGGATTTGGTATTTGTCGGAAGGGTAATGTGGTGCAGTATTGGCTTTTCGAACATCTGCAGCATCTGATAAGCCAATTAATCATAAAATAGACATCTGCGGTTGCCAGGTTATTGATATAACCTTTACTGTGCAAATGTATCAAACAGAAATAAAGCAAACATTAGCAACCCATAACGTCCACACTGCTCCATATGAAATTGTTAAGCTGTCTATTATATAAGTAACATTTCCTAAAGCTTGAATTAGACCAACATTTTTATTTCAAATTTCATTATTATTATTATTATTATTATTATTATTATTATTATTATTATTATTATTATTAAGGGGTATCCTTTAGGAAAATAAAGGATAATCTTAATTTCAATAATCATTATTATTATTATTATTATTATTATTATTATTATTATTATTATTATTATACTATTATTACTATTATCATTAAGGGGTAGCCTTTAGGAAAATAAAGGATATTCTTAAATTAAATAACTTCCATCACTGAAATGTGTGGAGTGATGTTTGCAGATATTTTTCTCGGTGGATATCACTTTAGCAGTAAAGGCTCTGTTCTTTCGTATTTAAAGCCAAAATAATGGAATTTCAGTGTTATACACAAGTCAATTGAATCCCTGTTGTAGATATGCCACAGTGAATGAACTCATTCGAGATGCAGGTATGAGTGTCTAACGTTACCTCAACCCAGGTTTATTTTGAGTTGTGTAACCGCTTACGGTAACAGCCTAGTAGGGGGAGTGGCGGGATACCGCTGTTACAAATGTTTTCTTTATTCTTTTTCAGGTGCGAGCGATGTCTACCAAGGTATTCACTAAATGAGGATTGTGACCATTTAAAATCTATGTCGGACAACATGCAAATAGATCACAGCAATGTTTAAAATGTTCAAAAGCGAACTGTTCGTCGAATACTTACTGACACCTGGATAAGAACCATGACTGAATCAAAGAACGTTTCCTTTGGAAGCCCTATCATTGCACGCCAAACTTCAGTTTATTTTTGTCGCAGGCAACCTCAATGTGAAATCATTAATATTGAAATATATCGCGGCAGCAAAGAGATTTTGAGTGATTAAAAATATATATGAGAAAAGGGATTCAGCAGCAACTGCCCGTGGTGTGCCCGGTGGTGTGTGCATCCCATGCTGACAGGCCACTAGCAATAACACCCTGGACAGTAATGGCCAACCATCATTTGCTTTACTGCAATAAAAACGCAGGACAGTGTCTGTCAGTAGCAACACTAGATGGCAGCAATGGTCACACTCACACGTGGGATATTTTGCAAATATGAGATAAACAACAGGTCGAAATTCTAGTTTTATTGATGTATCAAATACTTCACACTACCGTGCACAGGCATACGACAATCGTAACTAATGAGACATTTGTTTACTCAAGGGAGGGGGGGGGTGGGCTTGTAGGCTGTCCAGTGACACGGCAGTGAACGCAAATGGTGACCAAGTAAGTGATTTGGTAGCACTTGGTCACTTCAGGCATGAACTGTATTTTGGATCAAAATACTTGTGGTTGCTCATCTAAGATTGTATGGAGGTGGCAGCATGATATGAGTTTACTTTGCGGTATGCCTCAAGGTATGGTTACACATAAACCCATACCCACTGGACTTCAAAGACCTTACTGTTGCGTAATTTCTTTGTCAAATAAAAAGATTTGGATGCTGTCATTTTACCTTTATTTTGATCAATATTTTCATTTGCCTTGCACTATCCAGAAGGTTAATGCTATAGTTTTCAGACAGGTTGGGTGTCTACGTGATCCGCACCTAAGCGTGTGGACTCTCTAATATAATCAACATACAGACCGTATTCTAGGGATGTTGGATTACACTCTTACAGCTCCTACTGAAGCGCCTTAATGCCTAAGCGCTAGAAGTTGTGCTATCAATAAAAAGAATATCTGACGCCTATATTGTCTCCTCTCTACAGAATATATAAATGTATTTGAATCTACACGTTTGGTGTATTCGTCCGTGCATTCGTATTGTGCGTCAATAACAGAAGATCTTTATGTGGCATCTATATGTGACTGTTTACCCATTCGTAAAAAAATACAATTATGTTGGGCTCACTGAAAATGGAAGGAAATATATGTGTATAGTACCTATGTGTTTCGCTCATCAATAGAGGCTTAGTATACATGTGCGCTTCATTGTCATGGCGTATTGTACTGTTTGAAGTATGTGGTGTGTATGGTGCAGGTTCCTGCATTCTAAACAAGAATAGCTAATGGTAGTTTAATAGCACATGAGCATTAGAAATCGTTATGATTCGGCATGAGATTTCAGAGAGTATCAAGGTTTGTTCTGCCTTGCCAAAGCTCAAACAATAATGACTCGGAATTTGGAATTCGATCATCGTCACATTTTCTGCCATACTAAGGCTAACGTGTGACTATCCTATTGTAATTAAGTAATGGAGGAAACCGGAGTACCCAAAGAAAATCACCCCTTAACCCACCTAAGTCATTGGTAACTTTCTCACATTCCCGGGCCGGGATACGAACCAGGGCAGAGGTTAGAGACAGCAAGCAGTCATGGCGATACCTATGACCACTCAGCCATCAGGACAGGCACTATAAAAATGAGATCTTGAATATTGATTTCATATATCAAAAGACAATTATGAATACCGGTATCACAGTCCTCGGATATGACATAAAGAGCCAAAAACAAATAACAAACCAAATATATATGATATTCAGTTTTATAAGGGGGCTGCCTTGATGATTGTTTGGTCTTAGGGACTGGCCACTCATTTTCTTACGCCACTGAAAAATATCTTGGATTCAAATCTGATTCAAGCCCTGATAGAAAGTTACCAGTGACTCATGGTTTTTCGGGTTTTCTCTGGTTTACTCAACTATCAACTATTGGCAAGACACACTTTAGCCTTCTTAAAGCAGAAAAAGTAATGATAAATTTAAGTCTGTATCCAAATTATAGACTTATAAAGAGGTTAGCGGTTATGACATTTCATAGAATGGATTGTGAACAAGATTCAAAAGCTAAAAAACACAATTCATGTCTATTACTTGTTTGACTATTCCCTGGATTACTTGTGCTGCTGTTGCTATTCAGTGAAATTGATCTGAGACTTTAATTGACATGTGAAATGCACCTGTGACATTTTCTACTGGGAGCGAAGTATTGCAGACTAGCGAATCTATTTTGTTCTCTGTCCATGGGGATTTATCTTGGCCTTGTGGTTAGGATGCCTGGCTCCCAAGTGTGTGATCTCAAGTCCTACTTAATCTGTATTAGCAGGTTGGCCTGGTTGCTATATAAATGTGCTAGTTGTGAAGGGTCATATGGGAAGATTCATAAAGAAAAAAGATTTCCTTCCAGTTCTCAGGTTATCTTTTTCTATGATATGATCTTTGAAGCTGTTAACAAGAAAATTCTTACAACCAGTTCTCTTCCCTTCTGGTCGATTTTGGTGCAGGATTTTACTTGGTGCTGCAAATATAGCTAGTCGAAGAACTGAGTCTCTCTTATGCTTATGATTATTCACTAGTGTGATTATTATTATCAATACTAATTTAATTTTATCATAATTATTATTATCACTATAAATTATTATTATTATTTTAACAATCATTATTATCATTTTCATAATTATAATTCTTCTTCTGCCTCTGCTTCTTATCATTATTATCATTTCATATTCCCTATCAATATTACTATTACTATATTCATTATTATTACCATTATTATCATTATTACTATTATTATCATTATCATTATTTCCATCATCATCATCATATCATTATTATTACTATCAGTAATAATAATAATATTAATAATAATAATAATAACAATAATAATAATAATAATAATAATAACAATAATAACAAAAAAAATAATAATAATAAAAATAATAATAATAATAATAATTTAATAATAATAATAATGTGGAATGCTTGTGTTTCATCATATTTTAATTCAAGTTTCCAAATTGTTTTTACAAAAAAAGAAATAACAGGAAATTATCATCTCCACCACTTGATTAAGAAATAAACAGTCAGTTCAACCAGGGACATGTATATAAGGACTCGAAGAAGACTGATACGCTTCCTGCGTGATACTTCATATGGCTTGGCTTATTCCAAAGCTAAACAAGGGAGTTGGACCAATGCTCAATTTCATTCTTTGGATCAAATTCCCATGCTTTATCTATAAAGCAGAAATTATGAACATAATTGAAAACGTGTTTGAAAGAATAAATTTTGTGGTCTGAAATTTGGTAAATAATGTGATATTGATTTTCAAATGCTACGCTACATTTCAGCCCAATTTGGGTCCTCTAAGCTATACTGGGCACGTACATAGCCCCTATACACAGACTCCTGGTTTCAAAGGATTTCTAATCAAATTTGATTTCCCTGAAATCTTATCAAGGCAACTCATAAAAACGTTTTTACATGATTGTTTTTGTGTATTTGGTTTTAATCCTGGAAAGAAACATTAATATCCACGACCACAAGTAAACACTGTATTTCATTACAAGAACTAAGTAACAGGATTGAAATTCTTAACAATATGAAATTATAACAACAAAGATCTTTGTTTGTTACACAGAGTCATGCATCATTTTTGAGGGTAACCATTACCTTATTTAACAGTCATCTCTCAAACATTTTTTATAAATAACTGATGGTCACATATACATCAAGCACTCAAACCACTTTGCATAGTATCAGAGCTCATCATGAATATCAAATTTATCAGGTCCCATTTCTACATCTGAAGAGTCCCTATATTGGGAATCTAGTTGGATGTCTCTGTAGTTATTCATCAAAGGCAGCAGCTTGTCCACCGGGATGTGAGGCCCACGTGTTTCCTTCAGGATTTCATAGAGTAATTGTGCGTTCTTTAACTGGAAGCCCTTGCATTTTAATCTCTTCTTGAGAGATTTCATATATTGTTGCATCACTTGGTGCTGCAGGCCATGATATGCCCCTATCAGCTTGGCACTAGTACCATCCTGACGACGCAGCTCTTTCAACAGTCTCTCCACCTTATCAATACGGCTCTCTTTTTTAAGCCTCTCATCCCGTAGAACAGCTATCTGCTGTAGGGCCGAGTCCCTGTTACTGGCTATACAAGTCTCGGAGCAGATTCCCAGAACAGTCTGAATTTTCAGGGACTGCAGGCCATTCCTCAGCACAAACTGGATAAGGTGAGGCAAAGACTTCTCCAAATGATCAGGGAAGGCAACACTGTCAATTTTCCTGAAAGCAGAAAAAAGACATTACATCAACTAAACATTCAACTCACAATAAACCTAACCTGCTTTAATAACATGGTGACCCTCCTCTGCTCTGAGATCTAATTGTGATTATAGCAACAGCTGGTGCAAACATGATGTAACAACAGTCATCTCAATCCCCTGAGCACTGATGTTACTAGCGTGCCTCCTAGACCAGATTCAGAATTGTCCCTCCTTACGGATTGGTGGCACTGCGATATACTATCATGTGGCAATTGTCTGAACTGAATAATCAAGTAACAAGTCCCATGCTCTTATGTAGGTTTGAGCATTGATACAAATATGATAAATAGAAACACAATAAAGGCTATGGTGCTGCCATCCTCTTTAGTTTATAATGGAGAATCTTTTTGACAACCAAAAGATTTGGAAGACTGCAGAGGAAGATGAGTGTTTACTCTAGTGAGGTTACAAAGTGGATTTGGGACCGTAAAAACTGTACATTTTAGAGGGGCTGTATCATATGGTGAATAAGAGAGAAATTGTTTAGGATAGAAAAAGTGTCCACTCTAGTGAGGGTGTCCATGATAGAGTGGTGCCAACTTCCCCAGGTTCCACTGTATTTGTATATTTTTTTTATCAAGATTCAAATATATTTCATGAGTTATGCTTTAACTAGAAAGATATTCCAATATAACTTATGCCTACTTAAAGCATTCTTGAGATGAATGATGGTCATCTCAGAGTAAGAACTTCCCCCCGTTTTTCATATTTTAAAGATGTGTTAGACATTATTGTAAATTTTCCTGTTAATATATTCACTGATTTTTATCCTGGCTAGATATACATGATAATGTATAATCACCAACTTAATATCAAAAGGTTTTTGAAATCATAGTTTTGCCAAAATGGTAAGAATTACATTCAGTTCAATAATGTTCACCTTTTGGCAGGAAAGAATATTATAGTTGGGTATCTTTCTACTGTAAACTCCCAGGGTAAGTCATTGTTTTCTCCATTGATTCTGAAAGAAACATAAAATAACAAATAAATAAACAATGACATGTGTGATGATTTTCTTAAATATATATATAAAGTAAATATATATACCGTATTACCCCGCATACAACACGCACCCCATAGATAACACGCACCCCCTCCCCAAGTCCCTTTCCCATATGTAAAATACAATGCCCTGTTTATAACACGCAGGCGGAGTTGGGGAGTGGAAATCTTGACCCCCAGTACCGTAACCCGCGTTGGTTCAGAGAATAAGAGGCTTAAATCTTACAGTGTTTATAGTGCTCAGAGTCACTGTGCAAGTGATACCAATTAACAGTACGGGAAAAGTCTATTTTTAAACATCATGTGGGACATCCAGGGTATCAGAATTGCAATCATCATAACTTCGTCATGGTGACAGGCCAATAGACAATAGGAACCCACCAAAGTATTTTCCACCATGCCCCACACATCCATAGCATCGATGTAAAAATATTCTGGTTTATGTACCCGTTGATAACACGCACCCCCTCCTTGACATAGGTGCTGCAGTGTATAAAAGTGCGTGTTGTATGCGGGGTAATACGGTATATATATATATATATATATATATATATATATATATATATATATATATATATATATATATATATATATATATACATATATATACATATATATATACATATATATATACATATATATATACATATATAAACATATATAAACATATATATATACATATATATACATATATATACATATATATACATATATATACATATATATATATATATATATATATATATATATGTATATATATATATGTATATATATAGCGTATCTCTATAAAATAAATTGTACTGGATTTCCACATATGAGACAAATAGTCTATAAAGTCGAGCCAAAAGGCATTAAAAATAAACTGTTTCTTTCCATTCTGTCTATACCAAAGAAGATTATCTCATATAGGTCCCCATGTTTGGGAAATATCATCCATTTGGACTGAGGGGTTAACATTCTCTTGGCCCAGCAGCTGATTTTCAGGGCCTTGTCAAATAAAGCAAGGTTATGTAATTTGAAGCCGCCTTCTTTTATATCAGCCTCCAGGATTTCCTTTCAGAATTTAGGTGGTTTTGAATTCCATAGAAATCTTTTGGTAATACTTTCAAGTTTATAAAATAGAGCTTTATCACTGCATCATGTTTAGTATATGGCACATGTGGTGGATTTATGGGTAAGATCCACCACGTAATGTGCTAGATAGAATAAGCGATTAACAATATCAAGTTTGGCCTACCTTGCAAACAGCAAATTCTTTGCAGATTTGAAATATTTTGCTAGTCCCAGGTAGGTATGGGCGAAACCTCTACAGAAGCCACACCATGGGGCATGGTAGAATAGCACTACATCCTGAAAGAACGAGACAAAACAAATAATTAAAGTAAGCAACATCATCATAATATCAGCATTGCTAACCTATTCCAGCTTTCTTTATTTTCCATAATTATTCTTTTCTAGTTTACACACACACACACATATATATATATATATATATATATATATATATATATATATATATATGTATATTTGTATATATATATGTATATTTGTATATTTATGTATATATATATATATATATATATGTATATATATATATATGTATTATATATATATATATATATATATATATATATATATATATATATATATATATATATTCCAGCTTTCTTTATTTTCCATAATTATTCTTTTCTAGTTTACACACACGTATATATATATATATATATATATATATATATATATATATATATATATATATATATATATATATATATATCAGGGCTCGACGTTAAGGCTAGCCATGTAGCCCCGGGCTAGTTATTGAAAGTCAGGGCTAGTAAATTCTACCTGTAACTAGCCCTGAGGGGCTAGATAGAATTAGAATATCAGCACTTAAAAATTATGAAGCCCACCTTTAGCTCTACAGACCTGGATGATGATTTAACTCAATTTACCACAATACACTGTATTCTTTTCATGTTATCAACAAAGGCTATGATATCACAAGAGGTCACTATTTGAAAAGAGTCGTCATTGATATCAGGGCTAGCAAAAATATTTCAGGGCTAGTAAAAGTTTCGGTAACTAGGCCTGCTGGGCTTATGAAGTTTTTTCTTAATGTTGAGCCCTGTATATATATATATATATATATATATATATATATATATATATATATATATATATATATATATATATGTATATGTATATTTGTATATATATATATATATATATATATATATATATATATATATATATATATATATATATATATATATATATATATATATATATATATATGTGTGTGTGTGATTGTGTGTTGTTTACATTCTAGTGTCTCTCTGGAAAAGCATCATTAGGATAATATAAGAAAGATAAATTTTAATGAAATCTCAACAAAGATTCCTCTTCAAATATTCTGCTTTCAAATTATCAAAACCATCATAAATCCAGACAATATATTTCTTGGAAAACTCTGAAGCATGAGAGGGGTAATATCATGATCTCTTGTATCATTTCTAGGAAAACTCTGAAGCATGAGAGGGGTAATATCATGATCTCTTGTATCATTTCTAGGAAAACTCTGAAGCATGAGAGGGGTAATATCATGATCTCTTGTATCATTTCTAGGAAAACTCTGAAGCATGAGAGGGGTAATATCATGATCTCTTGTATCATTTCTAGGAAAACTCTGAAGCATGAGATGGGTAATATCATTATCTCTTGTATCATTTCTAGGAAAACTCTGAAGCATGAGATGGGTAATATCATCATCTCTTGTATCATTTCTAGGAAAACTCTGAAGCATGAGAGGGGTAATATCATTATCTCTTGTATCATTTCTAGGAAAACTCTAAAGCATGAGAGGGGTAATATCATTATCTCTTGTATCATTTCTAGGAAAACTCTAAAGCATGAGATGGGTAATATCATGATCTCTTGTATCATTTCTAGGAAAACTCTGAAGCATGAGAGGGGTACTATCATTATCTTTTGTATCATTTGGTATTCTCCTAAAAAGTGACATCCTTCATTTTATTTCAAGTTTCTGAATTTCCATTTGGTTTGTTTCTATCTATCTTCTTCCAAAATATAGCCATAAACTTAAAGATCATTCAATCAAACCATTCATGCTTTGTTGTTTTCCAGAGATTCTAGACAGATCTTATGATACTTGTCACAATGATTTGGAATTCAAGAATAGTTTTGAAATATATCTGAGGGAAGGTTGTAGGTAGTTTTATGAAGTTCATTTCTCCTTTAAATATTTACTAACTATGTCTTCACCTCACAGACTTTACCAAAAGTGTAAGGCTACTTATGGCTGTTAAAAGACTACTGGGTGAAATTACAAACATGGTATTCTGAGAGAATGCAGTAAGATTCATGTTACTTGTTGGAGCAGTAATCTTACACTTCCTCATCATCTGCTGGTTCTAACTTCTTTTTTTCTTCTTTTTAAAAAAAATATGGGCAACCTTCTTCTAAGGTTGCTCAGACACATAAGGAGACAACACAGAAAGCATACAAAACTTTTTAACCCTTTAACGCTTTTAAAGACTTTCCTTGGATCAATAATACTTTTTGCAATAACAGATTCATACACTACTAATAAGAAGAGATCCTTTCAGCAATGTAGAAATCCTTCAATATACCAACCATGTTGTAAAAGCTATTGAAATGAGCATGAGGTTTGTGTGGGGTGAATGGCATGAGGGCTGGTCCTTTCTCAACCTCCTTGGACAGCATGAGACTTTTGTAGCCTTGAGGGGATAGCACCTTCACAACAGGCTGAAAAACAAAACCAGCATTGAACATATTGCCTACTGTAAGCCCTGCAACTGTAAATAGTGTAAACTCTAAATAATCTAAATAGTGCATATACTGTAAGCAGTACACATTGTAAACCTTGAAAACCTTGAACGCTGTAAAATCCTTTATATACTGTAAATATTGTATTCTTTTAACCTAAACACTTTTTATTATCTACATCAACATAATAAGCAAAATAGAGAAAATTCAATGGAGTCTTCATGCTTTCAAGAGAATTCAACATGCAAACTAGCCAAACACAGTCAAGTTTACAGTCCACATTTTGCCTATTTATGCAGGTATACCTGTACTGCACAATACACACACCTCTTGCTTATAATCTGAGATCCATTTGGTCAGCTGCCTTGATGTGAAGTTGGAAGTCAGCGGATATTCCTGGAAAAATAAGTATAAGTTAAGGAATCAAAAAACAAAATGCAGGAATTATCTCTGCTTTTAGTTTATACTCCAGACCACAGTCTGATATGATAATGATCCTTTCAAAAGTGTGAGTCTTGAAAAACATTTGCATAATTTGCTTAACATCACCATGTTGGGAAAAGGGTAGAAATACCATTCCAACATCTACTTCCATGAGCTTACAAACAGAAAAAAAAAGTGCCAAGTGTAAATCCAAGTTTTGCTATTTTTATTTTCTTTATTTTGTTGGACCTGGGATTTACCAGGAAGAATCATGACAAACAGCATTGGGTGACTAAGACATTTCAAACATTAGTGCTCAAACCTATCAATCAGCTTGTAGTGGGCGAAGGTGTAGCTAATTTGGAAAACTGCCTCCCTGACATCTATACATGGATGTCTCAAAATAAACTGAAATTGAATGCAGACAAGACAGAGGTGCTGGTCATGGGTACCCCACAGATGCGGGCGAAAATCTCCATTCCTAGCATTACCGTAAATGGTGTAATAGTACCAGTTCTTAATGAACCCGTCGGTAATCTGGGCGCTGTTTTTGATCCGAACATGAATATGTCTGCATATGTATCAAAAGTTATCAAGTCTGCAAATTACCACCTTAGGAACATTGGAAAAATAAGCAAATTTCTCAATACTGATACAACCAAGAGTGCCATCGTCTCACTGGTGACATCACGCCTTGACTATTGTAATGGACTTCTCTGTGGAATCACTGATGAGCTGCTATGCAGGCTCCAGGAAGTCCAAAACAATGCTGCTAGAGTGGTTAGTGGCTCTAAAAGGTATGATCATATTACAGCATATCACTGGCTGCCCATCAGGAAAAGGATTGAGCTCAAGATTCTGCTTTTGACTTTCAAATGCATGCAAGGATGTGCCCCTCTATACTTGAGGGAACTGTTAGTCAAACAAGCCAATACAAGGACTCTAAGATCAAACACTAAGAACTTATTACAGATACCACTCACTAATCTGAAAAGGTTTGGTGACAGAGCATTCTGTGCCTATGCACCACGCCTTTGGAATGAGCTCCCTGACAACATCAAGGCTGCTGATAGTGTGCAAAACTTCAAGAAACAGCTGAAAACATTGCTATTTCGAAAGGAGTTTAATTGACTATATGGACCATGACAACTGTCCAATGACTCTAAAGCGCTTTTGAACATTATAGGTGGAAAGGGCGCTATATCAAATATCAATTATTATTATTATTATTATTATTATTATTATTATTATTATATATCAAATGGTGGCACCTATTATCATTGTATTTTTAAAACTTAGTTTGAAAAAGGTTTTGTGTAGCAAAAACCTGTATATGATATATGGGATATCCAACTGCCCCATTATTGTGCTAGCACACCTCACTACACTGAAACCCCCCAAAGTGCATGACAATCCTTGTACCATTTCATATATATTCAGCTGTGCCCCAGGACTACAACCTGGGACCAAATAAGCCCATTCATGATTACAGAAGCCAACAAAGCCTGACTATGTTGATGATTTCTCTCAATTTACAGCATCTTTAGAAAAATATCAAAAGGAGAGATGTTGATTAAAACCCAGTGATTCTTTAACTCTCCTTGATATACTAATTATTTTACGCAACATTTCAAAATTACCCTCCGAAGTATCTAGACAACAATTTTCATGGAGGTCTCTTATAAGCACTAATGGGATAAAAAGCATAACCTGCGAAGCCCGGACCAACTTGTTTGACATGAGTAGATTAAACTTGATTGTTCTTAAATGAGTGGCATCCACATGACCTAGGGAATGCTATGCGACTACCTCACACTAAACAATAGTGAGAGTCGGAGGGATTTTCCAAGGTGATCATCGGTTTACCTGAACGATAGATGCACACTTACAGCAGTTTTGTTTTTCCAGCTTGCATACTCCACTTCGAAAATTTTTAAGTTTTGAAAGCCTTGAGCTCCTTTGCCAATGCCATAGGTGCTGCTTCAGGCAAGTCTGACAGAGACAGATTTGTCCCTTCAGATAACCCCACTTTTACTAACATTTTTTCCTTTGCACTACTTGTTTTGATAAACAGATTGGTACAGTAAGAAAATGGTGGTGGCAGTGCTGGTTATAATCCAATGAAACAGTTTTACGAAGAATTCACAAACAATAGATAATTGGTTTGGATTGCTGACCGACCATCACTGCTAACTAAGCATATTGGTCAGTATTTGGCCAATAGGTGGTGGAGCCGAGGAAAATGGCTGCCACTGGTCAGAAGATGTGAACTGAAACACCACCACAGCTATGTGGTGAACATGTGGTATGCTAGTGGTTACTAAGGGTATACACTGTAAATACTAATGCCTACCAATGTATCATTTAGAGACCTAACTAGAAAGGCTGACCTCATGTGTTTGATACTGAAAGACTTGGCTAGGTCCCTCCTGGTTATGACTCCAAATCTCACATAATCATCTTCACCTGAAAGTACATGAAAATCAAATATAATTGACGCAGTGACAACTACTGAACAGTTGTCTCCACAAAATGATGTTCCAATGAAAATGGTCTGAAACACCCATATAAAGCATAACAGTTTATACCAAAATTGAAAGGGGACAATTAATTCTTATCATCAATGATTGAGAATATGGACAAAATGATATCCTGGGAGGAGCCTAACTGTTAAGTTAAGCTCTGCAAGTTTCAGGAAATTCACTAATAGCAAATTGCCTTTCTGTGGAGACGAGCAGGTAGAAGTTAAGTCAATTTGATATATATTTCATATCTTAAATGATATGATAAAATACTTCACTTTTGCCATCCATAGGTTTATTCTTGCCCTGATGACTGAGTGGTACTAAGCATTACCACTGACTGAAATTAAGCTGTCTCTCTCCCCTGCCCCAGTTCGAATTCTAGCCAGGGCAAGTCACAAAGTTGCCAGTGACTTTTGGTTAGGTGGTGGTTTTTGCCGGGTACTCTAGTTTCCACCACCATATACAACTGGCTAGTCATGACTTCGCCTAAATATGGCAGAAAAAGCGACAGTAATCTAAATTCCTAATTCCAAATCCCAGTAATGAGAAAGAGCACTTACTTGAAATGTTTCCAGAATCCCTTGGGTACAAAGTACTGTAACCTACTGGAGGCCAGGTGGCCAAAGATACATTGTAACTGTTTGAGGACGCCTATGTTGTAGTCTTTCCTCTCCTCTGTCTTAGTACTGACGGGTTTCTTGTCATTACGTTCATTCTCACCAGCATCGACATTCGTCTGCAATGAAAAGAAATTCATCAATTTCACCGAGGTGAGGTGAAAATGTACTTATCATGTGCTATTTTGCATTTAATAATGTGAATTGCGCTTGACATTCTGTTTTATATTACATTTCCAATAGAGCTGCACTCACCACTGGAGGCCAGTATTTCTTTGGAAAATTGGAACGTCCGTGAGCTCATGAGTCAAACGGGTGGTGAGCTCATGAGTTGATCTCCCTCCGTGAGTGCAGCTCTAATTTCCAATCAGATTTACTACATAGGGCATCTCTGTACATTGAGCACTCCCTTCATTTTCCAGAATCTGCCCATACAGTGATACACTAGATAAGCGAAGTAACTTAAACCTGGTACACTGACCACTTGTGTACATCTAGCACTGTAAGTGTTCAATGAATAGGTGTGATTAGGGTTTACTTTCGCCCTCATGCTGCTGGTGGCTACTTTGGCCAGTACAAAATGATGCAAAATGACTGAAAATCGACTGAAACCCTGGCACACGGGTAGTCATCGGAGTGCTCAGCAAGAGCTTCCCAATGAATACCAACATGACAGGGTTTAGATTGTTTTCAAAAATATTTGCGTCCTTTTGCTTTGGATGAAAGAAGCCTCAGCATTGGAAGGGTTTTGTAACAGTCAGTAGTGTGTAGACTGCCCATCAGGTGGCTCACCTCGTTGTCAGCCTTTTCGTCACCCGACAGATCATCCTCTATCGATGTCATCAGCAGCGCCCTCTACAACCAGCACCCCCTCTCGGATACGGTCGATCATGAACAACTGAAAACAGAAACACATAGGCAAAATAAATCTCTGCAAGATATATCTATTATTACTGTGGGAACCTGTCTATATAGCACTTAAATATTTTTTTATTTTAAAAAACCTACAAAAAGCAGACTTTTTTGTTTATTTTCATACATTTTTTCTCGGGGCTCTGGAAGGAGAGGAGCTCCTTGGTACGTGATCCCGAGATGACCCTCCAGCAGGGCTTCCTCCTGACCATGCTATTCATATTTGTTTGAGAAGTCAAGAAAAATTCTTTCTCAGATTCTGGTTTATTAGTCACAGGGAAATCTTTAGTGATGTACACAGTAGTCTAGTCAACCTAATGGAGGTGTAAATGTGAAGTACTTTCTTACCTTTCCCAATCATAGTCGAAGCGCTTTAATTGAATAGCTACATCTTGGGGAGTCGCTTTATACACAACCGTTTCACAGTATCAACCTGAATAGAAATGGAGAGAAAACATCAATTTGCTGCATTTTAAGAAGTCTTTTTTTTTTCAATTTTTCAATGAAATAAGTCTATCAGATTCAAAATGATAGTTTTAATCAAACTGATTTTTAAGGGAATTTGGAATTTCAATCAGTCACTTGTGCCACATTTAAGCTAAATTGTGACTAGCCAGTTTGTAGGGGATGGAAGAAACTGGAGTATCTGGTAAACACCAATTCCTAACCTCAAGTCACTGGCAACTTTCTCACATGCCAGTCGGGATTCAAACCCAGGCAGTGAGACGATATGATAAGAAAACCTAATTCAGTTTACGGAAATGACAACCTTGTTTTACACTCACCTTTTTGTTGCACTTTTCACAGTGATAAGCGTTGGCACCTTCTAATAAATCTCCCTTGACGTACTGTTCTAAAGACTCCAGCAGATTCTGCTGGTTCCTGATATCTATGTTCAATGTTGTGAAAGACTCTTCGCGAGAATACCTGTAAAACAAGGCAGAACAATGCAATGTGTAATGAACCTCCCTCACATACTATTCTATAGACTCCAAATGCAGATTCTGCTGGCTTCTAGTCAATCTTGCACTGATACAACTTTATACGCTTGACAAAAAACTGCCTATGATAATGATGCACAGTTTCTTTTTGACAAGCTTTCATGTCAGTGTGTTGTACAATACTAGCCTTGGGATCAGATGTCCAAATAATGGTGTGCTGTTTAATAAATGCAGACTTCAAGTGTGTGAAAAGTAGGCATTTATTTATCTGCCGCAACATTAACATTGTATTAAGTACATGTTCTTAGCTAGCCGGGCATCTGGGCGTCTTTTTGGACCAAGCCCTTGAAAAGAACTGCTCAGGACACCCAAAAAAATTTGTGAGGAATTTTTTCAAATGTCAATCTCAAGCATATAAATTGAATATTTTCATCTCTATAGAATTCCGGGTAATGTGACCCCCCCATGCCTGTTGTCTCCCCAATGTGTTCCACAGGCGGTTTAGTTTACCAAAAGTCTATTCGTTTGGAACAATGTAGAGAAATATATCAGGTGTTCATGATTATACGCTTACAAAAAACTACTATCATGAGGGATTTATACGATGGACCAAGTGTGAATGAGAAAATATATTTAAATATATTTTCACCACTGTATTTTGTTGGGAGAAAATATATTTAAATATATTTTCTCCCCCCAAAAAACGGTGGTGAAAATATATTGAAATATATTTTCTCCCAACAAAATACAGTGGTGAAAATATATTTAAATATATTTTCTCATGCACACGTGGTCCATCGTAGATTTAGATAGAAACAAAATAATTACCATGTTTATTCTTCATGCAAAAGTGTCTCTGTACACAGCCAAAGTAAATGACAGATCTTTCAACTCTGTACAATTGGTTTAAGAGGGTTCATACAGTGGGAACATTAAAATTCAGGCGTCTCCACAATATATGGATATAACAATAAATAGCCAAACATAATTTTGTATTCGTTTTAGATCATAAAAATACAAAAGAAATTATACAAAATATCTACCAATATTACTATTAGTATCTACGCAACAGGTATTCGGTCTATGAAAATAAATGTACTGTCATATAGATATATGTCTATTATTAACCCTATTTCCAACCATCTATTAGCATCCAAAAAAGAAATCTACTGCGATTGAGGAGGTTCTCTAACACTGATACATAGTAAACATTTTCATCTGGGGAAATATTCAACGCAGTTTGTAGACACGATGGCCATAGTTGGCCGGTTACTAGTATTGAATAAAGCCAAACATTCTTTTAAAATACTTTGTTTTTCCATCTTTTTTCCATCTCTCTTACATCCTATATTCGGAGGATACTTTTGTTTTGCTTCATTTATTCCACACGTACACAAGAAAACCTTTCGGCCAATATATACTTTGTAAGAATTGAATAGATAGATAACAGGCCTAGGACAGAGGAAAAACGAACAACGCAATTTCTGAAAATCAGCTTTTTATGGTATTCATAGTATAAATGAGAAATTCCAGTTGCCTAGCATACTCGTTTTCCCAGTATACAACCCAAGATAAAAGTCAATCATTTTACAAATCAATTGTATGCAATAAATAGAAGAACTATCTACGGAGGTTATTTTTTGTGAGATATACAGGTCTAGATCCTTATTCAGAGAGTAATCAGAGCATAACTTGTCAAGTAGAGAGGCCATCAAGCGAGAACCCTTCAGGCATTTTGGTTGGCCTACTGACGATTCAATGAACAATCTTGGTTGATGATAATGTTATCATTATATAGGGGTCAAGAAGGACCAAGGCCCATGCAAGGTCAAAGTTGGTCTGATGCATCTCCTACCATCCTATCCCAGATAAATCGGTTCTATTGGAGAACATGAATTCCAACTAGATTTTTTACTGAACAACTTTTTTTACAAAAGAAAATTACTGAATGAATATTTTACTGAAAATCTATTTTACTGGTTCATCTTTTTATGGAATGAAATATTTTACTGAACGAACAATTTTACTGAACAAACTTTTTTACTGAATGATTTTTCTAATGAGTCAGTATGGGTCGCCATTGCGGACAAAAATCATAAGTACATTGAAACATCATTTTACACAGAATTTTTTTATCGACATTGAAAAATTCATTTTGTAAAAATGAAATTAGCCATGACAGGATATGGTCACACAGAACTTTTTAAAGTCACTTGTTACAACTTTCAACCCTCAAGAGCATGCTAAAACTCCTATATTAAGCTGCACGCCAGAGTATCGTATACTTCCTAAACTAAATATACCACTTTCTTGAAGCCATTTCCATGAAAACCGCTTTTATACTCAATTTTCTGCTGCAAGTGGAAATCTGTATGGCTGTCACATATAGCGTCAACACTCCATCCTACACTGCTACTAGCTGGCTGCATTTGACCCATATAGATAAGGACCTGCACGCCAGTGCCGGCCAGGTGGGTAGCGTTCTCTAGGGAGTGCGAATGACAGGAAGCATTGCTGTATCACAGTGTGGCCACACTACCAACCGTCCGGGCCACCACGGGCCAAGACGGTTGGTAGTGTGGCCATATCCTGTAATGGCATTTAAACATTGAAAATGAGTTTAAAACATTGATGGTAAGTGTTTTCATATTGAGAGACATCATTATGTTCTCTATGTCACCAAGATACAAAATTGAACAAAACTCCTACATTTAAACACAAAATTTTGCTAAACCTTATAACACTAGTAACAGCACTCTACACAATAAAAATAAGAATGCATTCGCCTTGCAGGATTCAGCCATAACATTTTCAGTTATGCCCAAGGAGCTCCACGTGGAGGATTCCTGCAAGACTTGAAAGATGAGAGGCTCTGTATTCGCTTCATCTTCCCATTTCGCTCCTCAAAAATGTGGTTGGCAGATGCTTTACAAAGCTATCACATCCTTTAAGGCAGAAAACGGGAGGCCAACTCCGCCCAAGTTCCTTTTAAATGACTGCACATTAAGTGCGACCAACGTTTCTGGGATCTAACAGTCACATCAAATTTTATCAATAAATTTTTGTGAATAACTTAAATGTAAAGCAACCACCGTTTTTTCTGCAGTAATTTTCAAAACTAAACGTATACCAAATTATCTTCAACGTCAAAAGCGAAGATTTAGTAAAGCTACAAAAAAACCATTCCTTAGATTTGAAACTGCAGAAAAATTTAGTTGAATGGTTTGAGAATATTAACGCTTATTGTTTGGAATTCTTACAGCACCAATAAATTTTACCAAAGGCATTAAACGTTATATTGGCACTTTTGAGTTCTAAAACACAGTCACTGAGTAACTGTGTTCAACCAAACTCTTATGATTTGGGAAACACGGTCACCAAGTAACTCTGTTTAAGCAAACTCTTATGAGTTTTAAAACACAGTCACTGAGTAACTCTGTTTAAACAACCTCTTATGAGTTGGATAACACAGTCACTGAGTAACTCTGTTTAGACAAACTCTTAGCTACAATGAAAATTGAAAAAAAATATATATTATTACCATTCTCTAAATATATATATTACATAGAGATAGAGAAGGTAAAACTAAAAAATTAACTGAAATTGAAACCATTGTCTAAAAACATGCACAGAAACAGAATGTAATATAAAACCGTGGAAAAAACCAAACCAATAAAACATGACCAAAGCGCCCCAACAACCTTTTTGACCAAGCAACAGACGGAAACACCAGAAACCACAACGGAAATGAGACCAAGATTTTGCTAGCAGAAAAAACAGCTTAAAACCACCAAACAAAACCCAAAAATTGGAAACAAAGAAACGACCATGAACAAAACAGCGCCGCGAAAAGATATGACAAAAGGCAGATGATAAAAATCCTTGGAGGGAGGTCTATAATTACACCATGAATAAAAACCTAGGCCCAAATAAGTAGTCTCTACAAAGAGTAAAGTGCCCACCACTCCCAACAGTCATTCAAGAAGTAAGGTAGCTGCTAATGACATAGACAGCAATAAACTTCAGGTATGAAGGTTGGTAGTATAGGTAAAAAGATGGGTTTAGGTAACGAACGCCCCATTAACAAAACAGGGCCAGCTGAGGGTTCCCCAGGAGGTGCCAAGTCCTATTGCACACAATTGAGGAGGAGCCAGCATCAGGAACTTGCTAGATGAAAATACTTGCATAAAGTTGCATGGGGTTTGAAGTGCACAACATGGGCAAATCTGGTTACGATTTGTGTTCACTATACATTATGATTTGCTATCAAGTAACCAGTACTTTAAATGAACTATTGGGTGTTGATTGCAGCGAACTGATGTGGAGTAAAAAACACATGATAACCCTGTAATATTTGGGCTTGAAAAACTGATATAGATGCATTGTCACCGCGTCAGTGATTGGAGTGAGAATGCTTACATAAAAAAGTTGTATGGGGTTTTAGGCGCGACATACGAGGAAATCCAGTAACAATTTACGTTCAGTAGTCATTGTGATGATTTATAAACAAGTAATCTGCATTTTATAAGTACTATTGGTGAATGCAGTGCACTTTTATAGAGATGGATGATAAAAACCATGGAGAGAGTCCTATGCGAAGGAGGTTCCCAATGCTGCTGCAGAGGCCGAATGCTATGAAGAGGAGCAGGTGTCGGGTACTGGCATACTGATTAACCTTGGTGGTCCATAATGCTAAAAGAAGGTATCAGGCATCAGGTAGAAGTATATAGACGTGGATGATGAAAACCGTGAAGGGAGGCCTATGCGAAGGAGGTTACTAATTCTATGAGGACGTGCCATGGTATGAGGAGGAGCCGATGTCAGCACTTGCATTCAGATTGATGATGAAAAAAATTGCCGGTATCAGGTATTTATATTGAGGCTGACGAAAAAAGCTGTGGAGTGAGGGAGGCCTATGCAAAGAAGGTTCCCAATGCTGCCGAGGAGGCCAAATGCTATGAGGAGCCTGTGTCAGGCACTTCTATACAGATTGATGATAACAAAATGCCAGCATCGGGTACTTATATAGCGGGAGATGATAAAAACCCAAGGATGCTGCGGTGGCCAAACGCTATGAGGAGGACCAGGTGTCAGGCATTTACATTCAGATTAATAATTAAATAAATGCCCGCATCAGGTACTTGTATAGGGGTTGATAAAAACACTTGAGAGGCATATGCGAAGCAGGTTCCCAATCATATGGTCAAATCCGCTTACAATTCGCATTCACTATACATTATGATGATTTGTAATCAAATAAACTGATCACTGCACCAGAGAAGCAAGGAACCAACCACGTATCTATAATTGCATTTGGTAAGCAACAACAAAATCATTGCACAACCATAAAAAGCGCACATACTGAAGACGGTAACATATTACAAAGCCGGCTGCTCCATAAAATCCACATTTACATTCCCATAGAAGAATCAAAAATGAACTAAAACAATTTGATATTTGGTCTTGAAAACCTGATAAAGGTGCTTCGTCACGATGTCAGTGATTGGAGTGAGAATGCTTACATAAAAAAGTTGTATGGGGTTTTAGGTGCGACATATGAGGAAATCCAGTAACAATTTACATTCAGTATTCATTGTGATGATTTATAAACAAGTAATCTGCATTTTATAAGTACTATTGGTGAATGCAGTGCACTTATATAGAGATGTATGATAAAAACCATGGAGGGAGTCCTATGCGAAGGAGGTTCCCAACGCTGCTGCAGAGGTCAAATGCTATGAGGAGGAGCAGGTGTCGGGTACTGGCATACTGATTAACCGTGGTTGTTCCTAATGCTAAGAGAAGGTGCCAGGGACAGGACCTGACATACAGATTAACGATAAAAACAAAAACGGCATCAGGTATAAGTATATAGACGTGGATGATGAAAACCAAGAAAGGAGGCCTATGCGAAGGAGGTTACTAATTCTATGAGGAGGTGCCATGGTATGAGAAGGAGCCGATGTCAGCACTTGCATTCAGATTGGTGATGAAAAAAATTGCCGGTATCAGGTATTTATATTGAGGCTGATGAAAAAAGCTTTGGAGTGAGGGAGGCCTATGCAAAGAAGGTTCCCAATGCTGCCAAGGAGGCAAAAATGCTATGAGGAGCCTGTGTCAGGCACTTCTATACAGATTGATGATAACAAAATGCCAGCATCGGGTACTTATATAGCGGGGGATGATAAAATCCCAAGGATGCTGCGGTGGCCAAACGCTATGAGGAGGACCAGGTGTCAGGCATTTACATTCAGATTAATAATGAAATAAATGCCCGCATCAGGTACTTGTATAGAGGTTGATAAAAACACTTGAGAGGCATATGCGAAGCAGGTTCCACATGATATGGTCAAATCCGGTTACAATTCGCATTCACTATACATTATGATGATTTGTAATCAAATAAACTGATCACTGCACCAGAGAAGCAAGGAACCAACCACGTATCTATAATTGCATTTGGTAAGCAACAACAAAATCATTGCACAACCATAAAAAGCGCACATACTGAAGACGGTAACATATTACAAAGCCGGCTGCTCCATAACAAAATCCACATTTACATTCCCATAGAAGAATCAAAAATGAACTAAAACAATTTGATATTTGGTCTTGAAAACCTGATAAAGGTGCTTCGTCACGATGTCAGTGATTGGAGTGAGAATGCTTACATAAAAAAGTTGTATGGGGTTTTAGGTGCGACATATGAGGAAATCCAGTAACAATTTACATTCAGTATTCATTGTGATGATTTATAAACAAGTAATCTGCATTTTATAAGTACTATTGGTGAATGCAGTGCACTTATATAGAGATGGATGATAAAAACCATGGAGGGAGTCCTATGTGAAGGAGGTTCCCAATGCTGCTGCAGAGGTCAAATGCTATGAGGAGCAGGTGTCGGGTACTGGCATACTGATTAACCGTGGTTGTTCCTAATGCTAAGAGAAGGTGCCAGGGACAGGACCTGACATACAGATTAACGATTAAAACAAAAACGGCATCAGGTATAAGTATATAGACGTGGATGATGAAAACCAAGAAAGGAGGCCTATGCGAAGGAGGTTACTAATTCTATGAGGAGGTGCCATGGTATGAGAAGGAGCCGATGTCAGCACTTGCATTCAGATTGGTGATGAAAAAAATTGCCGGTATCAGGAATGAATGAATGAATGAATGAGGGCTTAAAGGCACATCAGCACATTAGGCTATTTAGTGCCATTAATTGTTTTTTTTTTTCGTAAAGTGGTTGTTTGCCATTGTTGAAGAACAATGGCAAAGCATGTGAAAGAAGAAAAAGCGGAAGAGAAAGAGCAGAGCCATCATATCCAAAGATGACCAAGGGATCTTTTAGATGCATGGTATCCATAGACAGATCCACACATCCCCATTTTTTTTATAAGGCGAGCAGGGTGCCACGCTGGCGTAGGGTTGCCCGGGAGGTGCCAACTCCTATTGCACACAGTAGGTGTGCCCCTTGCGGGGTCCGGTATCAGGTATTTATATTGAGGCTGATGAAAAAAGCTTTGGAGTGAGGGAGGCCTATGCAAAGAAGGTTCCCAATGCTGCCAAGGAGGCAAAGTGCTATGAGGAGCCTGTGTCAGGCACTTCTATACAGATTGATGATAACAAAATGCCAGCATCGGGTACTTATATAGCGGGGGATGATAAAATCCCAAGGATGCTGCGGTGGCCAAACGCTATGAGGAGGACCAGGTGTCAGGCATTTACATTCAGATTAATAATGAAATAAATGCCCGCATCAGGTACTTGTATAGAGGTTGATAAAAACACTTGAGAGGCATATGCGAAGCAGGTTCCACATGATATGGTCAAATCCGGTTACAATTCGCATTCACTATAAATTATGATGATTTGTAATCAAATAAACTGATCACTGCACCAGAGAAGCAAGGAACCAACCACGTGACTATAATTGCATTTGGTAAGCAACAACAAAATCATTGCACAACCATAAAAAGCGCACATACTGAAGACGGTAACATATTACAAAGCCGGCTGCTCCTTAACACAAAATCCACATTTACATTCCCATAGAAAAATCGAAAATTAACTAAAAACAATTTGATAATTGGTCTTGAAAACCCGATAAAGGTGCTTCGTCACAGTGTCAGTGATTGGAGTAAGAATGCTTGCATAAAAAAGTTGTATGGGGTGTCAGGCACGACATGAGGAAATACAGTTCAGTATTCATTGTGATTATTTATACAATTAATCTGCATTTTAAAAGTTCTCTTGGGCGGTGAATGCAGCGCACTTATATAGAAGTGGATGATAAAAACCATGGAGGGAGGCCTATGCAAAGGAGGTTCCTAATTCTATGAGGAGCTGGTATCAGGCACTTGCATTCAGATTAATGATGAAAAAAATTGCCGGCATCAGGTACTTGAAAAGAGGCTGATGAAAAAAGCTGTGGAGGAAGGCCTATGCCAATAAGGTTCCCAATGCTGAATTATAAACAATTAATCTGCATTTTTAAAGAAAAAATTGCCAGTAAATCCAGGTAACTGACGGAAAGTAAAAAGCACATGGTCGCCACAAGATATGTAGTATTATGACATCGCAATATAAGGTGTGCTATGTGACTAACGGTACGACATGACGCCAATAATTGGAGCAAAATACTTCACATAAAAATGAATTTTTTTTTCAGGCGCTCTAACAACTGAGCTACAAGCATGCAAAAAGACCATGCTTGATGGGACTTCAACCCATGCCTACCGAAAGTGCCAACTACAAACATCAACACAAATGTTCCCCATTAACCAGTTACCAAGATACAAAATTGAACAAAACTCTTAAACATTTAAATTTGCTAAACCTTATAACATTAGTAACAGGACTCTAAACATAATAAAAATAAGAATGAATTCGCCTTACTGCAGTGCTGGAGTAAGAATGCTTGCATAAAAAAGTTGTATGGGGTTTCAGGCACGACATGAGGAAATACAGTTCAGTATTCATTGTGATTATTTATACCATTAATCTGCATTTTTTTCACCAATTTTGAAAGGGATTTGACCATACAAAATGATATCACACATCAAAAGCCAACTCATACTATTGGATATTGCACACAGAAAAAGTTTCACGCAGTAGCATTTTAACAATAGATAATGGTCCTTGGGAAATTCAACAACAGATAATAGCCATATTTGATTAAAGCATCCCCTTCTTTTATAAGGTGAGCAGGGTGCCACACCAGCTCATGGGCAAATTCAGTTACAATTTGCATTCACTATGCATTATGATGATTTGTTATCAAGTAACCTGCACTTTATAAGAACAATTGGCGGCGAGTGCAGCGATCTGACGAGTACACCTCAGAATAAAAATTAAATGAAAATGCTGCAAATGGTCTGCATCAGCATTCCTGAGACATTATTAAACAAAATTATAAGACTGAAAATCTGAATGGGTTGAATTAAGTATTCCATAATATTAAATTAATATTCACTTTACAATGATTTGTTTTCAAGTAACCTGCACCAAGTATGATGTATTAATATGATTGATATCAATATGATAATGTGATTTAGGGATTTACACCGCAATTTCAGTGAGAGACGTCATCTTTCTTACAGGGTACTAACTCTAGAAGTCAACGGCCAAAAAAGAGCTGTAGAGTTCTGCCTGTAGGATTTATGATGTAAAGTAAGTAGATATACATTTAAGTTGATCAAGTTTAGGGTACTAACCCTAAAATCTATTACATAAGGTTGGTAAGAGATTGTGATTCATGAATAAATGTAGGAAACAGACTTATGATTTATGACGTAATGTAGGTAAGAGATTGTGATTCATGGATAAATGTAGGAAACAGACTTATGGTTTATGACGTAATGTATGTAAGAGATTGTGATTCATGAATAAATGTAGAGAACTGACCTATGATTCATGACGTAATGTAGGTAAGAGATTGTGATCCATGAATAAATGTAGGAAACAGACTTATGATTTATGACGTAATGTAGGTAAGAGATTGTGATTCATGAATAAATGTAGAGAACTGTCTTCTAATTCAGGACGCAATGTAGGTAAGAGATTGTGATTCATGAATAAATGTAGGAAACAGACTTATGATTTATGACGTAATGTAGGTAAGAGATTGTGATTCATGAATGTGTGGGAGAGAATTTCTGAAAAAATGAACATAGAGGATATACAAAGGGATCAACGAAAATAATGAAAAGTACACAGAATAAAGAATTCAGCGGAATAAGTTGATACAGGAAAGGAGTCTTAAAGAATAAGACATGGTGCACAAACAAAAAGGATCAAATAGGAAATTCACTGGATTCAGAAGTATATGATACAAAGAGCAACAGAATAAAAAAAGAGTATACAAAACATTACAAAATAGCCAAAAAAATAGAAGTAAAGGAGAGGGAATGCACAAAATAAAGAAATACAGAGCTACGCCAGTATTAAACTTGCAATGACGGAATGCTACGTTTTCGAACTTGGCATTCAATACTGCAGTGCAGGCCAACTATTGCTCATTCATCAAAAAATCAACTTTTTCCAAAAGATTTGTAGCGCGACATATACCTAATCTATATACAATCACTACCAATACCACAGCAGAATCTGTGGCAATATCAAAGCACGAAATAAAAGGGACTGCCGCTGCTGACTGACGTTTCGGCAAGAATTCCCCATTATCGCTCATCCAAATGTTTATCCAAAACGGCATAAAGTTCCCGCCTGAAAAAAATGAAGTCATTTGAAACGCAAAACTATGTGAAAATAAACTTAATTGCATATTCGTAGATACATATATAGAGAAGTATTTCAATAAATAATAACTCGAATGACTCAAACCTGCAAACTCACTTTTGGAAGCCAGGCAGCATAACAACTAGGACACGGCGTATCCTTGTGTTATGATTTGATCCACTGTGATTGAAACTCTACATCTGACTGAAATAAATGAAATTTCTGAAAAACCAGAAAACTTAAAACATGAATAACAGATGCAAAATATATGTTTATAATGATACTATGAGTATTATATTCAACTTTTCTGGGAATTCAAGCATCATTCTAACCTAGATTTCTAGGCTGTCATAAATTATCTGTCATGTTTCTTCTGAAAGCATACACTGTCTCTGTGGCCAAAGTGGCCAATTTAGTTATCATATATCTCAGCAGGGGAATAGAGGACTCTGTTTGAGTATGACATGGCTAGAGATAGGACCATCTGTCTGCCATATCTGGTACTCGTCACACTCAGGTAAGCCTTTTTTAAATTTAAAAGTATCCTCCATGATGAAAACTTTATTTATACTAAATCTACAGAAGAAAGGTGAATATATTTCAAGCAATGACTGGTTGCTTATCTCATTTTACTTGTAAAGGGAAATTAATTTGCGAGAGTGGCAACAAAGACCACATGCATGTCCTTCAATATGTCATAGAATATCATCAGTACCAAAAGTAAGACAACCCTATCAATAAAGAAAATACATATTTATTTATAAGTATAGCTATCAATATTTAACATTTATCTGTCTGTCTATCTGTATATCTATCTATCTATCTACCTATCTTTCTATCTATCTATCTATCTGTGTGGACGCGCGCACTTAGACAAATTATATATATATATATATACATATATATATATATATATATATATATATATATGTGTGTGTATGTAAGTATGTATGTATGCATGTGTGTTTTCACTTATAGATAAATAGAAATACAGACAGACAGGTAGACAGATGTTAAATATTAATGGATATACATATGAATAAATATATTTCCATTATTGATATTGTTATCTTACTTTTTGAACTAAGGACATTCTATGACATACTAAAAGGACATGTACATGGTCTTTGTTGAGACTCTCACAAATTAAAATCCCTTTCCAAGTACAATGATCCAAGCAACCAGCCATTGCTTGAAATATATTCACCTTCCGAAATAAAAATACATATCAGGATTTTCAAGGAATGAATTATTTATGATAAATCTCCTCTTAATGCCGCCTATTGAGTAATTGTTCTCGAGTAGTGTTGTTCGACTCACCATTTGGCCTGACTATGATGACGAGTTCCATGGAGTGTGTTTCGCGTAAGGCGCGTATGAACATGACCACCGGTTTGTGTGTGTGCTGCAAGACGTCGCGCCCGTTGATGAACAGGACCTGGTCGCCCTCATTCAGCTGCGGTATGCACAGGTCAGCAGGGGTGTTGGGCGCCACCCTTGACACTATGATAGGCATCCCTTGGTCTGCACCACCCTGAAACAGCCAACACAATGAGATTAATCAAGATGCAATCATAATTATTAGCACAAATTTCTCATCATGATCATAACAATGCAATTCATTACCAATATGTTTCCATTACCGTCATCATAATCCTTACTATCAATTCATTATTATTATTTTAATACTATTCATTAATATCATTATCCTTAATATCATTACTATTATCATTTTACTATTATTACTATTGTTATTATTATTATTAGTAGTAGTAGTAGTAGTATTTTCATTACTATTACTTTAGTATAGATCATATAAGCACTTAGAGATCTGATAAAGCAGTGTCAACACCATGACTCCACATATATTGATTGAGACAATGTGACTCCATTGTTATGTAGACAATGAGACCGTTGCAGACAATGAGGTTCTATTGATGCCTCTGTGTAGTGCAAGCATAGGGTAATTAGTCAGGTGTTGTGTACCTATAGATATAGTCCACCTGACCTGCTGGTGCTGGCTCTCGTCTGACCGGTTGACCAGTGGTCACCTGTACCAGACCCCAGGCTCATAGGCTAATATTACCTAACCACACATTCACTACAATAAAGCCCCTGCATCCTCAATAACCTATACAGCAACTGTGCATCAATACATCATCTTGTGTCTAGTCATTAACATCAGGGACACTAACTATGAACAGCTGGACCTTTTGTTCAAAAGTTTTTTTCGCAAAATTATTCATTTGCAACATATTTGAAAATGCATTTGAACATCAGTGCACTTTGGGCAGAAAAGATTTGACTTTAAAATGAGAGATTGGTTAGTAGTCTGGAGCTTGGATTTAGCCGTTTTAATCCTCTCATCACTGCAACAGGCCACAATATCCAAACTAGCTTGGTGATACCTTTCTGAACAAAACTTCTTTTGAATTTTTTTTTCTTATATTCATAAGAAACACCCAAAAATGGTCCTTAATTTCTTTTTTAGGTTTATGATTTATTACCAATCCGTTTTGAAAAGTACCATTGAGCATGGTTACAAATTATAGCGCACTGCTATGAAAATACCTAGGCTTGGAAAACGCACTATGTACAGTGAGAAGCTGTTTCTGTGGCTTTAAAGTGGTCCCGGTTCACAGCAGGAAGCCGGGACCAAATCCAGAATGAGGCTCCAGAGCAGGGACCAAATCCAGGCTCAGCAACCACTAGAAAACATGATTTTTGTGTCATTTTTGATTGAGTTGTTTGAATTTTTTATCACCCAAACTCGCTATAATAGCCATTAAGACCCGCCACTGAGCATTGGTGAAGATTTATAGCCTCGCCGTGGGTGTTTGTTGCAAAGCTTCGGCCTTGACGGCCTCAGCTTTTGCAACAAACACCTACATCTCGGCTATAAATCTGCACCAAGGCTCAGCGGCGGATCTTAATCCCTATAAATTTCAGTGATGCCATTTGTGACGGCAATACATTAATCTGCATAGCATAGTGAACAACTTTCACTTTTGCAAGTTATTTGTTCAAATGAAAGTGTTCTTGAACTATAACTATGAAAATCTTCAACAGTTTAGAATATTTCCATTGAAGGAAATATTCTTTATTTTGTCACTGCGGAATTCCGCACCCTTTACACATCCGTGGTTGTCTTCCTATCTTTATTCATGGCTATTATAGTCTGTCTGACTTGGTTGACTAACATTGCCAACAATGGCGATCTCGCGTGTTTGTACAGTTGGCAATTGTTGGAAATCGGCAAAATTTACAATGGGACCTAATGAGCAAAATCAACATTTTGCGGAGTTGAGACAAAAGGTATGTGTACATACACGCGGTAGTGCTACTAATAGGTTTGTCAAGTTTGGAAGGCAAAAACGAACTTTTAGTGGGGAAAAAAGGAAAAAGCGATTAGCCGAATCAACTTTATCAAGTCAGTCTGACTCGAGTTTGGCAATCACTTTTGCCACTTTTTTGTGACAAAACGTTCGAGTTTTCCATCCAAACTTGGCAAACATGTTAGGAGCACTACTACGTGTATGTATAAACAATTTTTTTGTCTCAACTCCGCAAAATGTTGATTTTGCTCATTAGGTCGGTCCCATTGTAAAATGTGTCCATTGCCAACAATACGATCTCGCGTGTTTGTATTGTTCGCGACAGACAAACACGCGAGATCGTAGTGTCGGCAATGTGCACATTTTACAATAGGAACTAATGAGCAAAATCAACATTTTGCGGAGCTGAGACAAAAAGTATGTTTGTACATACACGTAGTAGTGCTCCAAAGAGGTTTGACAAGTTTGGATGGCAAACTCGAACGTTTTGTCACAAAAAAGTGGCAAAAGTGATTGCCAAACTTGAGTCAGACAGATTATATAATTGCCCAAAGTTCCGCACTTGTCATTCGTCGACCGAATATTCGAAAGGCAAAGATTTTGAGCGAAAATATTTAAACTTATACATTTCTTACACTTTCATGTTAGAGTAGCCGGGCCGACTTAGCCGGGGCCGACTCTAATACTCATTTTATACATTGACGTTATTGGTATTAGAGTCGCCAGTCGGGGATAACCAACACCTATCTATATACCTATATGATACAATGTTATTTTTCAATTTTCCTAAATTACTCCGTCGGTGTCAAATCTATCTCATACCTGACTGCACTAGGATGACTAATATGAGCTAGCAATGTGTGCCGCTAACTTCGTGTGTCGGTAAAATCACTTTTTAACGGAACGGTAGTCCAAAGATTTCTTGAGGTTTGTTTATCAAATGGTCACCACCATCTTGCCGAGATTGCGAGAGGTCAGAGCGAGATTTAATCAAAGAGCGACTTCTATTTGTAATTCGGCACATGCGGCAGGCCCAAGACCATTTTCATAAACAATAGGCGGCATGTGCCGAATTACAAATAGAAGTCGCTGTCTCATGAAAGCTCGCGATGACCTCTCGCAATCTCGGCAAGATGGCCCGGCGGGGGCACTCAGGGATAGAGGGGGGGCCGCACCCGCGTTCCGTATTTCGCGGAGGAAGGGGTCTTTTTTAAGACCTCTGCATGTCCGCGATTTTGAAAAAGAAGGGTACTTTTTTGTACCCAGGTACGAAGAATGGGGGTTGAAAATCCCCTTACTACTGCTGTCTGCTGCCGTTAAACAGGGAGAGAATTATAAAATCTTAAGTTAAAATACGCGTTCCCGTTCATCCAATGTCAGTGTTTTGATAAAAGAAGGGGTGTTATTTTTACTGGTAATAGTCAGCGTTTTTTAGAAATAAGGGTGCTTTTTTGGCCAGAAATCAGTGCTTTAGGGGTATAATTCCATAATTCGTGATGTCCTTACCTGTCTGCAACCTGGTCAGAAATGACCGCGCGAATACCCTGAACCTCACATGCCATTCTCTTACATCTCTTAACCAATCAGAATACAAAGAGTGAAATTGTTTATTTCGCTACCAACGACGACATCTGGTGTTAAGAGGTGAAACGAGGCGTTGTGAGGTAGACTCTAAATCCCCACACATGTCAGGAATCGACGCCATGGAAACTTGTGATCTTGGAATACCCTACCTAGGTGTAGGTTTAGGGTTAGGGCTTGGAACCAGGTCCATAGTTAGGGTTAGGGTTATCCAACCCTAACCCTAACCCTAACCCTAACCATGGACCCGGTTCTTAACCCTAAACCTACGTAGGGTATTCTAAGATTATAAGTTTCCATGGCGTCGATTCCTGACATCTGCGGGGATTTAGAGTCTACTGATCTCGACCATGACACTTGTTATCAACTATCGGCGCAATTCCAGACTTCAGACCTAATTGCACCTATACTTGCAATATACCCTTACTATGGGAAACGTCTTTTATGAAGGGATTTGTCAGTAGTAGTAGTAGTAGTAGTAGTAGTAGTAGTGGTAGTAGTAGTTGTTGTTGTTGTACTAGTAGTAGTAGTAGTAGTAGTAGTAGTAGTAGTAGTAGTAGTAGTAGTAGTAGTAGTGACTGTACAAGTCATCTCACTGGATCCTTTGTCCCCATACATGGGGCAAAAGGACCATGCTGGTAGACTTTGGCCCTATGGTTCGATCCTTTGGCCTCATCGGTCAAAACAGTTAGTCCTCTGGCCACAAATAATTTGTAGCAGTCATAGAATCTTTCAGAATTTGTGTGTTTATATATATATATATATATATATATATATATATATATATATATATATATATATATATATATATTATATTCATACATATATATATAAATATATATATATATATATATATATATATATATATATATATATATATATATATATATATATATATATATATATATATATATATATATATATATATAGTCCAGAAAATTACTATCAAGTATATATAATACCTGGTCTTTATAATACCAGGTATATATAATACCTGGTATTTTAGCTTGCACGCTACCTTAAGTTAATAAAGGTGTGAGCTACCTTAAGGCCCATACCATAATGGATCTGGTAATCAGAACAAGTAAAATGACTTTCTTGAATAAACCATTTGTGAGGTATACTGGAGGCATCAGCATTTCTGATGAATCCAGGGGCGTATTAGAAATACAAATGTATAACCTCATAGATGGCTTTAGTTCCCTTATTTTCTGTTTACCCTATGTTCCTTTCCTTTTTTTGTTTTTTGTTCATTTATGTTTGTTTATAAAGTATAAGTATATGTACAACTTTTGTAACCCTGTTACAGCAAATAAAAGTACTACTACTACTACTACTACTACTACTACTACTACTACTACTACTACTACTTTATAATATATACTTGATAGTATTTTTCTCTTTTTCTTTGTTTTCCAGACAATTCAAGCGTCATTCCTGATCGAGTTGGGCCAGGAAGGGTCTTATGAACCGTCAGTACATGTGTGAAACTCCCATGTACTACAGATATCAAGACCCTTCCACACCTATATATATATATATATATATATATATATATATATATATATATATATATATATATATATATATATATATATATATATATATATATATATATATATATATTTTAGTAACTAGTAATTTACTGATCTGGAGCAAGTTCCTGTGTTCAGTCTATAAGGGAAAAGTATATAATACTATGATAGCATTGGCAAGGATAAGACAGTTTACCTCATATTGGCTCAGTGCACCGAGCAGTGATATCGAATATACCGATACGTAATACGGAGTCTCTCTGTTGAAGATCAACATAAAAACGTACACACCATATCGCTAAAGTTCTTGTATGTAAATACGTGAGGTTTGGCGGATTGTTAACACACTTAAATCCATCGTCCAAAAGACGAAAGCGTATCAATTACAATACTTTCAGATAAGATTTCCATCTGGCACTCGCCTCCTTCTTAACTGACCGCTAGGTGCGAAGAGGGGGTTCAGGGGGAAATATTCGAGTTTTCTACTATTAGTTTTCACATAAAGCAGTGCATCACAGATTTAAAGGCATAGCACGATATTCTACAAGTTGAAAGTGACATCTTAAACTTAGTCCTTTTGAAAAATAGCCCCACATTAAGAAATCCATGAAACTTTGCATAAGCTATCACTGTCAAAATCCCCTTTGAAAAAAATCCAGTTGCTGTTTTGGGAGCGCCACCTGTAGTAACGGCATGACTGGTGACCCCCCTTTTTTATTTCAGATATTCAAAGGGGACCTGACAATGAAAGCATATGCAAGGTTTGATGAAATTCTAAATGGACTTTTAGACTTGAAATTGGCAAATTTAGGGCCAAATTTGGCGCCACCTACATGGGCAGGATGACAGGTAGCCCCCCTTTTTATCTCGGATTTCCAAAGATGATCTGACAATGGTAGCTTATGCAAAGTTTCGAGGATTTCTTTATGTTGGGTACTTTTCAAAGTTTTGTCGAATACCGTTCTTTGCCTTTGAATATAACACATTTGAAAAACGAATCTCACAGGCACATACTTTTATTTTCTCAAGATCATTGACTTCTTCCTAAACCACAGCTATGGTACTCAAAATGCAACCTCCTCACTATTAGCTCTTCCACTTACCATTGGACTGAGTTACCCTCTTTAAATAAAGATTATTATTATTACTATTATCATTATTATTTTATTATTATTATTATTATTATTATTATTATAACAGGCACTGAAGGATGGCCTTCATACTTTATTATCTGAAATACATATTGGAAGTTTCACAGACATTGGATTATATTCACAGATTCCTATATATCCGTCTGATGAAAGGTCATGCTACAGGTGGCGCCACCTTCCACCAAGGGGTACTTCTCGACTATGTTCATTATATACCTTTCAAAAATAATTTTCGATGTCAATGAAACAGGGTATTGATAAAGATGTGATCATTTACAATGTGTGTGATGCATAGTCAACTTCAATTTGTACCTACACATATCTCTGTTCAAGTAGTTAGGGGGGGGGGGGGGGGATCAAAATGGGGTGCTAAGAAACATTTCTGGGGCACATTCAGTAAAAAGTATTTGGTGGCAACAACAACCTTGCTTTCTGTCTATGTATTCTCTAGAAAATATCATAACTTATAAATATTTTTTACATGAATGAACGTTTTTAGCCAATATTTTAGATTTTACTTTAGATTTGTGGCACTTATTCTTTGCAAATTAAGGGTACTTATATACTTATATCCTGTCATACATTCTTATTGAAGTTAATTTGATTGATTAAAAACTCTGGTTTTATATGCCATATATGGTTAGAATGTGAGCCAAAGTGTAGGTGGCGCCACCTGTCACCAGAAGGCACTGGTGCGACGCCTCCATATCTGAAAATGTTGTCTAGTTATATGCACCATCATACCAAGTTTCACGCTTTTAATACAACGACACAAAGTGCACGATTTTTCACAAATCCGCCTGACTAAATGAGAATTATCCAAAAAATATTTGAAACTGAATTTTTAAACCATCATATTCCACAGCTTTCATTGAACTATTCCTCAAGATGTAACTTAGAGATAAAGATATGTTCATACAAGTACAACCAAGTGTATGCTCCAGGCGTGAAAAACAACAAAGTCAGGAATATACCTGCATTTTCTCTTTATTTTACAGAAGATAGATTTCCCCAGGATTACAACAGTTACACATGCAACAAACGACCAGTTCTCAAAATGTGTATGTATTAGACCGCTAGAAATTACTCATTGCAGTATGTTCAAATTATAAAACTACATCTTTTAGGTCTCGTGAAACAGTATATATTAATTACACCATATGTAAGATTTTTTGCATTTTTTTGTGTCATACTGTTGCTCAAGTATTTGGATGACGCTATTCTGGTCAAGGTGTGGGACGTCTAGTTTGTGCCATCGTTATGCTCCTTAACCGTCGATGACTTGCAAGAAGTGAAAGGAGTTTGATCTCAAATTAAGCCCCCACCCCTAACCACGTTCACAAGTGCATGCACACACACTCCCAGCCTCCAGCTCCCAGCCCCTGCTCTGCTCTCTGCATCCACCCCAATGAAGACCACATTCACCAATGCTGGTCCTCTAGGCAACTATATGGCCAAAACACCAATCAACAAACAACTAGCAACAGTCACCCAACATAGAAAATAATAAATAGCCCTTTATAATCCCAGAGACTGGCAAAATAATTCCTTGCATATTAAGTTGCTGTTGGGTCTAATTGCTAAAATAGAAACGAACAGGTCAGGATAGTTATGACATTGCAGGTTCTTATTTGCTGATTTCCTTTGATTTCATTGGATTTACTCTCACAAACATCTTCCCCTTGCTTAGCACTAGCAATAAAATGACTGTACAGACTGAAATATATAATATACAACACTACAAGATACACTAGCCGTGGGTGAGTAGCAAGGTAAGGAATTACAAGGTGGTGAGAACAGTGAACAGGGCTGGGGGGATGAGGACCAGTGCTAGATGCAGCCTGATGGGAAATATAAATCCACCTACCTTCCCTCCCTCCCCCCTTTTCATCGCTTATCTCTCCTTATCACCGTCTCTTCTCTACTACCTCAAACTACTCACGTCAGTGCCAACCAATATATTAGTCTCATAGGTCTCTTACCTTTCAAAAAACCCTCATTAATTACAGGTTGATTAGGGTTACATGCAGGACGAAAAAATCACTCGCTCACCGAGATGGGTTATAATACAAGGGAAAACTCGAGTGATCATGGTCAGAATCTGACTCTTGTTTGCAAGTGGTGACCAGCACTACAGCATGTGGACCCCAGAAACAAACACTTCATCATCATTATCATCATCATCATCATCATTAATAGTATCATAATTAGCATGGACAACCAGCCAACAGGCACCGTGCAACAGGGCTCTTGCCCAACACATACATTCTCAACTATCAACTTTCCACAAAATATTTCACATGAGTTTAGAAAAATAAGGTAGAGTCCCAGTTTCCTGGTTCTGGAAGAAAACCACGAAGATTCACAGTCATAAGTAGTAAGCTGGGTGTGATTCAATGTTCCTGACGTCCAAGGATCTACCAAGAAAGGGCAGAGCCATTCTTAATTTTTGCCATACATCCCAAAATATCCATTGGTGAAAGGCATTACTTAATTCATCAATATAAAAGATAAACAATATGAAAAATATACATGACAGATGAATTCCATTGGAAAAACAATTCATCTTTCCTCACCATTTCCCCTGCATGAAGAATGTTGTTAAGCCTTGTGTTTATTTGGGTACCCCTGATGCTTGCTGGTATCTGGGAGTAGTAGACAGGGAGTGGGCACTGTGCATGATGCGTCATCAAATTTCGCTGCCTCACACCACTATGAGTCATAGATAACATGTGTACCCCAGGATTGGCTGCCTGCTGGTTTCACAGGCCCTGGGTCAGACTGAAATTGCCGCGAAACCAATCACGTGACCAATACTTCCCCAGGCTACACCGCGTAACCCGAGGCACACATACCTTAGGTACTAGCATGTTGTGCCTATGAGGTTGCGGATCAAGGGGATGTATTTCTCTGCTGGTATCTAGCTCTCAATACTTGAACGGTCTTTTGAGGTTCAAGAACATAAGTCCTGGAGCATACATTACAGGATATGGCCACACTGCCAGTCGTCCTGGCCACTCGGCCACTCCACTTGTGGAGTGGCCAGGACGATCGCACACTGTGATACAGCCGTGCTTCCTGTCAAGTCGACCCCCTCGGGAACGCTGCCTCTGGCAGGCCCGGACGTTCTGGTTGTTATGTGTATTGGCGGGGGTGTCAACACAAGGAGTGACAGCTTTATAGATTTCCACTCGTTGAAGAAGATTGAGTATAAAAGCATCTTTCTTGGAAATGGCTGCACAAAAGTGGGATATTTATTTATGGAATTATATGATACAATAGTTAGCAACTTGATGTAGGAGTTCTAGGGCCCTTTTGTAGTCAGAAAGTGGCATTTATTGACTTCCTTTAGTTCAGTGTGCGCAAATCCTGTCATGTAGTATTTATAGTGCGACGGACAAATGGTTCACTAACTTTTGTTAGTTGGCACTATGATATTAGCCTGATATGAACATGCAGTTCTCAGTCTGACATCCAACGGCTACTAACACCCTGGACAGTAATGGCCAACCATCATTTGCTTTACTGCAATAAAAACGCAGGACAGTGCCTGTCAGTAGCAACACTAGATGGCAGCAATGGTCACACTCGCACGTGGGATATTTTGCAAATATGAGATAAACAACAGGTCGAAATTCTAGTTTTATTGATGTATCAAATACTTCACACTACCGTGCACAGGCATACGACAATCGTAACTAATGAGACATCTGTTAACTCAAGGGAGGGGGGGGGGGCTTGTAGGCTGTCCAGGGGCGCCATTTGTAACATGCACATTTTGTCGACAGAAGTTATTTTGTCGAGACGGGGTCCAAAATGTGACATTTGGCGAGTGGTTACGCCATGTATATCACAAAAGTAATTTTGTCTAGACAGTATTACTTTTGTCTAACAAAAGTTACTTTAGTTGAAAAAAGCAAATTTTGTCACAACAAAAGTACTTTCGTTCAACAAAAGTTACTTTTGTTGACAAAAGTAATTCTGTCTCGACAAAAGTAATTCTGTTTCGACAAAAGTAATTCTGTCTCGACAACATTACTTCTGTCGACAAACGTAATTTTGTTCTAGTGTCGTGCAGCGATGTCAGGCGGCGTGCATGATCGAATAGACGAGTTGCAGCATCTCCAACGCTCGATCGAGATGCAGTATCTCGTTCTAGATACTGCAGCCCGATCGAGATGCTTTGAAGACTTTTACAAAATATTCGTTTCCTGCCTGTATTTTGAGCTTGTAAAGGCCCCATCACGACAAAAGTAAAAGAAGGGTACTTTTTTGTACCCAGATACGAAGAATGGGGGTTGAAAATACCCTTACGAAATTTACACGGCTCTGACGCCTAGTGACTCCCGAAGTGACTGGGCTTCCGAGTCTGTAGTTCAACAATATTGAACCTTACTTAATAAGTTATGCATCTGATGTTGTTATTGTCGATGTTTATGTCTGAACTTCCGAGTCCGCTGCCGCTAAACAGGCAGAGGATTATAAAATCTTAAGTTAAAATACGTGTTCCCGTTCATCCAATGTCAGTGTTTTGATGTGTTTTTTTAGTGGAAAAAGTCAGCGTTTTTAAAAAATAAGGGTGCTTTTTTTGGCCAGAAATCAGTGCTTTAGGGGTATTTTTAAATTTTGATAACGAGCGTATGCACCCCCCTAAATACCTTAGTGATCCCACGGGAACTTCCAGAACACACTCGGCCGGTATTAGTTCGTACCAGCCCAACGATGGTGCATGGTGCATGTGCTCGAGAATCGGCGAGTGCTTCAACCAGTCTATAGGCCCTCTATTAACGAAGCAAGGCACTAGGACAGAATTCTGAATGTAACACTTGGCGAGGGGTCTCGCCAAGTGTAACACATAAGTAATTCTGTCTAACAAAAGTAACTTTTGTTGACAGAAGCAATTTTTGTCAAGACAAAATGACTTTTGTCAGACAAAAGTAATTTTGTCATGTACAAAAGTAATTTTGTCATGGACAAAATTACTTTTGTCTGACAAAATCAACTTTTGTCTGACAAAATCAACTTTTGTCAGACAAAAATAATTTGGTCGTAGACAAAATTACTTTTGTCATAGACAAAATTACTTTTGTCAGACAAAAGTGACTTTTGTTGGACAAAAGTTGCTTCTGTCAACAAAAGTATGCATGTTACAAACGGCGCCCCATAGTCCAGTGACACGGCAGTGAACGCAAATGGTGACCAAGTAAGTGATTTGGTAGCACTTGGTCACTTCAGGCATGAACTGTATTTTGGATCAAAATACTTGTGGTTGCTCATCTAAGATTGTATGGAGGTGGCAGCATGATATGAGTTTACTTTGCGGTATGCCTCAAGGTATGGTTACACATAAACCCATACCCACTGGACTTCAAAGACCTTACTGTTGCGTAATTTCTTTGTCAAATAAAAAGATTTGGATGCTGTCATTTTACCTTTATTTTGATCAATATTTTCATTTGCTTTGCACTATCCAGAAGGTTAATGCTATAGTTTTCAGACAGGTTGGGTGTCTACGTGATCCGCACCTAAGCGTGTGGAATCTCTAATATAATCAACATACAGACCATATTCTAGGGATGTTGGATTACACTCTTACAGCTCCTACTGAAGCGCCTTAATGCCTAAGCGCTAGAAGTTGTGCTATCAATAAAAAGAATATCTGACGCCTATATTGTCTCCTCTCTACAGAATATATAAATGTATTTGAATCTACACGTTTGGTTTATTCGTCCGTGCATTCGTGTTGTGCGTCAATAACAGAAGATCTTTATGTGGCATCTATATGTGACTGTTTACCCATTCTTAAAAAAATACAATTATGTTGGGCTCACTGAAAATGGAAGGAAATATATGTGTATAGTACCTATGTGTTTCGCTCATCAATAGAGGCTTAGTATACATGTGCGCTTCATTGTCATGGCGTATTGTACTGTTTGAAGTATGTGGTGTGTATGGTGCATGTTCCGGAATTCTAAACAAGAATAGCTAATGGTAGTTTAATAGCACATGAGCATTAGAAATCGTTATGATTCGGCATGAGATTTCAGAGAGTATCAAGGTTTGTTCTGCCTTGCCAAAGCTCAAACAATGATGACTCGGAATTTGGAATTTGATCATCGTCACATTTTCTGCCATACTAAGGCTAATGTGTGACTATCCTATTGTAATTAAGTAATGGAGGAAACCGGAGTACCCAAAGAAAATCACCCCTTAACCCACCTAAGTCATTGGTAACTTTCTCACATTTCCAGGCCGGGATACGAACCAGGGCAGAGGTTAGAGACAGCAAGCAGTCATGGCAATACCTAAGATCACTCAGCCATCAGGACAGGCACTATAAAAATGAGATCTTGAATATTGATTTCATATATCAAAAGACAATTATGAATACCGGTATCACAGTCCTCGGATATGACATAAAGAGCCAAAAACAAATAACAAACCAAATATATATGATATTCAGTTTTATAAGGGGGCTGCCTTGATGGTGGTGTGGTCTTATGGACTGGCCACTCATTTTCTTACGCCACTGAAAAAGATCTTGGATTCAAATCTGATTCAAGCCTTGATAGAAAGTTACCAGTGACTTATGGTTTTTCCGGTTTTCTCTGGTTTACTCAACTATCAACTATTGGCAAGACACGATTTAGCCTTCATAAAGCAGAAAAAGTAATGATAAATTTAAGTCTGTATCCAAATTAGACTTATAAAGAGGTTAGCGGTTATGACATTTCATAGAATGGATTGTGAACAAGATTCAGAAGCTAAAAAACACAATTCATGTCTATTACTTGTTTGACTATTCCCTGGATTACTTGTGCTGCTGTTGCTATTCTATGAAATTGATCTGAGACTTTAATTGACATGTGAAATGCACCTGTGACATTTTCTACTGGGAGCGAAGTATTGCAGACTAGCGAATCTATTTTGTTCTCTGTCCATGGGGATTTATCTTGGCCTTGTGGTTAGGATGCCTGGCTCCCAAGTGTGTGATCTCAAGTCCTACTTAATCTGTATTAGCAGGTTGGCCTGGTTGCTATATAAATGTGCTAGGGTCATATGGGAAGATTCATAAAGAAAAAAGATTTCCTTCCAGTTCTCAGGTTATCTTTTTCTATGATATGATCTTTGAAGCTGTTAACAAGAAAATTCTTACAACCAGTTCTCTTCCCTTCTGGTCGATTTTGGTGCGGGATTTCACTTGGTGCTGCAAATATAGCTAGTCGAAGAACTGTGTCTCTCTCTCATATGCTTATATGTTTATTCACTATTGTGATTATTATTATCAATACTAATTTAATTTTATCATAATTATTATTATCATTATAAAGTATTATAATTATTATCATTTTCATAATTATAATTCTTCTTCTGCCTCTGCTTCTTATCATTATTATCATTTCATATTCCCTATCAATATTACTATTACTATATTCATTATTATTATTTATAATAATAATAATAATAATAATTTAATAATAATAATAATAATGTGGAATGCTTGTATTTCATCATATTATAATTCAAGTTTCCAAATTGTTTTTACAAAAAAAGAAATAACAGGAAACTAACATCTCCATCACTTCATTAAGAAATAAACAGAGTCAGTTCAACCAGGGACATGTATATAAGGACTCCAAGAAGACTGTTACGCTTCCTGTGTGATACTTCATATGGCTTGGCTTATTCCCAAGCTAAACAAGGGAGTTGGACCAATGCTCAAGTTCATTCTTTGAATCAAATTCCCATTACATGCTTAATCTATAAAGCAGAAATTATGGTGGACATAATTGAAAACGTGTTTGAAAGAATAAATTTTGTGGTCTGAAATTTGGTAAATAATGTGATATTGATTTTCAAATGTTAAGCTACATTTCAGCCCAATTTGGGTCCTCTAAGCTATACTGGGCACATACTGATAGATTTAGGTATGACAGAACTACAGCCCCTATACACAGACCCCTGGTTTCAAAGGATTTCTAATCAAATTTGATTTCCCTGAAATTTTATCGAGTCTCATAAAAACGTTTTTACATGATTGTTTTTGTGTATTTGGTTTTAATCTTGGAAAGAAACATTACTATCCACGACCACAAGTAAACACTGAATTTCATTACAAGAACTAAGTAACAGGATTGAAATTCTTAACAATATGAAATTATAACAACAAAGATCTTTGTTTGTTACACAGAGTCATGCATCATTTTTGAGGGTAACCATTACCTTATTTAACAGCCATCTCTCAAACATTTTTTATAAATAACTGATGGTCACATATACATCAAGCACTCAAACCACTTTGCATAGTATCAGAGCTCATCATGAATATCAAATTTATCAGGTCCCATTTCTACATCTGAAGAGTCCCTATATTGGGAATCTAGTTGGATGTCTCTGTAGTTATTCATTAAAGGCAGCAGCTTGTCCACCGGGATGTGAGGCCCACGTGTTTCCTTCAGGATTTCATAGAGTAATTGTGCGTTCTTTAACTGGAAGCCCTTGCGTTTTAATCTCTTCTTGAGAGATTTCATATATTGTTGCATCACTTGGTGCTGCAGGCCATGATATGCCCCTATCAGCTTGGCACTAGTACCATCCTGACGACGCAGCTCTTTCAACAGTCTCTCCACCTTATCAATACGGCTCTCTTTTTTAAGCCTCTCATCCCGTAGAACAGCTATCTGCTGTAGGGCCGAGTCCCTGTTACTGGCTATACAAGTCTCGGAGCAGATTCCCAGAACAGTCTGAATTTTCAGGGACTGCAGGCCATTCCTCAGCACAAACTGGATAAGGTGAGGCAAAGACTTCTCCAAATGATCAGGGAAGGCAACACTGTCAATTTTCCTGAAAGCAGAAAAAAGACATTACATCAACTAAACATTCAACTCACAATAAACCTAACCTGCTTTAATAACATGGTGACCCTCCTCTGCTCTGAGATCTAATTGTGATTATAGCAACAGCTGGTGCAAACATGATGTAACAACAGTCATCTCAATCCCCTGAGCACTGATGTTACTAGCGTGCCTCCTAGACCAGATTCAGAATTGTCCCTCCTTACGGATTGGTGGCACTGCGATATACTATCATGTGGCAATTGTCTGAACTGAATAATCAAGTAACAAGTCCCATGCTCTTATGTAGGTTTGAGCATTGATACAAATATGATAAATAGAAACACAATAAAGGCTATGGTGCTGCCAACCTCTTTAGTTTATAATGGAGAATCTTTTTGACAACCAAAAGATTTGGAAGACTGCAGAGGAAGATGAGTGTTTACTCTAGTGAGGTTACAAAGTGGATTTGGGACCGTAAAAACTGTACATTTTAGAGGGGCTGTATCATATGGTGAATAAGAGAGAAATTGTTTAGGATAGAAAAAGTGTCCACTCTAGTGAGGGTGTCCATGATAGAGTGGTGCCAACTTCCCCAGGTTCCACTGTATTTGTATATATTTTTTTTTATTAAGATTCAAATATATTTCATGAGTTATGCTTTAACTAGAAAGATATTCCAATATAACTTTTGCCTACTTAAAGCATTCTTGAGATGAATGATGGTCATCTCAGAGTAAGAACTTTCCCCCGTTTTTCATATTTTAAAGATGTGTTAGACATTATTGTAAATTTTCCTGTTAATATATTTACTGATTTTTATCCTGGCTAGATATACATGATAATGTATAATCACCAACTTAATATCAAAAGGTTTTTGAAATCATAGTTTTGCCAAAATGGTAAGAATTACATTCCGTTCAATAATGTTTACCTTTTTGCAGGAAAGAATATTATAGTTGGGTATCTTTCTACTGTAAACTCCCAGGGTAAGTCATTGTTTTCTCCATTGATTCTGAAAGAAACATAAAATAACAAATAAAGAAACAATGACATGTGTGATGATTTTCTTAAATATATATATAAAATAAATATATATATACAGGTGAACTTGGATATGACAGACCACTGTATGATGGATTTTTGCATATGACGGACGATATGCTTGGTCCCAGTCCGATGCATATCAAGTATTCGTCATATGTATACGACGGATTTTGCATATGACGGACCAATTTTCCTGGTCCCGTTGAGTCCGTCATATCCAAGTTCACCTGTATATATATATCTATATCTATATCTATATATATCTATATATATCTATATACATATATGTACATATATATATATATATATATACATATATATATATATATATATATATATATATATATATATATATATATATATATATATATATATATATATATATATATATATATACATAGCGTACCTCTATAAAATAAATTGTACTGGATTTCCACATATGAGACAAACAGTCTATAAAGTCGAGCCAGAAGGCATTAAAAATAAACTGTTTCTTTCCATTCTGTCTATACCAAAGAAGATTATCTCATATAGGTCCCCATGTTTGGGAAATATCATCCATTTGGACTGAGGGGTTAACATTCTCTTGGCCCAGCAGCTGATTTTCAGGGCCTTGTCAAATAAAGCAAGGTTATGTAATTTGAAGCCGCCTTCTTTTATATCAGCCTCCAGGATTTCCTTTCAGAATTTAGGTGGTTTTGAATTCCATAGAAATCTTTTGGTAATACTTTCAAGTTTATAAAATAGAGCTTTATCACTGCATCATGTTTAGTATATGGCACATGTGGTGGACTTATGGGTAAGATCCACCACGTAATGTGCTAGATAGGATAAGCGATTAACAATATCAAGTTTGGCCTACCTTGCAAACAGCAAATTCTTTGCAGATTTGAAATATTTTGCTAGTGCCAGGTAGGTATGGGCGAAACCTCTACAGAAGCCACACCATGGGGCATGGTAGAATAGCACTACATCCTGAAAGAACGAGACAAAACAAATAGTTTAAGTAAGCAACATCATCATAATATCAGCATTGCTAACCTATTCCAGCTTTCTTTATTTTCCATAATTATTCTTTTCTAGTTTACACACACACACACACATATATATATATATATATATATATATATATATATATATATATATATATATATATATATATATATATGTGTGTGTGTGTGTGTGTGTGTGTGTGTGTGTGTGTGTGACCGTGTGTGTGTGTGATTGTGTGTTGTTTACATTCTAATGTCTCTCTGGAAAAGCATCATTAGGATAATATATGAAAGATAAATTTTAATGAAATCTCAACAAAGATTCCTCTTCAAATATTCTGCTTTCAAATTATCAAAACCATCATAAATCCAGATGATAGATTTCTAGGAAAACTCTGAAGCATGAGAGGGGTAATATCCTGATCTCTTGCATCATTTCTAGGAAAACTCTGAAGCATGAGATGGGTACTATCATGATCTCTTGTATCATTTCTAGGAAAACTCTGAAGCATGAGAGGGGTTCTATCATGATCTCTTGTATCATTTCTAGGAAAACTCTGAAGCATGAGAGGGGTAATATCATTATCTCTTGTATCATTTCTAGGAAAACTCTGAAGCATGAGAGGGGTACTATCATGATCTCTTGTATCATTTCTATGAAAACTCTGAAGCATGAGAGGGGTAATATCATTATCTCTTGTATCATTTCTAGGAAAACTCTGAAGCATGAGAGGGGTACTATCATTATCTCTTGTATCATTTCTAGGAAAACTCTGAAGCATGAGAGGGGTACTATCATGATCTCTTGTATCATTTCTATGAAAACTCTGAAGCATGAGAGGGGTACTATCATGATCTCTTGTATCATTTCTATGAAAACTCTGAAGCATGAGAGGGGTAATATCATGATCTCTTGTATCATTTCTAGGAAAACTCTGAAGCATGAGATGGGTAATATCATGATCTCTTGTATCATTTCTAGGAAAACTCTGAAGCATGAGAGGGGTAATATCATGAATTTCATGATCTCTTGTATCATCTGGTATTCTCCTAAAAAGTGACATCCTTCATTTTATTTCAAGTTTCTGAATTTCCATTTGGTTTGTTTCTATCTATCTTCTTCCAAAATATAGCCATAAACTTAAAGATCATTCAATCAAACCATTCATGCTTTGTTGTTTTCCAGAAATTCTAGACAGATCTTATGATACTTGTCACAATGATTTGGAATTCAAGAATAGTTTTAAAATATATCTGAGGGAAGGTTGTAGGTAGTTTTATGAAGTACACTTCTCCTTTAAATATTTACTAACTATGTCTTCACCTCACAGACTTACCAAAAGTGTGAGGCTACTTATGGCTGTTAAAAGACTACTGGGTGAAATTACAAACATGGTATTCTGAGAGAATGCAGTAAGATTCATGTTACCGTAATTTCGCGTGTATAAGACACACTTTTTTACATGAATTTTTACACTCAAATCGGGGGTTGCGTCTTATACACGAAGCCAGAAATCTAGGGTGTTTTACATCGAGTACCCAGGCCACGCAGAGATCCGAAAGAGATGACCCCAGGTACCATCTATTAATCGATTATCAGTTTCGGTGATATACATATACATATACATATACATATATATATATATATATATATATATATATATATATATATATATATATATATATAATAAAACCTTAGTTTGGACCCCAGATTACCTTCTCGACAAATCTCAACCCTTATGGCTGTTTTCTTAAAATTAATTGGGGGTATATAACAGTAAGGGTTGTGATCAGTTTATTGCGTTTACGGTGGATTACGTGAATTCAACTCTCCCTTGGTTCATCCTAACAGGCGGGTTTTTTCACCTAATTACAATTGTGATGTGGCAAAGACAATGCCTATCTGCATGACAAATCGTAATTTCAGTACCACCCTCCGTCAGAAGTTATTGATTACAATCATAGCATGCCAAGGAAACTGGATATCGGGCACTGACACGCAGGGATAAGCCTTGTTGTCATATTTCACACATTTTGAAATGTGTTTTACTGGTTCTTAGCTTTAATCATGTGAAGTAGATCTGCCACAATATTTTCGAAAAGGGGGTGCGCACTATACACAAAGCTAATGCCTATACATCAATTCACAGACCTGAACCAGGGGTGCGTCTTATATATGGGTGCGTCTTATACACGCGAAATTACGGTACTTGTTGGAGCAGTAATCTTACACTTCCTCATCATCTGCTGGTTCTAACTTCTTTTTTTCTTCTTTTTAAAAAAAATATGGGCAACCTTCTTCTAAGGTTGCTCAGACACATAAGGAGACAACACAGAAAGCATACAAAACTTTTTAACCCTTTAACGCTTTTAAAGACTTTCCTTGGATCAATAATACTTTTTGCAATAACAGATTCATTTTACAAAATATTTGAAGAAGAATTATTAGTAGTATTCTGATAAACATATCTCCTGCAGTTATTCTCCGGACTTTGCTTTCCCCTCAAAGATTTCACCCAAATTGTCAGGCCGCTGTAAGCACTAATAGGTTTAAACTATCTCTCCCAATTACTCTAAAGTTGGAAATATTAGCAAGCATATATTTAGCGAATCGATCCGTTTTTCCATAATAGCGGATCGTAATATTTGCGTGTGAACCATCTCCAAAAGCGCCATCTGAGTAGTGGTATTCTAATTCATGTACTAATCTACCACTCATGCCCGACGATACTGCCTAGACCCTGCTTCATTACGACGCAACCACCTAACAAGTGAAATTAAGGGTTCAAGATAATCAGATCGGGCTATGAACGGTACGATTGATCGTCGAAATGGGTCTATTGTAATCATAATTTCTGAGAACCACATGGCTGTTGATCAAACTCACATGTCATCAAAGGTCCGTCCTGATTGGCATATTGCAATTAAGTAATTTAGATTCACTGTGATTACGCATATCATTCGAATTTGGTTGTAGACCATGAGACATTTCACAATACACACGTCCGTGTGTCTATGTACGTACGTATGGTTATCAACTGACCATGTGTAATTGTGACTAGATACGCATTTTGAATACAAAATAGAACAAATATCAATGGATTGTAATATTAGCGAATCGGACCCACTCGTTAAAGTCGCTAATATTACTTCCACGTTAATATTTCAAACTTTACAGTATTGGGAGCCTGATACTAGAAAGCAAGAAATGGGTGGTTGCCCAATTCATAGAAGAATTAAACATATACCAACCCTGCCTATATGGGATTATGCACCTCCTAGCACACAAAAATAGCACTTTAGAATCAAAAGACACAAAAACTGTAAGATCTTACTTAAATGCATGGTTTAGAGCAGAACTTATACAAAAAATGATTAACCTTTTCATTATCCATAACAATCTGGTGGAATGTCATGCTTGTGACATCGACTATACACATACCACCTCTGTGACACCCCTGCGGCGTAGGAAGCGGCATCATGCGAAAATGGCGACCACTTTTACTTTCCATGTAATTCCAGATAAATTCAACTGAAAAATTAAATCATCACTAATAAGTCACTGCATTTTTATTATCGAAATCATAACCATGAAATGTAAATAAAAGTACAAATACAGATAAACTGATATAAATATGGAAACAATGGTGTAGGATTCAACTATGGGGGTGCGAAGTCATGAACAAATACAGGAACAAACCTTATAGAGAAATGATCACTGATTGTGCCATAGAAGAGATTATACACATGGTTCTATTCCATTAACGTATTAGATGGAACCAAAAACTAAGGATCATCTAACTTTACGTAATAAGATAGTGGTATCTTGAAAACCCTTTGTTAACAGTAGAAGTAAATTGTCTTGATAAAGATTGTCTATGATTTCTATAATCTTCTTTCTTTCATTATTCTGTATCAGAATTGCAAGGTTTAAGTTGAAAGCCTAACCCACGGACAATAGCTAAAATGTTTTAAGCTTTTTTTTTGAAAATGGCTGAATCAGAAGACTCTGGATCATTTTCAGTTTCCTAGGACGATCTACAAAATTTCAAAATCAGTTCAAGGAAAACCTAGGAAGCAAAGGTATAAATTTAGCCTCACAAAGTTCCTGGTAAAATGGATGATACTTACCAATATTTTTTTTAGAATACACCTTTGTCATGGAATGCTGAACTTCATTCTGAAACAGAAAATATATTTGGAACTAGAATGTCAGTATTTGCCCATAAAATACTAATGTCTCCCCCCTTCACATGTTGGATTTATGCAAATTAGTATTTTCCCATGCTGAGATAATGCAAATGTCCAAAGAAATAATTGTGTTGAAAGACATTCTAAATGAGCTTTAGCACCTAAAGACCTGAAGATACAAATTTTAATGATTAAAAAAAATGAGATTTGATTGCTGAGATATAGCCATTTCTCATTCATAAGTGGCCATATTGGATTTATGCAAATGAGCTTATATGATAGTCATTTGGAAAGGTATTTCAAATCCTTGTAGTACCTGAAAACCTTAATATAGGTTTTTTCAGTATTTAAAACCGAGATTTAGTTACAGATACAGCCATTTCTCAGCAGCCAATCGTATTTATGCAAATTAGCATTTTCTCATGACGAGGATATGCAAATTTTTAATATAGAAATAATTATGTTGAAAGATATTTTAAAGGGCTTTAGCACCTATTTAAAGGGCTTTAGCACCTAAGGACCTCAGGATACAAATTTGCATGACTCAAAAATGAGTATTAGTTGTTAAGAAATAGCCATTTCTCATTCATTGGCAGCCATGTTGGATTTATGCAAATGAGTTTACATACCTGTCAACCCCAGACTAAAAAAAAACAGATTTTCTACCATATACGTTAGTTTACCAACTTCCCACCAGGTGCCACACCTGTATATATAGTTTACCAACATCCCACCAGGTGGCTCCTACCTAATGTAGTGCCAATACTCTCAACTCTCTGCAGTAAACAGATGGACATGATAACAACAAATCAATTTTAACATGGCCATATTTATTATTCCTGTCAGTCCATGAATTTCATGAAACCTATTCCTTTTTTCACTTTAAACACTAAATTTGCACATGAATTTTGCTCTTTTACGTGGAGGTGAATTTTCCTTATCAGCTATTTTTTTCTTAATGTTATGATGCTAGACCAGCATGCACCTCTTTCTACTTCTTAACATTCAGCTTAATATCAATTAAAACATATCTACTGCTAAACATAGGAATGGTTATCTAGGCTAATTGCAACTTTTGGGCAAGCTGGGTTCAATTAGGTCAACTGAGTATTGTTTAGGCAGGCTAGAAGAGCTGAGTTGCATGCTTTAAAGCTGTAGGAGTCTAGGCAGATATGGGCTGAACTTGAGGAAAAACAAGAGATTATAGTCGCTTTAGACTGGTTTTCTAGAAAAACAGGAGAAAAACAGGAGACAAGAAAAAAAGGGAGAAAAACAGGAGGCAGGTAAAATTAAGTCCAAAAAACAGAAGACTCCTGTTAAAAACAGGAGACTTGACGGGTATGAGTTTATAGGATAATTGTAATGAAAAGTATTTCAAATTAATCCTTGTCCCTGAAAACCCCAGTATAGGTTTTTTCATGTCTTAATACCATGATTCGGTTACAGAGATATAGCCATTTCTAATTTGTTGGCGGCCATATTGGATTTATGCAAATTAGCATATTTCCCGTGCGAGGATTCCTTAGGACTTTTAGTATGTTGATCTGGGGACCTTAGAGAAATGTATTGTGGCAAAAATAATTCTGTTGCAATTAGTTTTTTGAAAAACGCTAGTTTGCCTGGACTAATATACAAATGTCTCCCCATGCTGGGAGAATGAAAAGCTAATGAATGACATTCTCTAAATGATCCCCTGAACTGTTTCTAATGCTATCTGGTGTGAAATATCGAGTCCCTGGATAATCCCATAGATAATACATACTTTATACTGAAAATTTGATAAGATTTAATTAAGTGTGTTTTTTTAGATATTTTGCAGACCATCTAGTCACTACCAGAATAGAGATTTTGATATAAAATGTCCTAGAATTGTTTTGATAATTTGCAAAGGCTACTTGTCTATGATGACTGCCCTATAGGCAAGGAAGCAGTACTCCCTGCTGTAGTGCCTAGCTACATGCTTGTCTATGATGACTGCTCTCTAGGCAAGGAAGCAGTACTCCCTGCTGTAGTGCCTAGCTACATGCTTGTCTATGATGACTGCCCTATAAGCAAGGAAGCAGTACTCCCTGCTGTAGTGCCTAGCTACATGCTTGTCTATGATGACTGCTCCCTAGGCAAGGAAGCAGTACTCCCTGCTGTAGTGCCTAGCTACATGCTTGTCTATGATGACTGCCCTATAGGCAAGGAAGCAGTACTCCCTGCTGTAGTGCCTAGCTACATGCTTGTCTATGATGACTGCTCTCTAGGCAAGGAAGCAGTACTCCCTGCTGTAGTGCCTAGCTACATGCTTGTCTATGATGACTGCCCTATAGGCAAGGAAGCAGTACTCCCTGCTGTAGTGCCTAGCTACATGCTTGTCTATGATGACTGCCCTATAGGCAAGGAAGCAGTACTCCCTGCTGTAGTGCCTAGCTACATGCTTGTCTATGATGACTGCTCTCTAGGCAAGGAAGCAGTACTCCCTGCTGTAGTGCCTAGCTACATGCTTGTCTATGATGACTGCTCTCTAGGCAAGGAAGCAGTACTCCCTGCTGTAGTGCCTAGCTACATGCTTGTCTATGATGACTGCTCTCTAGGCAAGGAAGCAGTACTCCCTGCTGTAGTGCCTAGCTACATGCTTGTCTATGATGATTGCCCTATAGGCAAGGAAGCAGTACTCCCTGCTGTAGTGCCTAGCTACATGCTTGTCTATGATGACTGCCCTATAAGCAAGGAAGCAGTACTCCCTGCTGTAGTGCCTAGCTACATGCTTGTCTATGATGACTGCTCTCTAGGCAAGGAAGCAGTACTCCCAGCTGTAGTGCCTAGCTACATGCTTGTCTATGATGACTGCCCTATAGGCAAGGAAGCAGTACTCCCTGCTGTAGTGCCTAGCTACATGCTTGTCTATGATGACTGCCCTATAGGCAAGGAAGCAGTACTCCCTGCTGTAGTGCCTAGCTACATGCTTGTCTATGATGACTGCTCTCTAGGCAAGGAAGCAGTACTCCCTGCTGTAGTGCCTAGCTACATGCTTGTCTATGATGACTGCTCCCTAGGCAAGGAAGCAGTACTCCCTGCTGTAGTGCCTAGCTACATGCTTGTCTATGATGACTGCTCTCTAGGCAAGGAAGCAGTACTCCCTGCTGTAGTGCCTAGCTACATGCTTGTCTATGATGACTGCCCTATAGGCAAGGAAGCAGTACTCCCTGCTGTAGTGCCTAGCTACATGCTTGTCTATGATGACTGCCCTATAGGCAAGGAAGCAGTACTCCCTGCTGTAGTGCCTAGCTACATGCTTGTCTATGATGACTGCCCTATAGGCAAGGAAGCAGTACTCCCTGCTGTAGTGCCTAGCTACATGCTTGTCTATGATGACTGCTCTCTAGGCAAGGAAGCAGTACTTCCTGCTGTAGTGCCTAGCTACATGCTTGTCTATGATGACTGCTCTCTAGGCAAGGAAGCAGTACTCCCTGCTGTAGTGCCTAGCTACATGCTTGTCTATGATGACTGCTCTCTAGGCAAGGAAGCAGTACTCCCTGCTGTAGTGCCTAGCTACATGCTTGTCTATGATGACTGCTCTCTAGGCAAGGAAGCAGTACTCCCTGCTGTAGTGCCTAGCTACATGCTTGTCTATGATGACTGCCCTATAGGCAAGGAAGCAGTACTCCCTGCTGTAGTGCCTAGCTACATGCTTGTCTATGATGACTGCTCTCTAGGCAAGGAAGCAGTACTCCCTGCTGTAGTGCCTAGCTACATGCTTGTCTATGATGACTGCCCTATAGGCAAGGAAGCAGTACTCCCTGCTGTAGTGCCTAGCTACATGCTTGACAGCTCCAGACTTTCTTTATAACTTCCTACAGGCCACATTTGCAGTTGACCCAGAAACTACCATACAATTAGGTCCACACCAAGTGGACAGATAATGTTGCAAGGAGTTGATGACTCATTTCCAAATCCAGAAGTCTTTTATTTGAGGGGTTAAATTGATACAGGCTTTGTTTCTTGTATTATGATAATCTGAAAAAAAACACAGCCATGGTATAAGCTAGAGAGACCATGTTTTATATTGAGTGCATTTGTATGCATTTAGCATGTATGCTGATAATTAGGCAAATCAAATCTTGTTTTTGCTTTTATTCCATTACACCTTTTTTGAGGTCACTCCTTCATGTTTTGCCTAGTGGACAGTTGTTGCCATAGGCTACCCATTTGTTTCTGAGGAGTACAGAGAGATCATTTGTTTGTACAGCTCATGGTTTGACTGCTGACCACAAGCCCAGACCTCAAAACTTGAGCATATTATGTGAAAAAACTACTCCCTTTCGAGGCTTGTGATTGGCTGATGGCACTCACCCATGGTATAATGCTGAATGAATGGCCTGCTGTGAGCAAGGCAGTTGGATTGCTATTTAGAGTTAAACTAACTTAGCTTGCCCATTTCTGGCTCTGTTAAAATGTCCTAAGATTACCTTAAAAGAATAAAAGTTACCAAAACCTAACCAATTCATCTAATCGCCATAAAAAAAAAAGAATCCATGAAAATTTGAAAAGATTTTATTTAACGTTTTCTTTTTTGAATATCTTGAAGACAAGCTGGTCTGGTCCATAATAGGAATTTTGAACCCAAAACATCCCATTATAACCATAAAGATAAATCAAAGGTTACCAAAATCTAATCATTCCATATAATTGCCATAAGAAAGGATCCCTGAAAATCTGAGATTTCATTGAATTGTTTTTGAGATATCTTGCCGACAAGTCTGGATGCCGAGGTTGATGGGAACTGCATCAAAAATGTTAACGAGAGAGAGAACAACAAAACAACTTATTAGAGTGGTTGAATGACATATATGCAAATCATCGTAACTAAGCTTGAAATTTTAGGGACTGTTATAATCCATACCTCAAAATATCACAGCACTCTCTAGTCTTTAGGGCTGCTGTTTACCAACTCAATTACTAACCTGCTTGTCAATTAGCACCACTGTAGTTTGATTATTGACCGGATTGAGGTCCAAGCCAAGATTGCTTGCAAAAGACTGGTAGTAACGGCTGTCCACCTCATAAAAGTTCACGCTCCTATTAGTTCTACACCCAAGTCCCGTGAGATTTGTAAAGTTGTGTCTATCCTCAGCAAGCCAACTGATGTCCAGCCGACACTGCCAACCATACAGCCTGCTGATTTTAAACTGCTCACATTTATTCTGTATCATCCTTCTCCTGCTGTTCTTCACAAACTCATCAGTTACTCTCCGACTCTTTGGTTTCTGGCTGCCATATGGTGAAGTTTGTTTGAGGGTATTTTTCCAACGACAGCATAAGCTGATGTGTTCATTTGGATTATAAGACACACGTGTTTCCTGACAGTGGTTGTTGAGCACAGAGAACTCCTCGCTCTCCCACAGCTGCCTGGAGGAGCTCACTGGCAGGCCACACGACAGCGTCTGGAAAGGGTACCGACTTTGATATGTGGTGCACACATCGCAGATGTTGCGGAAAGTATTATCAGTAACAGTCAGCCCATAGATGACTGAGTGGCAGCATTGCTTGCTGAAGTAGTGAGGCTCAGGATTGACGCCGGCGCTACTGCTAGACTGACTCAGCTGCTTACACACCATCCTCATGTTGTTGTATTCACGAAGACCAGCCCACCTGAGAACAGAGCTAGCACCGATGATGTCATGGACCTTGGGCTTTTTATCACAGTTAAGGTAATCTAAAGCTACTTCCCTGAGCTGAAAAAATAAAAGAGCAATGTCAAATATAAATCTTTAGCAAAAAGATCAGCAAAAAAGGTTTATCCTTTCTTTAAGACTTCCTGCTTACCACTTGAGGTTTAAAAAAAGATAAAAAGAAGTTTTGATTACAAATTAATGTCAATCATCAGATGGGTAAAATATATATCACTATCAATCTTAAGCAAATGAAAGGTGAAAAACAATAATCCTTTGTTGAAGACATTAAGTTTACCATCTGTGGTTAAAAAATATAGAGAGATATAAAGCAATGTTGATTATAAGTCAATATCAAAAGCTTGTTACAACTGATATAATATAAAGGATTATCTTTTGTGGAAGACATCACGTTCCTTGTAGAATATTTGTACAAGAAAAAGAGACGAAAATCCTTTCTTTTAACCCAATTATTTCCTTAAGTTTCTCTTGACAAGTGTTGACTGGATCTATAATACTTCTTAAAAGTGTTCAAGGATCAGGCATATAAATTCTTGAAATATTTCAAACTTTCTGAAATGTTTATAAGTTAAGTTTTAACGCACATTCTGATAAACATTTCTCATTTCAAATACCTTTTACAGAGAATTTTCCCAAAACATCTGAAGGAGAAATGATAATCAGAATCCAAGCAACAATATTTCATAGACGGGCGTGTCTTTTAGTAAGTCTATATCATACACTACTAATAAGAAGAGATCCTTTCAGCAATGTAGAAATCCATCAATATACCAACCATGTTGTAAAAGCTATTGAAATGAGCATGAGGTTTGTGTGGGGTGAATAGCATGAGGGCTGGTCCTTTCTCAACCTCCCTGGACAGCATGAGACTTTTGTAGCCTTGAGGGGATAGCACCTTCACAACAGGCTGAAAAACAAAACCAGCATTGAACATACTGCCTACTGTAAGCCCTGCAACTGTAAATAGTGTAAACTCTAAATAATCTAAATAGTGCATATACTGTAAGCAGTACACATTGTAAACCTTGAAAACATTGAACGCTGTAAAATCCTTTATATACTGTAAATATTGTATTCTTTTAACCTAAACACTTTTTATTATCTACATCAACATAATAAGCAAAATAGAGAAAATTCAATGGAGTCTTCATGCTTTCAAGAGAATTCAACATGCAAACTAGCCAAACACAGTCAAGTTTACAGTCCACATTTTGCCTATTTATGCAGGTATACCTGTACTGCACAATACACACACCTCTTGCTTATAATCTGAGATCCATTTGGTCAGCTGCCTTGATGTGAAGTTGGAAGTCAGCGGATATTCCTGGAAAAATAAGTATAAGTTAAGGAATCAAAAAACAAAATGCAGGAATTATCTCTGCTTTTAGTTTATACTCCAGACCACAGTCTGATATGATAATGATCCTTTCAAAAGTGTGAGTCTTGAAAAACATCTGCATAATTTGCTTAACATCACCATGTTGGGAAAAGGGTAGAAATACCATTCCAACATCTACTTCCACGAGCTTACAAACAGAAAAAAAGTGCCAAGTGTAAATCCAAGTTTTGCTATTTTTATTTCCTTTATTTTGTTGGACCTGCAGGCCTCAACGCTAACTCAAAATGATACTGGCCCTGTAGGACCAGTAACAGCTAGCATCTACTGGTCCCGCAAAAGGTTTACTGGTCCTACATTTTTGTTTTAACAAAACAAGAAAGAACATTGCATAAGATTCACCACAACATTTATCTTTATAAATCTTATCTTCATTTATTTCAAAACAATTGGGGACATTCTCAGGGGGGAAACCTTTTAACAGCAATGTCTCCAAATGTTAACTGGCCCTGTAGGACCAGTTAAGGTCTTTTTTTACTGGCCCGAAGCTGTTTTTTGGGAATTTTTACTGGCCTGGGGCCATAGGTTCACCCTTAGCGTCGAGCCCTGACCTGGGATTTACCAGGAAGAATCATGACAAACAGCATTGGGTGACTAAGACATTTCAAACATTAGTGCTCAAACCTATCAATCAGCTTGTAGTGGACGAAGGTGTAGCTAATTTGGAAAACTGCCTCACTGACATCTATACATGGATGTCTCAAAATAAACTGAAATTGAATGCAGACAAGACAGAGGTGCTGGTCATGGGTACCCCACAGATGCGGGCGAAAATCTCCATTCCTAGCATTACCGTAAATGGTGTAATAGTACCAGTTCTTAATGAACCCGTCGGTAATCTGGGCGCTGTTTTTGATCCGAACATGAATATGTCTGCATATGTATCAAAAGTTATCAAGTCTGCAAATTACCACCTTAGGAACATTGGAAAAATAAGCAAATTTCTCAATACTGATACAACCAAGAGTGCCATCGTCTCACTGGTGACATCACGCCTTGACTATTGTAATGGACTTCTCTGTGGAACCACTGATGAGCTGCTATGCAGACTCCAGGAAGTCCAAAACAATGCTGCTAGAGTGGTTAGTGGCTCTAAAAGGTATGATCATATTACAGCATATCACTGGCTGCCCATCAGGAAAAGGATTGAGCTCAAGATTCTGCTTTTGACTTTCAAATGCATGCAAGGATGTGCCCCTCTATACTTGAGGGAACTGTTAGTCAAACAAGCCAATACAAGGACTCTAAGATCAAACACTAAGAACTTATTACAGATACCACTCACTAATCTGAAAAGGTTTGGTGACAGAGCATTCTGTGCCTATGCACCACGCCTTTGGAATGAGCTCCCTGACAACATCAAGGCTGCTGATAGTGTGCAAAACTTCAAGAAACAGCTGAAAACATTGCTACTTCGAAAGGAGTTTAATTGACTATATGGACCATGACAACTGTCCAATGACTCTAAAGCGCTTTTGAACATTATAGGTGGAAAGGGCGCTATATCAAATATCAATTATTATTATTATTATTATTATTATCATTATATATCAAATGGTGGCACCTATTATCATTGTATTTTTAAAACTTAGTTTGAAAAAGGTTTTGTGTAGCAAAAACTGTATATGATATATGGGATATCCAACTGCCCCATTATTGTGCTAGCACACCTCACTACACTGAAACCCCCCAAAGTGCATGACAATCCTTGTACCATTTCATATATATTCAGCTGTGCCCCAGGACTACAACCTGGGACCAAATAAGCCCATTCATGATTACAGAAGCCAACAAAGCCTGACTATGTTGATGATTTCTCTCAATTTACAGCATCTTTAGAAAAATATCAAAAGGAGAGATGTTGATTAAAACCGAGTGATTCTTTAACTCTCCTTGATATACTAATTATTTTACGCAACATTTCAAAATTATCCTCCGAAGTATCTAGACAACAATTTTCATGGAGGTCTCTTATAAGCACTAATGGGATAAAAAGCATAACCTGCGAAGCCCGGACCAACTTGTTTGACATGAGTAGATTAAACTTGATTGTTCTTAAATGAGTGGCATCCACATGACCTAGGGAATGCTATGTGACTACCTCACACTAAACAATAGTGAGAGTCGGAGGGATTTTCCAAGGTGATCATCGGTTTACCTGAACGATAGATGCACACTTACAGCAGTTTTGTTTTTTCAGCTTGCATACTCCACTTAGAAAATGTTTAAGTTTTGAAAGCCTTGAGCTCCTTTGCCAATGCCATAGGTGCTGCTTCAGGCAAGTCTGACAGAGACAGATTTTTCTCCCACTCTGAGGTGTATTTTACAGTTAAGGATTTGTCGTCCTCAATGGGTGTTCTTCAATGGGGTTAAAGGTCAAACTGGTGTAATTGTCCAATCAGATCCCTCAATTTCAATCAAGGGGTCACTGCTGCTGGGTCAAAGGTAGACCCAACAATAGCGCGCGTGGATTTGAACAAGCGTCACGTACGTGATCTGGCGCCAGTTTCTGGGGAAACAAACGGTGCACGTCACAACAAACGCGTATTACCATTGTTGAACTAGTGCGCGGGTGACCTTTGGCTGACCTAGTTTAGCTAGCTAACTTCACGGTAAAACGTGTAAATTTCTCCTTTTTATCGTGGAAGAAACAGGTTCTATCACTCTTGGATGGAAAGAGGAGGAATCTTGCACTCGTGAGTGATTTTGTGTCTTGGGACTCGGCAAGCCTCGTCCCAAGACACAAATTCACTCACTCGTGCAAGATTCCTCCTCTTTCCATCCACTCGTGATGGAACCTCTATGTCCCTTCAGATAACCCCACTTTTACTATCATTTTTTCCTTTGCACTACTTGTTTTGATAAACAGATTGGTGCAGTAAGAAAATGGTGGTGGCAGTGCTGGTTATAATCCAATGAAACAGTTTTACGAAGAATTCACAAACAATAGATAATTGGTTTGGATTGCTGACCGACCATCACTGCTAACTAAGCACATTGGTCAGTATTTGGCCAATAGGTGGTGGAGCCGAGGAAAATGGCTGCCACTGGTCAGAAGATGTGAACTGAAACACCACCACAGCTATGTGGTGAACATGTGGTATGCTAGTGGTTACTAAGGGTATACACTGTAAATACTAATGCTTACCAATGTATCATTTAGAGACCTAACTAGAAAGGCTGACCTCATGTGTTTGATACTGAAAGACTTGGCTAGGTCCCTCCTGGTTATGACTCCAAATCTCACATAATCATCTTCACCTGAAAGTACATGAAAATCAAATATAATTGATGCAGTGACAACTACTGAACAGTTGTCTTCACAAAATGATGTTCCAATGAAAATGGTCTGAAACACCCATATAAAGCATAACAGTTTATACCAAAATTGAAAGGGGACAATTAATTCTTATCATCAATGATTGAGAATATGGACAAAATGATATCCTGGGAGGAACCTAACTGTTAAGTTAAGCTCTGCAAGTTTCAGGAAATTCACTAATAGCAAATTGCCTTTCTGTGGAGACAAGCAGGTAGAAGTTAAGTCAATTTTATATATATTTCATATCTTAAATGATATGATAAAATACTTCACTTTTCCCATCCAATAGTTTTTCCCATTCCATATCTTATTTGGTATATCGAGTTCCAGTGCTTATCCCTAGTCCAGAAAATATTTTTTCAATTGATTGTCCAAAAATTCAGATTTACTTGTCCAGCAATTTTAGCAACCTCTTCTCATTGTCAAATCCAGGAAAAGAACAAATGCACTACTCACCCTTTTCTACCACCCTCATAGAAGCAAAATAAAACTGGCTGTACCCAGGCGGTTGAGGTGAGGAATTGAAATCAAAGAAGCCAATCACTGTGTTCTGAAAAAAGAAAGGTTCAGAAATCCAGTCATCATTAGATCTTACCAGTAACGGTATAACTCAATCAATGTGGCATTTGTTTGTGCTTTTTCAAATCAGGACCAAAAGGCAGTTTTTAGATATTTATTATTTTCAATCATTTTTTTTTCACATGATGACTTTTTAGTCGTAGTGAGTACATGTATAAGCAATGGCAAATATTTTTCAAACTGTTTAATGAAAATGCCGTTGTGGTCAGCTTTTGACCAATAGACAAGTTACCATTATATATAAGAGTGAAGTATATAAAGGGAGCACAGCTTTTCAACACATATTTATCTACTTCGGCCATAAACATAAATGCAATAAATACAAGTTGGAGAAAGCAAAGGAGAATGCTACCGTATCTGGGCTTAGGACCTAATCTACAAGGCAATACAGCATGTTTGAGCCTCCGCCAAAGTGCTTGCCCTCAAGCCATGACAAATATAAATCGCTCCCGCTTAAAAACAAATCACAACTTATTTGCTTGAGATGGCAACTTGAAATTTCAAAACTTTTCTACGCTTGAATATATGAAATACATTATAAATAAAATCATTGTTTGCACAGATTATGGAAATTACAATAAAAATATACCCTCAGAATATTGTTCAATATTAGAGATATTTAACCGAGATTCGATTGGATCCCAAAATGATGCTACTATGGAAAGTAGAACTACTTACATCCTGACTAGCTGTGAAGGCCACGAGCTGGGTGTCAGAGAGAATAGGGGTCAACGGGTGCAGCAACTTCTGCAGGAAGCTCACCATGTACTCAGCTGTCTGCACACCTGGAGAAAAACATTTAAGCATCCCTCAATGTGCTACCAACTGTCCCTGCTGGTACAAAGACTTCTTGAAATCACCACAGATCTCTAAACAAGCTCACTTTATTTGTGAGTGAAAAACTACACACACAATGACATGATTTGACATTCAGACTTGCCAGACAAATGGAGTAGGGATAAATACTCCTACCCAATACCATACCAAATAAATATCAAATAAATATCAAATGGGAAAAAGTATCATATCAAAAAGTAAAGTAACGTATTGTATCGTTTAAGTTTGAAAACATATATACACAGATAACCTCACCCAACTTGGATCTTCCTGTATCCCAGACAAAAACACTAGTCCCAAATCATTCCTATCTAGTTCAATGTTAATTTAATTATCTTGTACACAGTGTCACAGCTCGAGACAATCTTGCAAATTTCTGGGAAAAATCAATATGATAGAAATTATTCAATGATCTACCGGCAGTCTGTGCTGCCTACTAGCTTTAAAACAGATGGAATTATTTAAAAATACTTATCTGGATAAACATAAAGTGGAGTAAAATGCTATTATTTAAGGAAATATGATAACCACGTTAAAGAAACTCTTGTTCGTTTTAATTGAGGTACAGATCTGTTTGAGTATGAGTTTCTTTGGAGGGTATGAGCTGACTTGGGTATGGATTGATATGGAATGCACCTAGTTTTCCATTTATATAGGGGCCTTACATGTTAAAAGGAGACTTTTTCTTAACACCTGAAGTATTCTTCGCCTAACACATAACCAGCGTGATACATCATTAACAATTACATCATTATCTATATCATTCATCTTCTTCTCATTATCTTTCATTATCATTAATGCTGTTATTATTATTATTATTATTATTATCATTATTACTATTATTATTATTATTATTATTATTATTATCATAATAGAATTATCTTACCATTATTTTGTTCACAATATGACATGCAAAAGGATGACTATTGGTGTATACATACCATGATACTGGTAGCCATCTCGCTGAAGCTGATAGGCAAAGAAAGTGGGAAATGACACAAAATTGTTCCTTTGGCGGCATGCCCCAGACTTCCACCAGCAGTTTATCGCAGCAAATCTCACCTAAAGGAAACAGGGGAAGACAGTTTTTAAGGCTAATTTTAAAAGTGAGTTTTCACTTCGGACTGTAATAAAACTTCAGGATGCCCTAATCAGGGTCTGACACTTAGATTTTAGGCTAGGGGTCTGAAAAGGTTTTTGATGAAAAATAAAGGTCAAAAACAGGATTTCCGGTTAATATACATACTATTTTGGGCCCCTAGTCTGAAAAATCTAGGGGCACACAGCAAAACCTAGGGGGATATGCCCCTGGGCCCCTGGGAAAGTTGAACCCTGATAATTTAAGGGTAACCACACTTGTCAGAGTATATAGGGATGATAACATACAGTACATTCATGAATTATAAGAAAATGCACTTTTTCCTAAGATAATGTCAAAGCATTTGTCTGATTTTGATCTGATTTGATCAATTCTTCATTAACACTTTCAGGTACTTGTGGTCCAAAGTTTTGAGGTATGCTGATAGAGGAATAGATCCTAGATTAGGAGTCTTTGTTGTGAAACCCATCATGGGTGGCTGGCAGAGGGTGAAGTCAAACTACAAGCCAAATATGAATGGTTTGGACAGTCCTGCGCAACCAGCCATTACAGGTTTTGCAACAAAGATCGCTCAGCTAGGATTTATTTATTTCATAATATGACATCTAACTGTCAGATCATGTTGAGTCCATTAAAGTCCTACACCACTTTTAGAAATTGCAGTTTAATTTTCCTGAAACTCTGAATGAGTAAAGAACAAACCACAGTGATCTTTAAAACAACTTTTGATCATGGGGTCGATCCGGGTCATTGATTTAGATTTGCTTTCACAGATTTTTGAAAAGATAATGCCATTTATGTCATGAACATGAATTGCTTTCTTTCTTTGCCAAATTTATCCTGGCTTCTGATATACAGTCACTGCCTAAAATACTGTTCTGCTATGTTGAAATTATCTTTTTGCTGTAATATTAGAATTATGGGGTAAAAAAAGGAATTCAAGAAACAAGTTGTTAACCCAAAATTAGTATAAGTCAGAATTGCCAAGTTGAATTTCCAACAAAATTTGTTAGAACTACCTACACAATGTTCTTAACAAGAAGACAGAGAAATTGACAGGTAAGGTCATTGTGTTAGTTTTCTACCCACACATGGTTTAAGTTTGTGAAAGAGGACATTTTTGGCAGATTTTCATTAACAAGTTAGAAAAGAGTTACCCAACTGGTAACATATATATGCTCATTCTTATATAAGATCTTGTTGAGCAAGGGAACCCCATTCAAAACACATAAATTATCATACATATTTTCTTAAAATGTGTCAAAACATCAAATTCATTGCTATACCACTCGGCGGCAGAATCAAGTAGGATTTCAATGACTGAGGATGAATAACCTGTTTTATCATCAGCTCCACTCTGATACTAGCAGCTGATTGGTCAATATGAAAATCAATGCAAAACATTCAGTGTCTCTTAGGGTACTGTTGTTATAGGCAGGTATAATCATAATGGTACCTTTTTAATAAAAAATCTGTTTTTGTGAAATTTCTTTTCAAATTTGGCAGTGGTGTCAGGTAAATTGTAATAAACTATTTTAGTTTGTCCAATACTCAAAATAAACCATCTCTTAGTTTAGCACTCTTGTCCCTTTTCTAACAATTGTTATCTAATCCCTGCGATCTTGGTGTTACAACTACAGTTTATTCTAAGTCTTAACCCTTGTCATGCTAGACCCCCATATGGGAGAACCTATCCCCTGGGACCAGGGATATTGTGGGTCTACCCACCAAATCAGAAGGATTTCATAGATTTCTATTTCTGTTTCAATAATGTGCTTCACAAACTGAAATAGAAACATAGTAAAAGGTAAAACCTTGATATCTAGTATAATTCAATATCCCTTAATCGACCTATGTAGTTTTTTATTTTGCTAAGTCCAAGGGTACCCAAAGACCGGATATATCCGGTGTTGGTCACACAGGGAAGATATGTAGCACCGGATATATCCGGTGTTAGCAAGAGCAGGGTTACCGTAATTTTGCGTGTATAAGACGCACTTTTTTACATTAATTTTTACACTCAAATTGGGGGTGCGTCTTATACACAAAGCTAGAAATCTAGGGTGTTTTACATCGAGTTACCAGGCCACTCGGAGATTGCCAATTACAATTATAATGCGGCCAAGACAATGCCCATCGATGTTTGCCTCGTCATTGATGAATTGTAATTACCGAACCACCCTCCGCTAGAATTTACTGATTACAATCCATGTGACATGCCTAGGACAATGGGTAATGAGTACCGACACAGGGTGATACGCATTGATGTCACGGTGAAGTCACATTTCACTCATCTCAATATGCGTTTTACTGGCTTTCTAGCGTTATTCATGAGGAGTTAATTTCCTACAATAATTCCGAAAAGGGGGTGCGCACTATACACAAAGCTAAGGCCTATACATCATTTTAAAGGCCTGGACAAGGGGTGCGTCTTATATACGGGTGCGTCTTATACACGCGAAATTACGGTAACTGCTTGAGCTGACCTGGATAGAACCAGTTTCTATTTTGCAATGTTTTACCTCAAATGACATTTTCTTGATCGTAATTTGATTTGTTAATACAATGCATGTCTGCTACATATACTTTAGCTAGGGCGACTTGATGGAAAATTTACAGCACACAATTTTTGGTAGAAATTTTACCTAAAAAACTAGGGAACCAGTTAGAGACAGCAATACACCCATATCTGATGTTGACCGACTTTCTTCAGAAAAATTCCCACCTAAGACCTGTGCTGTAGGGCAATATATGGCAGGAACTCCAAATTTTCAATCAAGTTGCTCTAGCCTAGTGTGTCGAGCAGACGTCCATTGTACTTACAACTTCAAGGTAGTCTTTATTGATCAAGAAAATGTCATTTGAGGTAAAACATTGCAAAATCGAAATTGTGGTTCCAACTAGGTCAACTCAAGCAGCTACGTCAAAGAAAAACTCGGAGTCCAAACACCGGGGATTCCATAAAACTTATAAGAAAGGGGACAAGAGGGCTAAACTAGGAGATGGTTTATTTTGAGTGTGTCATCAGCATCACAGCCTTAAGAGCTGATTGGCTGCTCACTTACACGAATGTTTGTAAACTGGTTTCTGATTGGCTTACAGGAACAAGTTTTGTTATCCTACAATACCAGTCTTCAATAGTGGGAAAGCACACCAGTCATATCATAATGTGGGACCAATGTTTTATAAGAGCAACAAAATTCATGATTTTCAAGACTTACAAATTTCAGAAGTATCTTAGGGACCCCATAGCACTAAATTTAAGTTTAAGTTGTACTTATTCCTAGGGATGTCATCAATAGTCGACAAATCGATAAATCGACATATTCACTTTGTCAATTTAATCGAATCGAATGGTTGGGTATCGAGTCGAAATAATCGATATTCTGTACCCTATCAATGACATATGATTATTAATAAAAAATACACTTTTCCCAGACATTTTCCTGTTAAACTAATGCGAAGTAAAAATCTGACTTAATATTGAAGTATTTTCTATGACTTTTGTAAGAGAAATTAGAAGGAATGGTGTGCTTTACTCAGGCATATGGCCAAGACACAGGGTATCCAACCAAAATAAAGGGATATCAATGAAATCCCAGACCCTACACATAATTGTGCCCTACGAGCAATGTTACGGCGTATCAAATCGAATCGAAAAATATATCAATTAATTGAATCGATAAAATTTCATATCAATGACATCAATACTCATTCCAATACCCCATTTTTTTCACTTTATGCCTAAACAAAAAATATGTTCGTTTCCTATTACATGCTAGAAAAAAATAGGGTCGGTATGTAGGGAATTTATTTTATCATATATTTTTTTCTCTCCTCCATGCTGCATTTGATGTAAATGTATCGCAAAATAGCAGCATCTAAAGTTAGTGGGGTATCATGATCTATTTAAATCCGTGGAACTAATGTTATATGCTGATATTTGATGTTTTCTCCCTTCTTTTTTCAATTTCTTTTGTATGCCATGCATGGAATATGAAGCAGTTACAAATTTTTACCTTGCTTTCTAAAATATATATATATATATATTTTGGGCAATAAAAAGATTAGGGTAGGGGCAAAAAATTAGGGTCAGTAGGGTCGGAAACAAACATATTTGTTTAGGCCTTATTCAACTAAAACCCAAACACAATGATTTTTTAATTGTTCAGGCATCAACTCTGCTTCAAACATTTCGTGTTTTAGCTTGACTTCCAAAGTAACCTTCAACTATATATTATTTTTAGATTATTTTTAAAATCAAAGGGTACTCTAAGGATGAATGGTTTAATAAAATATTATAATAATGCTTTAGATGTACATGTAATAGGATTAATGTATGTTTATCAACTCTACTTCTAAGGTAGAAAATCATTTGTCTCTCACCTCTTTTTGAAGAAAACGAGCAGCTTTTTCAAACTCCCATCGAATATGCATGCATTTGGCATCCCATGGTGCATAGTACATGACAAATACAAACTCCTCTTCATTAAGGAAATTGGCTACATCCTCTAGATTCCCACCAGGGAAGTCCCACACAGGTGATTTATGGGAGAAAAAATAGCGGGGACGTGGCTGGTCCACCCAAACCTCTTTGGAACTGAAATAAAGGAATATGAGATATTTAAGGTAGGTTACAGCCCGAGACCGACCTGTGGTCATTGCTATACCACTCAGCGGCAGAACCAAGTAGGATTTCAATGACTGAGGATGAATAACCTGTTTTATCATCAGCTCCACTCTGATATTAGCAGCTGATTGGTCAATTTCTTTGGTGTACTAGACTGTATTGCAGTACTAACATTGCTTTTCATTAATTGTCAATGTTAGGATCCAAAAAAATGTTTTATCCCCATTCGCCATATTTTATCTCCCTTCACCATGGTTATTCAATAATGAAAGCGTCACACATGCACATGCTTCAAACAATAGTAAATCCTATTGTTGTATGATGTTCTGATCCAGAATGTTGCAATAATCTGTCCATGCTAAATGTAACTCATAGATCTTCATTTAAAACAAGAAACTTGACCAAAACATGTCTGTAAGCCTTGTGATATAATGGGAATTGATCACAGGAGGTAGGTGATTGTGGCAATACCATTGCCCTCGCAGTCAGCAGCCAAAACCTTGACCTACGGGCTAGGTTTTTGCTGAGTGGGCCTCAATAACCTACATCCTATGATCAATTTCTACAGTTAAGGTTAGTATGAACTTAGAGCTTGATGTGCTTCAGAAATTATGTCGGGTAAGGGACGAGCTAATGATAAATTTGTTATCCGCTTTGTAATTTTAAAGGGATACGACCTGGTGTGTGTGTTCAGCCAGCCATATCGCACTCTACCTCCGGCCTCGTGCGATATGGCTGGCTTCTCACAGACACCAGGCCGAATCCCTTTTTTACAAAGCAGATTACTAATATTACCTAACTTTCAAACAGTGTTAAGCAAATTTATTACCAGTTATTTAACCTGTGCTTCCAGTTTTTGTCCTCATTAGCTGGTTAAACAATATTTCAGCTGTGTTGTGACGCAGGGGCACATCCAGGATTTGAGAAGGGGGGGTTCAATGTTATTCTGAAAAGTGACACTGGTGGCGCCACTGACAATTTCTGAACACACCACCAGGGGTCAACTGCAGACAACTAAAAAACAAGGGGTTCCATCAGAGATATAACAAAATATGTCATGGATTATGAGTGAACTTTTAATTGAATTTCCATATATCTTATTACTTATCAAATGCAAACTCAGATTTGGGGGTGGCCATATTGCCTACTGTTTTGGTCACCAGATTGTATGGACCTCTTGCACTTTCAAACATGTAAAATATGGATTTTATCTTTTGGAGAGGTTCAACAATATGCACATCCTGGGGATGAGGGTAAGAATTTTTGTTTACTTTGCCTAATTGATGTTAGCATAATTGCGATACATGTATTTGGGAGACGGACTAAGCAACAGTTATGAGAGCCATTCAGTAAATTTCCCCTTTACTGCTGGTCTTATTCTCAGAATAACAATTTCAAGTTTGAGTAAATGTGAAATAGGTAAATAAAGTAGTTATCATTTATCCTTTATCTATTTTCTAAGAATATTAGGGCTGGACTCGATACGCACGGCGATTCTGAATTGGCATTTCTTGAGGATCGATACTCAAGAAATGCATATTCCAAGCCCTATTTCGATTCTTGGGACCGACCTTCGCTGTCTAATCCCTTGAATCATTAAGCTAAAACAAGTGAAATTGGGGCGAAACACAGAAATACAAATAAACATGCAAATAAAACTCACATGTTGTTGTAATTGTAGTTCAGTTGTAGTTGTTATTCGTTTTTCCGCTCCACGAAGCACGGAAAGCCGCCGAAAGCGGTGCTTCGGCGTGAGCCTTTCCTTTGGGAGGGTGTGGTGAGGGACAGATGCATAATGACAATACAAAACGCGCGAAATACTTGTCCCTCACCACACTTTCCAATGAACTATGTCATACCTTGTCAAGAATCGAGAATTGAATCGAAATAATCGAAATCGAAAAAAATATGTCAATGAATCGAATCGAAAAAAATTGGATGTCAAGCCCAGCCCTAAAGAATATGTGTACGTCTGAAATTGTATTTTTTCACGTTTCCTGTCCTTTTCTAGGGTGACAGCACAGTTATATGCTCTATCATTGTGTATGCTTAACTACTTTTTATAGGTTTCAAAAATTCTACCCTGTAAAGTGTGGGAGTAATAATAATATGAGCTATAATGTGCTGTATTTTCCGAGATATTGAAGTCCAGAATTTTAGGTCAGCCTTAGCAGGTTTAGATCTTCGTCTAAGGCTTTAAGTCCCTGGCATTAACAGATAATTCAACTAGACATCGCCAGTCACATAAGGGGTTATTAAGTGAAATGGCGCTGGAAAGACATGTATGTTAGCATCTTGAGTGCATGTCCAGCCAGTCTTAACTTAAACCTTAACTATATGCTCATTGCTATAAGGCTAACATCAGTTAAACATAGTCAACAAATAACAATTTAATTAGTACTCAGTAGTGCTCGGACGATAAATCGAAATATCGTCTTATTGATCGTTGCACCACAACAGTAGCGCTATCAATAACTTAGAGAATTATTGATAATGCACAATATTTCTCCTCCAAAAAAAGCACATGTAATGCTAATAAATTATAAAAAAAGAAACCTAACTACTCACCACAATGCCACTTCTATTAGTTTGATATACCGGCGGTCCTTTCCGGTAAATAAACTGCCATTTTGGACTGCAAAATCAAGTTGATAATCCAACCATAACCGTGATTTTGGTCAATTTCAAAATGGCGGATGGTGTTTACCGGAAAGCATCGCCGGTATAATGATCTATCAGAACAGGAATAAGGGTGAGTTCCTTGCCACTTCAAGTTCCCAAATTATCGTTTTTTATCGATAATCTATCGTCATCTAGGTACTCAGGTACATTTCTAGAATGACAAGATTGCTAAGCCTCATCACCTTTATCATGTTTAAATGTGGTTATTCATATGTCTGTATTGACAAACAATTTATTCAAAACGGCAGGCAGGTCCACAAAATTAAGTAGATCAATGTTACGGTATTTTCTAGTTGTCTGTGGCGGGGACCCTCTAGTGAGCAGTCATTCCTGGCTAGCCTAGTAGGGGTTAGGTATTCTTTAAAAGATTTGCAGGAATCAAATGATCTACAAGTTTAAGAGGCCGGCAAGCCCCCCCCCCCCCTAAAAATGACACTATTCTTAGTCTTCAAATCAAACACCTAGAATCTGTCTGTTAACAGCAGATTATCTAAAACAGGATGATCACACACTCTGGCCAACCCCTGTCTGACACCAATCAGTCTGTTACCTCCTCAAGGCCTGGGGAAACAAAGGAAGAATTGCAATTGCAATTGGTGGCCAAGGCAGGAAAAACAACTAGTTCTAATGCATGTACACAGGTGGCGTGGTGATGCAAAGTGGCTCACCAGTCAGGGAGGGTTAGTCGAACCACTCAAACCCCCCCCCCCCCCCCCCTGGATCCGCAACTGAGTGACGTGAATCGTGTGTTCTCCATGGGAACTGAGTGGTAATATAGGGCACAGAATGGTAATATTGAAGTTTAGAGGTTTTGTATTACATCTTCATAGTGTGAATGACTGCATGTGTGGACGTGTCCCCAAAACTCCTATACCACTTATCTTGACAACAGTGTGATGCAAGCCACACCCACACACCCCAAACTATTGCCCCAATAATTCAAATATCTTTAATGTCTCTTATAAATATACATATATAAATACATACTCTTATAAATATACATATAAATACTGCTGTGCAACTACAACTGGGCTGCAAAAGCTATACCATTAACCTGTGTAGTTTTTGGATTAACCCTCACTCTGCAATACAATACCCCCTACCAAAAGGTCTAACCCAAATGTTACACACTAAATACACAGTAACTATCAACCATGAACCACTGACCACCAAATGATCATCACTTATCACCGAAGGATGAGGATTCTGATTCTTAGGCACAAGGGCAAGCTTATCATCATGGAAGGATATGACACCGCTGTACAAACGTTAAATTACTGAGCTATCTTTTAAGCAACATTCTAGATAGCACATTGCCATGTGCATAATCATTTTCAGCAAAGCTTTTCGAGAACAAACAAATTTGTAAATATTAGGTTTTCTTAATCAGACCATCGTCATGACTAATGCTCTTACGATTAATCGGAAGCTTGAGCTTTTGCTCGTATCGCAGCCTCCTGTGAGCACTCGAGCCGCCATTACAGCTCGCCGAGTTTGGCGAAAATGTAAACAACGCCACATCGCACGCTGTGCTATCAAACATCTGCCATGTTTTTTTCTTGCTTACGTCTTTCCCACGTGGAATACCATCAAGATTGCACAATAGCAGGACGTAATTGGCTTAGGCAGGCATGGGGCGGTTTCTAATTAGCTTTGTTCAGCTGTTGATTTCGCTGCATGTGCGATGGGTAGTTAGGGCTCGCAATATGTCGATCAATTGATCTGTGGTTTCAGCGATTGCTCGAGCCGTTTTAGCGGCGAGTCCGACCTCTAGTCATGGCAACAGAGTCACCACCTGTCTTCCTGTGAATCAATTTTAATGTGCACAGTTTTAATCATTAGAACCGCGACAATTAATTCTACTTGTCTCTTAATTCTAATTGAAATCTGTTACGAAATGATGATTTTGCAACAGGTTGAAATTGTGCCATATTTTCAGCCAATTGCTACTTATACTGTGTGGTTATTGCACAAATCTGAAGCTCATATCAACGGGTTTCCAATATTTCCGCGATTTACAAGCATTTAGAATGACACCACAGATAACAAATTTGTAACTGCATTTAAAGGGGAATGCAGATTTATCATCGAGTTGCACAAGCATTCAAAGCTTTGCTTTGTCGCCATATTAAAATAACTTGCAGTTTGTTAGTTCATTAACAATAAACTCTAAAGACGGCTCGACTTTTCTGTCCAGTCTGATTTGTCACCCCCTTTAGAGTTTATTGCAGATCCCCTTAAAACAGTTGTGCACTGGGCTCTGAGTACACTTAAGTTGGTTTGTCCCAGTGAATGGTATTCCCTGACGTCCTCCACTGAGCTTTCGTTACGTACCTCTAAATTGACTAATTCCGCCACTCACACAATGTCCGATATTGTGTTTTGAGGCACAAATCCTTTTTTAATGACCTGTGACTTGACAAGTGTGTTTGGCATCCTCCATCTTGGGTTACAGGCTCTCGCGAGATTTCACCTGATCACGCGATAGTATAGTTAGAGCGTGCAAATGTAAAACTCGGAATGGTACATTAGAAGGAAAGTTATTTATAGTGGAATAGTACAGTCACCACCAGAACCGTTAACTAATCATTCCATGTCATTCTGCGTTTTACAGAACCCGAAATTCGTAATTAGGTCGGCAGTGACGTATCGTAGACTATTCAGTCCTTCTTTGGGAGGTCATTTCACTAGCTGATTCACAGTCTTTGTGTTTTACGCCTGAATAACGGATTTATAAGAGACATCGACAAGCAAGTGCACGGATTTTTAAAATACATATCAAGGACATTGGAAACGTAAGTTAGTGTAAACAACTCAAAACTAAAAGTACTTTTTGCAGCCGTTTTCGTTCCACCGATATTCTCAGCGGAATCATGCTCATCTCGACATCTGTTTTTACTTTCATTAGACTCCATAGCTGGAGTTAGGAACAACATATACAAAGACAACCAGCGAAGGAGGCTGATTCATTGGACTAGCCGGCAGTTTGTAGAATAAGAATAACATTTCTCATTTTCTGAATAAGACAAATTACATGTAGAATCAGGTAATTCCTCTAGAGACATCATTATTCAAGAAGGTCTGCTTCTTATTCTCCAACAAAATGGGCGCCAGAATCTCAGCAGCTGTTTAATAATCAAATTGTATTTTACAGAGGTAAACAACTAGTGTGGTATAGACTAGATATCTCTATAGTAGAGTCCAGTGACCAGCAAGCAGTGATTAATCAGCAACTGAGCAAGTACTTGTTATGGGACCAGTTCATGTTTTTTGCTGCAATTGGCCATCTTACCTTCCCGAGTATTTAGTAAAAGCGGTGACAATGATGGCTAAAGTGAGACAGCATAGTTCAGGATGTCTAGCCATAATCTGAAAAGCTTTGAATTGTGTGATTCGTGCAGATGTTGCCTCCGTCGCCATTGGGTTACATCCACGTCAGTCTGAAATAGCCTTCCTGCTGTAAAGTGGACGTAGTTGTCGTAAAACGAGCAGACGATACGTGCCGTGAGTGCTGCCATCTGGAGGAGGTTGGTGAAACCATTATTTATTCCTAGCAGGCCTAGCTATGGCAAGCCAAATTGGTTTAAAATAGGCATTCATAAATATTTATAATTCATTTTTAAATATTTGAAAATATTTTCAAATATTTGAAATTAATTTTAAATATTTAAAATTCATTTATAAATAGTAATAATTTAGAATTATAAATATTTATAAATCATGCTGAATTATAAATATTTAAAAATGATTTATAAATATTTGAAAATGAATTTCAAATATTTAAAAATGAATTATAAATATTTAAAAATGAATTATAAATATTTGAAAATGATGATTATTTTTGAATATTTGAAAATCATTTTCAAATATTTAAAATTCATTTTCAAATATTTATAATTCATTTTCAAATATTTATAATTCATTTTCAAATATTTAAAATTCAGTGATTTTTAAATATTTATAAATGAATAATAAATATTTAAAAATGAATTTTAAATATTTAAAAATGAATTATAAATATTTGAAAATGATGATCATTTCTAAATATTTGAAATGCATTTTTAAATATTTATAATTCATTTTCAAATATTTATAATACATTTCCAAATATTTAAAAATCAGTGATTTTTAAATATTTAAAAATGAATTATAAATATTTAAAAATGAATCATAAATATTCAAAAATGAATTTTGAATATTTGAAAATGAATTTCAAATATTTAAAAATGAATTTCAAATATTTATAATTCATTTATAAATATTTGAAATTCGATCTTATTTAGAAATATTTATAAATGAATTTCAAATATTTGAAAAAAAATTTTTGATATTTATAATTCATTTTTAAATATTTATAAATGAGATAATTTCAAATATTTGAAAATGAATTATAAATATTTGAAAATCATTTTTAAATATTTGAAATTCATTTTTAAATATTTATAAATGAGATAATTTCAAATATTTGAAAATGAATTATAAATATTTGAAAATTATTTTTAAATATTTGAAATTCATTTATAAATAGGACCGAATTTCAAATATTTATAAATGAATTATAAATATTTGAAATTCATTTTTAAATATTTGAAATTCATTTTTCAAATATTTATAATTCAATTTCAAATATTTATAAATCACTGATTTATGAATATTTGAAATTGAATTATAAATATTTAAAAATGAATTTCAAATATTTAAAAATGAATTTCAAATATTTAAAAATGATTTCTAAATATTTATAAATATTTATTAATATTTAAAAATGGTCATTAAAAAACACTTTCGCTTGCCATACCTAGCTGCCTATTCATTCATGAATTCAAGTGACTTAAAATACCCATGAGCTCAGTTTGAGTGGGAGTAATTTTAAAAGAGACATTGCCTGAGTTCAGAAAAAGGACACCCAAAAAAGGGAACTAAAATCTTTGGCCATTTTTGGCCATTGTTATTTTAAGATAGACCACAATAGCAGCACACTACAATATATTCGGAGATATAGAAGCTTATATATATATATATATATATATATATATATATATATATATATATATATATATATATATATATATATATATATATATATATATATATACATATATATATACAGAGATCGAAATAAGGGCTCGCCCGGGTGTGAATCACACCCTCTGATCCCAGCGGGCGAAAGTGATCGTAAATCACCTCGCCCGCAGGGCGAGCTGTAATTTAATCATGCAGGAGTACTCCCTGCATGTTCCGTTCGCTATTCCAGCTATACCCTTAAGCTGGTAGCGTAATTAGTGACGTTTTATTGTCATTTTACGAGGAGGTTGAGGGTAGACTGAAATGGTATACTCAGCATCTTGGGCTAGAAAGCTCCGCCCCTTTAGCCAGTAAAACCTAAAGTTGGACAGTACTGATACTGGAGAACACAAAGGAAGTTGTCCAGGAATATTGTAATTAGCCAGTATAAATGCTATCCAGTGGACAGGGATATGCTAATTAGCCAGTAAAGATGCTATGGGCAAACATATATAAGGAGCAGTTTCCTTCGGTTTAAGCAGTTAGTTTTGGAGTCAGATAGGGTGAACGCCATGTAGGGCTCTGTAGTAGACTGGGACCTGGTGCCAGTACCAGCCACTGCACCAGGCCCCCTTTATGTAGTACTTGTAAGATGGACATTGGTATTGGATGTGATGTATTGGAAACAACTGTAACATTGTAATTGATGAAAAGAATACATATATGTCTACAAATGAAAGTCGTCTTCAAGTTGTATCTGACCAACACGAGAAAACGTAACACCAGTGTTAACTTTTCTGTGTGTGTCAGATACAACTTGAAGAAGACTTTTGTTAGTAGACATATGTATTCTTTTCATCAGTTACAATGTTACAGTTGTTTCCAATACATCACATACAATACCAATGTCCAGTCCTACAAGTACTACATGAAGGGGGCCTGGTGCAGTGGCTGGTACTGGCACCAGGTCCCAGTCTACCACAGAGCCCTACATGGCCCTCCCTCTATCTGACCTCTCTAAGGACAAAAACTAAAAAAGAAAACAAGAAATGAAATAAGTCACATTGCATTGTGTACTGACTCTGGAATGGCTTACCAGTCCACTATCTTAGTTATAACCGCTTGTGGTGCTGCACTGAAAAATAATCAACTTCGTATCAAATAAATGAAAGGAAACCTCTAAAAACTTATCTCAGATCCGAATGACTCACATTTTCGTGCAAGTCGGATCAAATGCTTGGTCCCAGTACACTGCCATTATACTATATGTGTATTATACAATACAATATACAGTATATTGTTGTTATGTTGTTGTGTTATGTTTTATTGGTAGAAAATCTGTCCTATGCTGGAATATGTCCGAAATGGTCTCAGATGGCCGGGCGAGCTGGAAATTCTCCGGGCGAGCTGAAAATTTTTCGAGCTCGCCCTTCGGGCGAGCTCATTAATTTTCTTATTTCTAACCCTGTATATATATATATATATATATATATATATATATATATATATATATATATATATATGTATATATATATATATATGTATATATATATATATATGTATATATATATATATATATGTATATATATATATACATATGTATATATATATATATATATATATATATATATATATATATATGTATATATAGCCTAGAGGTATATATGGAGATATATTATATACTGCTTATTGTATATATACCCTATATGTACTCTATCTTTATCTCATTTATTTGCTTTCTCTCCCCTTTGTGTTTGCATTTTTTGCTTCTTTTTATTCTCTCTCTCTCTCTGGTTTATTCATGTTTATATCATATTTTGCAATTTCTTTCTTCGGTAGGTTGTATTTACTTTTTGTCATCTCTCTCCACTTCAGTGTACCTGATTTATGAAGCATTTAAGAAATTCTTTTTTTTACTGATCGCTCTTTCTCTTTCCCTGCAAAATATTTTTTCTTACGTTGTCACATATGGAAGGCCAATGTGGACAAAAAGAGGATTTTCTAATATTAATAAATGATTTATTAATATTAATAAATGATTTATTAATTTTAAGAAATCATCTATTAATATTAATATATATTTATTAATATTAATAAATATTTATTAATATTAGGAAATATTCATTAATATTAATAACTCATTTCTTAATATTAATAAATCATTCATTAATATTAGAAAATCATTTCCATTTCTTAATATCAAAAAATCATTTATTAATATTAAGAAATGCTCTGTATTTCTTAGTATTAATAAATCATTTCTTAATATAAATAAATCATTTTCTAATATCAAAAAATCATTTATTTATATTAAGAAATACTCTCATTTATTAATATTAGAAAATCATTTATTAATATTAAGAAATGGTCTGATTTATTAATATTAATAAATGCCATTTACTAATATTAAGAAATACCATTTATTAATATTAAAAAATAAGTGATATCTATTGGAGAAACCTCAAACTATTCAATTCTTTATGAATTAATGAATGCTACCTGGCACATGGCCGTTGTTTCAAAATGGCAGAGGGAGTTGGACGTTATTTTGGGATAATTTAGTTCATATAATTCAATTTAAAAATCGATAAGTATAATTTAGTATTGTCTACAGCTAGGGTCTTAACCACAATATTGAAACCGGGTGCCCAAAATTGGCAATTGTAATATTTTTTTGGGCATCCTTTTTTTTAAGGGAGACCACTCTATACTCAGGTTACAACCCTTAATATGTATTTATTTATCAAAATCAGGTATATTATCCACATACAATGCCATGGGAATTATATTGAGATGGAAAAAGGATCAAATCTATGCTTGAAATTGACATCTGACTGACGGCAAGGTCAAATTTTACCGCTCGCCTAAGATTCCCCTCAATGATTGCCGGTCGGAGTGTAATGGCCGTTATTGCACCTTTGCGCTCTAGCTGATAATTTGCTTAGACATTTGCAGCTTGTCAAAAGATCGTTAATTGGTTAAAAGTACTATCATGCAGCGAATATGAACAGTGAGAGCGCAAAGGAACTGCTGAAATGGCGGAATTCAGCGCTGGTTTGCACACTAGGCAAGCATGTGTAAGGGGGTATTCATTATTTCAAATGTAAAAACTCCCTGTACAGACAAACGATGGCGCTCATTTATTGATATTAATAAATGCCACAGTTGGAAGCCAAAGTGGACAAAATTGGGCATTTATTAATACTAATAAATGCTGATTTTCTAGTATTAATAAATCGCACTATTTATTAATATTAATAAATTATTTACTAATATTAGAAAAACATTTATTAATACATGTATACAATCAACATGTATCAATATTAATAAATGATTTTTAATATTAATAAATGATTTATAAATATTAATAAATCTTGCCATTTATTAATATTAATAAATGATTTATTATTATTGATAAATCATTTTTTAATATTATAAAATCATTTATTAATATTAATAAATCATTTATTTTTATTAATAAATGCTGAGGATTTATTAATATTAATAAATCATTTATTAATATTAATGAATGATTTTATAATATTAATAAATGATTTATTAATATTAATAAATCATGTCATTTATTAATATTAATAAATAATTTATTAATATCAATAAATGATTTATCAATATTAATTGATCATTTATTAATATTAAAAAATGCTCTTTTTGTCCACTTTGGCCTTCCATAGTCACAAAGGTAATTATATGGGAATGGGAACTTTTCTTTTCCTACTCTCTCAAATGTTTGTGATAAATGGGCGATCTGTTTTTTCTCATTTGATAGGATTTTAGAGTCCAAACCCGTGCTGTGCATGGGGCCATCTAGTATGTTACGAATATTGCGACACGCAAACTATATGGTACAAGCAAATTTCCATAAATACCTGGGTATACTCTTCTCTAGTTCAGGAGACTTTTTCAGAAGTCAGATAAATGAAATGGTCAAAAAGGCAAGGAGAATAATGCAGGGCATCATAAAAAATATAACCATAGGAACTCACTAGGCTACGATAGATATTTATCATTTAGCGCAGCAATTAAGAAATAAATACTTACTGATGGAGATTTATTAACCTTTACATGTTTATTTCATTTTAAAATGTGTGGGGGACATACAAAGAGGTCAGTATAACACTCAACAATGCCTGTATACCTTGGGGATTGTAAATAAGACTTGACAGTGATAGGAAGGTGTTCGGTGTTAGGTTTGTGTTCCCCATATAGATGAATTGACCACTCCAGGTCAAGCTCGGCTTGTCTGGTTTCTGTACTCGAGCTACTCAAGTTCGTGGATGGTGATTACAAATAAAGTTCAACAGTTTTTTGTCAAGGAAAAGGAGAATTCTAACATCCATGGCAAGAACATTTAGATCAAATAACTAATTAGCAGTGATGGTGCCGGGTCTTTAGAATATTGCATTGATAAGGTCATGATCTATTATGTGGATGATTGTGCTCTGGCTGGTGACATTGAGATAATACTGGAGTCCAAGCATCCTTACATAGCGGACAGATGAGCAGGCTTCAACCCCTGACTATATCTCGTTGACCAGCTACCTGGATGATGGTGCTCTGGATCGTGATATTGAGATGACACTGGAGGAGCCTGCGGGTCCATGCGTCCTCACGTCCCAGGTCCCAGACAGAAGGCAGGTCTCAGCCACTGGTACTCTGTCTTGGTGACCGGTTGACCAGGATGATGGTGCTCTGAATGGTGACATTGTGATGGCACCAGAGGAAGCTGCAGTTACACGCGTCCTTATGTCCCAGACAAATAGGCAGGCTTCTGCCGCTGACTCTTTGCGGTGACCGGCGACCTGGATAATGGTGCTCTGTATGGTGACATTGAGATGGCACCGGAGGAGCCCGCGGGTCCAGGAGTACTTACGTCCTGGACAGATTTGACGGCTTCCGCCCCTGATTCAGTCTCGGTGACTGGCGACCTGGATGATGGGCCTTAGACAGTTAACTGATGCTACATTTTATATAGAGACCGACATAGATTTATCATTGCCACATAGCTAGAATACCTAAACCAATTCCTTAAAAAAATTCTTGATGAAGGAGAAATCAATTTCTACATATAGAAAAAGAAAGAACTTCCTTATTCTACATGTTGCCAAAAATACACAAATGTGTGGACAACCCCCGAGGAAGACCTATTGTAATGGTTGTCCCACTGAAAGGATTACACAACTTGTAGATTACTTTCTACAACCTACTGTGAAAGCTCTACCGTCATAAGTGAGAGACACCACCCACTTTTTTTTGAAAATGATTAACCTGGGAGACTTCCCGGATAGTTGTCTACTGGCTACTGCCAGCCTTACTACTAATATACCAAATGATCAGGTAATCCAGCCAGCAAGGGACACTTTAGAAACACTGAAACACATAGATCAAACTTAGATAAACCATCCACAAATAACCTGATTATTCTTCTTGAGAAGGTTCTCAAGATGAATAACTTTGACTTTGTCAACCGCTATATCCTACAAATAGGAGGTACAGCGATGGGCACAAAAGTCGCACCATCCTTTGCGAACACATATATGGGATGGTCCAAGTTTGTATACACTTACCATCTACAACCGTTAGATTTATAGATGACATTTTTGTCATCTGGCAACATGGTCTTACAGCATTTCGCAATTTTGAGCAACATCTCAATAATTGTGTCCCTTCTAAAAAAATTGAGACAGATATTTCAGAAACCCAGGTACATTTCATGGATGTTACTGTGTCCCTTAACAACGACACACATCTAATATGTATCAGCTTATATACCAAATCTACAGATGCTCACAACTACTTGAGCTTTGATTCATGTTAAAAAGTTGCAGATACTCTACTAAATTGGACACCTCTGGACCTATCCAGAGTCCAATAACTGGTCGCAAACACATCACCATTAGATGCTGTAGTTGCAAAACCAACAAAACTATTTATTGTATCACATGTCAAACATGTCTAAAACAATACATTAGACATGCAAAGAGAACACTGGTGAGAACACTTTAACTCGGAGGAACATGAAGGTAAAACTACATGTCTTACAGTTTGGCCGTAAAGATCCAGATTCAAAAGAATCTTTAGAAATCTGTCTTGTACTAGAACACCTATGGATCCATAGGTAACGTTCTACCACCCCTATGGGACTTAATTAATGTATTCAATTGAATAAATAAGGGCCCCCATTACATAATTGTCTGCTAACCTGTTTACTCCAGTTTTTAAACATCTATTCTACTGGTTAGAGACTTTCAAGCTCAGAACATGCACCACACGCAATATGTACCTCTTTTACCCAGACTAGCATCGATCTATTACATTTAGGTCCATATAGGACCCAGGTGCAACCATATACCAGGTATAAATCCTGAGTTGACCCCATCCCATTTTACTTTTTTAGATACAAATTTACTCAAAACAATATATTTTTACATCTGTGATCACAGGCATGCCCTTTCCAACATACTTTTTAGAACCAAATCCTATATTCATCTAGTTCGATCCCAAACATTTTTTAACCCCCATTCCTATGATGATTACTACCTAAGAATGAAACCGCTGAGATTTGTTCGACTGAATGAATCTAGAGGGAGCCACTTCCTGGTTCTCTCTCTCCCATTGGATGCAAGTCTGTTGATAGACGTACATCGTCATTAACGGTTAGGAACAACAAACAACAACACCGGGTCTGATCTCCAATCCACACTCCTATTTTATCACTTAGGCAGGCTTCTGCTGCTGACTCTCGATGACTGGCGACCTGGGTGATGGTACTCTAGATGGTGATATTGAGATGGCACCGGAGGAGCCCTTGGGTCCACGAGTCCATACAAACCGGAAAGATAAGCAGGCTTCCGCCCCCGACTCTGTCTCCCTGACCGACTACCTGGATGTTGGTGCTCTGGATGGTGCATATTGAGATGGCACTGGAGGAGCCCCCGGGTCCACGCGTCCTCACATCCCTGGTCCCGGATAGATCAGCTGGTTTAAGCCACTGACTCTGTCTCAGTGACTGGGCACCAGGATGATGGTGCTCTGGATGGTAACATTGAGATGGCACTGGATGAGCCAACAGGTCCAGGTATATCCAGGTACACCCTAGACGGATAGGCTTCTGCTGCTGACTCTGTCTCGGTGACAGGCAACCTGGATGATGGTGCTCATGATGGTAACATTGAGATGGCACCGGAGGTCTTTAAGTCCTAGCAGATAGGCAGGCTTCCGTCTGCCGCTGACTCTGTCTCAGTGACCTGGATGATGGCGCTCTGTATGGTTACATTGTGATGGCACCAGAGGAGCCTGCGGGTCCACGTGTCCTTACGTCCCCGGACAGATAGACAGGCTCCTGCCGCCAACTCTGTCTCGGTGACTGGCGACCTGGATGATAGTGCTCTTTATGGGGACATTGAGATGGCACTGTATGAGCCTGCGAGTCCAAATGTCCTTACATCCCGGACAGATAGCCAGGCTTCTGCCGCTCACTCTGTCTCGTTACCTGGATGATGGTGCTCTGTATAGTGACATTGAGATGGCACTGGAGGAGCCCGCATGTCCACGCCTCCTTACTTCCTGGGTCACGGACAGATAGGCAGGCTTCTGCCGCTGACTCTGTCCCGGTGACTGGCAACCTGGATGATGGTGCTCTGTAAAGTGACATTGAGATGGCACTGGAGGAGCCTGCGGGTCCACACGTCCTGGGTCATGGACAGATAGGCAGGTTTCTGCCGCTGACTCTGTCTCGGTGACCGGTGACCTGGATGATGGTGCTCTGTATAGTGACTGGATGATGATGCTCTGGATGGTGACATTGAGATGGCACTGGAGGAGCCTGCGGGTCCACACGTCCTTACGTCCTGGGTCACGGACAGATAGGCAGGTTTCTGCCGCTGACTCTGTCTCGGTGACCGGTGACCTGGATGATGGTGCTCTGTATGGTGACTGGATGATGATGCTCTGGATGGTGATAGATGGCACTGGAGGAGCCCATGGGTCCACGCTTCCCTACGTCCCTGGACAGATAGACAGGCTTCTGCCCCTGACCTGGATGATGGTGCTTTGGATGGTGACATTGTGATGGCACCAGAGGAGCCTGCGGGTCCACGCGTCCTTACATCCAAGGACAGATAGGCAGGCTTCTGCCGCCGACTCTGTCTCGGTGACTGGCGACCTGGATGATAGTGCTCTGGATGGTGATAATGAGATGGCACTGTATGAGCCTGCGGGTCCAAGCATCCTTACGTCCCGGACAGATAGAGAGGCTTCTGCTGCTCACTCTCACTAGAGGAGCCAGTGGGTCCACACGTCCTTACATCCTGGGTCACGGACAGATTTGGAGGCTTTAGCCACTGACTCTGTCTCGGTGACTGGGTACCAGGATGATGGTGCTCTGTATGGTGACATAGAGATGGCACCGGAGGAGCCAACGGGTCCACGCGTCCTTACATCCCGGACAGATAGGCTTCTGTCGCTGACTCTGTCTAGAAGCCCAGCAACCTGGATGATGGTGCTCTGTATGGTGACATTGTGATGGCACCAGAGGAGTCTGCGGGTCCACGTGTCCTTACGTCCCGGACAGATAGACAGGCTCCTGCTGCTGACTCTGTCTCAGTGACTGGTGACCTGGATGATGGTGCTCTGGATGGTGACATTTTTCTCAATAAAACTCTGAAATTTAAGAAAAAGAATCAAAGTAGCATTGAGAGGTAGCTGAAAAGGTCTTCTTTCAGAAAATATATAGTTTACTGAGTGTTACAATCCCCTACAAGCTGCCAATGAAGTTAATGCTAGCTAATGCCTATAGTGCTGGACCGATCTGAGATGATTACTAGGTATCTAAAATATGAAAGTTATTTTACTAAAACATTTTCCAGTCATTATTTAAGAAGAAAAAAGTATGAAATCTAAAATATGTGAAATTTTGTAATAGAAATCAACCTTTATACATAGTTCTCAGTGTGCCCACTAAATGGCTCTTTTTCGCATTGTTTCCCTTTCTCTCACCCCGCATCCCACCGCATCTATATGCTGTGTGGCAAGTAGATAGATAGAGATAGATGGATAGATAGATATATATGTGTGTATGTATGTATGTATGTATATATATATATATATATATATATATATATATATATATATATATATATATATATATATATATGTATATATATTTAAATATATATATATATATATATATATATATATATATATATATATATATGTGTGTATATATATATATATATATATATATTATACAAATATGGATTGATCCCGAGGGCAATATCAGGTTATATGGACCGAGGGAGAGCAATATTGCCCAAGGCCGAAGGCCGCGGGCAATATTGCTCTCCCGAGGTCCATAAAACCTGATTTGCTCGAGGGATCAGTCCATATTTGTTTTATTATATGACCACTGACAAATGAAAGAAGCAATAATAACACATCAAACAGAAGAAACATTTTGATTAAACTACCACTATCAGGTATCCTTATTAAGGCCACTCCAATTTAATTACTTGTCTTACGAGCTTTTTTTGGAAAAATAATCCTGTCAGACTCCAAAAAAAAAGAAAAAAAAAGTCACCTTTGGTGTCTTACGGACGAAAGTGGTTTTGAAATTTTCTGTCAGACTCCAAAAAAAAGAAGAAAAAAAAGTTTTAAGAATATTCTTTGTAAGGGTGATTCAATCAACTACATGAAGCTATCATTGCTGTAGTAGAGCCTCAGACTTTAGGAGGTATACCTCCCACTCTTCGGGGTACAGGGATTAATTGATTGATTGATTTTATTTAGTTGAGAATAGGCTGGTAGAAACGTATCGCTACCAGTCCTAGTCGGCAGACTCCAAAATAAATAAAATAAATAAAAAAAGGCACATTTTTCAACTTTTTTTTTATTCCAAAATGGCCCATTTCCTACCTCCAGAGCTCGTAAGACAAGTAAATAAATTGGGATGGCCTAATACAATAATAAAACATCGTTTTGAAGCAAATAATCTTTAAAACTCCAAAACCCTCAAAATAAGCCTTAATTCACCCTTATTGGCTTTCAAATGTTCAATTAAAAAAGTTCAGATCTTATCAAATCCCTCCCTCATTTTTTTAAATTAAAAAAAAAATTTCTATCTAAAAAAAAAAATAATTTTTTTTTTAATTTTTCATTTCATATTTTTAAAAAAGATATTTTTTATTTTATTTTTGTTTTTATTTTTTTTATTTATTTATTCATTTTTTTATTTTTTTTTATCATTTTGGCTTATTTTGGGGCAAAATGGTGGCCGGTCATGCCACAGCCCATTTGAAGGGCTGTTGGCATGCTTGGGAAATCTGGGGGTGTGTCACTATTCTGGCACTCTCATTGGATGGTGTGCCTGATCAGTCAATACTGCCAGTCCATCAACTGTTTTGATGGACTGGTTGGGAGATATTCCCTAGTATAGGAAGTGGTCATAGCCTGAATTAACCAATCAAAAGAGAGATTGGTCAGTGGTCATATAATATATATATATATATATATATATATATATATATATATATATATATATATATATATATATATATATATATATATATATATATATATATATATATACTAGTATATATATATATATTTATGTACATGAATTCCAATACTGTATATAACAATCAAAGTCATCAATGCTCGCAGCATCCAAAAGTAGCCTTTCAATTTCTATGAAATCTTGCAGGCAAAAGTAAAGTCAGAAAAATATTCAAAGGAGCAATGTTTATCAGGACAGTTCCAACGTTGCTTCAAATATTTTGTAAAATCCTTCTTAGTTCCAAAGTTAATATTTTAAAGTCTAATAGCCTGTTATCTTCCCTTATGACTTGAGGGAGGAGCGCTTACCAGCCTCTTCCACCAGCTACCTCCAAATCTTCTCTAAAAATCCCTTTTTATTCCAGTATGTCAGGACAGTCAGGTACCAAATAAACTATTAAATATTCAAACCATTCTACCAATACAGGTGAATCATATTCTTATTTGAAATCAACCCCATAAGTTTTATATAAAATTGGTCAAAAAATCATATTAGGTTATATAAAGTTAAGAGCCAGATTAACCTCGATTTTACACATCTTTCTGAATTCAGCATACTCAATTTTGAAACAACCTTCTTCATTCAATATTGATCCTACAAAGCTTAAACCTTACTACATGATTGAAAACATCCTTGGGCACTTAGTAATTTTTCATTTTCTTCATATCTGCTCTAATTATTTCCTAACAGACTTCAAAAATGAAGAAAAGTGAAATTCTACAAAAAATAAATAAGGTTATATAAAGTTAAGTGCTACATTAACCTCGATTTTACACATCTTTCTGAATTCAGCATACTCAATTTTGAAACAACCTTCTTCATTCAATATTGATCCTACAAAGCTTAAACCTTACTACATGATTGAAAACATCCTTGGGCACTTAGTAATTTTTCATTTTCTTCATATCTGCTCTAATTATTTCCTAACAGACTTCAAAAATGAAGAAAAGTGAAATTCTACAAAAAATAAATAAGGTTATATAAAGTTAAGTGCTACATTAACCTCGATTTTACACAGCTTTCTGAATTCAGCATACTCAATTTTGAAACAACCTTCTTCATTCAATATTGATCCTACAAAGCTTAGACCTTACTACATGATTGAAAACATCCTTGGGCACTTAGTAATTTTTCATTTTCTTCATATCTGCTCTAATTATTTCCTAACAGATTTCAAAAATGAAGAAAAGTGAAATTCTACAAAAAAATATTGATCATGACTTTTAACTTATTGTAAATTCTTTCCTGAACAAATCTTTTTTTTAAATAAATCTGACATGCCCAAGGATGTTTTCTATATAATATATAAACGTCAACTATGTCAAATCTTTATTGAAGACAAGAGGTTGTTTGTAATAACATATGTATTAGAAATCCACATCTATCTTTATGCTCCACCCCCCAGGAAATTGTGAGGATGTGACAAAACATGTTTAGAATATTTATTCTCTCTAGAGTCGTAGCTTTCATGAAATATATAGTTTATTTGGGGTTTTGCTTGTACATAGACCAAAGTATTGGTCAATCTTTATATGGAAGTCTCACTTAAAGAACGAATATCCCTAGCCCCATTACCGGCTAACGATACTCTACACCGGTAACACCTATTGATTACTTGACAAACTAAAATAATTCATTACAATTTGCCTGACACCCGACCAGGGCTAAACAATAAGAAAAAACTTCATAAGCCCAGCATGGCTAGTAACCGAAACTTTTACTAGCCCTGAAATATTTTTGCTAGCCCTGATATTAATGACAACTCTTTTGAAAAAGTGACCTCTGATGATATCATAGCCTCTGTTGATAACATGAAAAGATTACAGTGTGTTGTGTTAAATTGAGTTAAATTATCATCCAGGTATGCAGAGCCAAAGGTGGGCTTCATAATTTTTTAAGCGCTGATATTCTAATTCTAACTAGCCCCTCAGGGCTACTCACACGTAGAATTTACTAGCCGTGACTTTCAATAACTAGCCCGGGGCTACAGGGCTAGCCTTAACGTCGAGCCCTGACAGCCTATTTTTAAAAGAAATTGTTACAAAGGCAGATTTTTATCAAATATGTACCATTATGCCTATTCTAAATAGTACCCTTAATAATAATGAATGTTTAGGCTACACTGATTTTCATATTTATTGAATTTGATTTGACATACTTTCAGAAAATATGTACCGGTATGATCATTCCTTTACTAAACTATCTTATATAAGAATGGGCAAATACAGTACCAACTGGCTTCACAAATGTCAGAATGCTCAAACATAGCATGTATCCAAAACCATTGATAAGCGTTAATCACATTTTTTATTTAAATGAAATAAGACAGGAAGGTGGAGTCATGACTTAGTAAGATAACTATAGATATACGTAATCATTAGTATATCTGAGCATCTGTTGTGTATGACTGCCCTCAACCCATCTACATTCGGAGAGAACACAATCTAGCACATTTTTCAGAGAAACAAAACTTTGGGAATTATAACAACATTATAATGTAATGATCCCTCTTCTAATAATTCTGAAATATTGCTCTTCTTGATGAATCATGCAAAGATTTATCAACCCATGTGTGTGACTTAAACTATGGATGGATCAACAATAGAGAACAAGAACTTATTACAAATCAAATCACATTTTATTATTTCCAAATAGCAGAATACATAGAAAATTGCATGACAGAGAAAATGGTTAGTTTAAATGAATATTAAATTGATTTTAACTTTACTGTCAACATACAAACAATGGCACTCAGATGTCAAACATGCCTAAACTTAGTTAAGGCATGTCAATACAATGCCACAGAAATGAGTGTCAAGTGTGATCTTTTAAAACAGACAATAGTTTTTTCCAATAAAACCAAAAGGAATACAATGACTATCAGCCATTGCCATATCCCTTCAGAGAGATAAAATGCAGACGTCCGTTTCATTCAGTAAGCACTAACTTATTCAGCTACCACAGTGCATTAAATCACTTATGCAATTTTGTATTAGCCATCATGTGGCATTTGACCAATAAACATAGCCCCAGACGAGGCTAAACTTCATTCATTGAATTTACGAGGACCTATACATGAATCTACATCATTTGTCTTTCATTACTTTTCTTGCAAAAAGATGAAATGAAGTAATTAGAAATTGGCCTATACATACTACTTCTAGTGTGATCTGCAACCCATTAGCTCTAAATGAGCTGGCAGTTCATTACATATTGATCCATTCACAAGTTCTAAACTGAAACAAAGTGCGGTCATTTGTTACTTGAAAACACATACTAGCAAATAACAACTTGCTTTATTGATCTACAAGCTTTAAAAAATTAACTTGATTTTATGATCGTAAATATGATTATAAATGATAGAGACTTTTTCCAGACTATCTACAAGAGCGCGCTGAATGAGAAGTGGGGGATTATTGCTAGAAACCACATCTACGGGTTATCAGATTACATTCAACACAGCTTAATAAATCCAGTTGTCACATGCTGTACACAGACTGTTAGAAAATCTAAGTTCATTTGATGCAAATCACTAAAAACACCAGTTAAGCCTATTTGACCTAGAAAACAGTATTTGGCAGAAAGCATGAGGTCCATGTGAGGAGACAGTTAATGCATTAACAGGTAAGCATATCCATAGAGAAATGACCCGATTTAGCAATATATGAATACTTATAAATATGCACAACTCAAAGAATGAAAACCCTTGTGACTGAACACCATTAAAATCATAAGTTGCAACTTGACATATGACTCCAAAATAAAGGATCTCTTGGTACCAAATAATGTATTCTTCTCTTATACAAAATACTACCATGCACCATAATATTCATTTACCGATTTAAGCTTTTCAACCACAGCCTTAACAAGCAGGCTGTTAGACCATTCTCTAGTTATCCAAAACCTGGTAAAACACACATCCGGTTACCCAAATGTTTAGATACGGAATTTCTAAAAATGTCTACTTCAAGCAAATGATTGAAGAATATCAGTTCAAAGTAAATTATCAGACATAACTTAAAATAAATTGTACATTTTCAATAAGTCATAGTGTATGATTGTTATCAGAGCATATTGTGGTCTTCCTTGAAAGAAGGAAACCTAAATTTTCAAAATTGCCCATTTTGGACATCTAGTTTCCAAAAGCACTGATTTATCACATTGAAAAATACCAGTGTAAATTCATATAGCTTTTGGGAAGCTTGAAGAAAGTCAAAATTAATCAATAAATGAAGGTGAAACAACCTAAACTAGTCAGTGTGAATGCAAGGGCACAACTCAGGTCAGTATGCATTTTAACAAATATACCTGCATCATCACTTAATGATGCTAATCATTCAAATTTTTGAATGCCCAATTACTGCTTGAATTATCTATACAAGGGTACTTCAAATTACTAAGTATAAAATTGTACCATAAAGGTGCTGGTTTCAAGATTCCTGAAACACCAACGTTAAGGGAGAACCAACAAGAGTTTAAATCAGCCGTTGTGATACTGTAATGATTGCATTGACTCCTGTTCCCTTCAAAATACAGTGAATAAATAGGCATTTTTTTTTCAAAATGGCCACCACTTTGAAATAAGACTGAGAGGTTGAAAGAATGTATTCTGTGCTCCTTTTGTCAATTTCAATTCAAAGAGGCACCGATCCTAACTGGTTTTACAATCATAAACAAAAGATTTCCTATACCAGACTACTTCTCCTTGAGGTTTCCAGCAGAACCTTAGCCAGCATGGTGGCAGTTAATTGTTTGGACACCCAAATACTTGAATAATACACATCAGGACAAGTAACTGTGTTTGCAAGAAATTTCATTTCAAAATATGTAAATCCACAGCAGATAATTTACAAGTTTAGATACTCTGTGAATGCCCAGGCGTTACTTTACCCATTCATGTGTGTAACACCCAATAATGCCTCAATAGTTTGGTGATCTCTTTCTCAAAAAAGTATTTTTTAGAAACTATTTGAAGAAAAACAATCCTCAAAATCTTACCTTTCAAACCTTTTCCCTATTCATTAAGTTATTTTCAAAAGTATCATTGATCCAGACAACCCAAGTCAAGATTGTTGAATGGGTTTATTAAAGATAGCAGGCATTTTCACGAAGTATGTACATGTAATAATTACTCTATAAAGACATATCGTGTTGTCTTCCCCAAAATAGGACACCAACCATTTAATGATTAACTCTGTTTGGACACCCAGGCTCAAAATCATGGCCGAGGACTTGGACTACAGTGACAAACAATTAGGCCAGAGGTCATCGTTATGAGCGATATAGTATAAGAGCCAATTGCAAACATGAGTGAAATGTCCAGATCTGCACAAGGTTATAGAGATGAGTAAGAAGGATGAATGAAGGAGGTATTTAGTTAGGTGGGGGCGGAGGTGGTACGCCCAGCAGCTGTGGCATACCCAGAGAGCTATGGTCAAAGACCCCTGGTGGGGGTGGAGGGGGTGCTGCAGGGTTAAAGTTGGGCTGGCTGACAGGGGGTGGGGGAGGGGGTGCCACAGGGTTGGGCATGGAGGGTGGTGGAAGCTGTTGCCATGGCGGCATGTTGCTAGGAGGCGGAGGTGGTACGGGAGCTGCCTGCCATGGAGGTGGCGCTTGCATTGAAGGAGGTGGCGGCATTGGCATCGAATCTGAAAATACAAAGCAAGAAACCAATAAGATCACTAAAACACATTCTTTTACACATACACGCAAATACTTGTATACTGATTGATTGATTTTAAAGGTTTATGTTATTCGAATGCGACCAGATTTTTGACTTGATATGAATCTGGCTAGATTTCAATAGTACATGTTTATTCATGTTCTTTACCATTTCAAAATTCCTAGTTACTACACTTTCAAGGTTAAAGCCAGGCTCAAGAAAGCCAGTGAAACAAATAAGACCCTGCAAGTGTTAGAAGAAGGTAGGTTTTGATAGATTGGTTCTCTGTATGGTTGTTGAAGTTTCTTTTTAAAATCTAGCTATGCAATTATGCTTTAATACCAAAGATAAATAGCATGTGCCAGATACAATAGGTTCTTTTCAATTTGGGATTCTTACTCTGCATAACTCAAATTATGGTCAGAATAATATGTCGGCACAACACAACCTTTTCAGGAAATGTTTAATGCATGAGTGTAACAGGCACCAACATAATTGAACTAACTAACAACTTACCATGCCTGGCAAGCAGTTAATGATTTTTACTTGCCCGACATAATTTTTGGCTTGCCCATAATAAGTTACAACATATGCTAGAAAGGTATGTATTGTTCATCATGGATTTATTGATTTAAACAAGAGAGATGCCAGTGGCGCCAAGAGATTGTTTGTTGTTTAAATTTATTTGTTGTTTGTTTTTTCAATTTTGGGTTATTATGTTTTTTGTTCTTTAAGTTATGTAGTTGAAATTTTTAACTTTGGTAAATGGTTCTGATTTATGTGGTTTTAATGTTGGTTAGTTTATCAATTTGTATAAATATTTGGTCGTGGTCTGAGTAGTATGTTTTTAGCACTTTAGCCGTTGCAGTGTTGTTAAGGTTTGTGTATATATGGTCTATCAGTGCGTTCTGTTTCGTTGTCGGGTCTGATATCAGTTGGCGTGTTTGGGTTGATTGGAATGAAAATAACTATCAACGAAAATAAATGAAGAAATCTACTGACTGGCCTTTTAATTCAAATTTACACTTTGTGGTTACGAGATCTGTTGGGTACGAAATCTCCTGCGCCAGCCGAAATCTCAGGCCAAAAGTGACAGGACAATTTTGATCAAATCTTTCGTACCTAAGCTTGAATGGGAAAATATTTGAAGTAGAAATATTATTCAGGACACTATCAACATCTCTCCTACAAATATTTTGTAAAATCATTGTCAATTCTGGGGTTATTGTCAAAAGTATCATAGATCCAGACGACAACATATATAGGAACTCTAAAGCATGACTGAGTTAACAACTGATAAGGGACTTCTGACGTCCAGAGAATAGAAGGCATGTATCTGTCATGATTTATCCTCTTAATGGTAGAAAATTAATGATCAACAAAATTCTTTTTAGGTTGAACAGGATTTGAAAGCTAATTTAATTACTTGTCTTACAAGCTTTTTTTGGAAAAAAAATCCTGTCAGACTCAAAAAAAAAAGAAAAACAAGATAGACGTTGATAACGTCAGAAATGAATTTCTCCTGCTAATCTTGAATTCTGGTCAGGTAGGTCAGAGTATGTGGGCCTTTAGTAGATCGTGATCGGAGAAGTAAGTCGCTATGATGGTTGCTGTTGCTGTTGTTAGGGGCCTGAAAAAGTTCTTTTGACATGTCTTCTTCGACTAAGTTTTTCGCCAAAAACAGTTCCAGAAAATGTCCGAAATATTACTTACTTAGCGACGGAAATAGCTATCAAGTGCTGCTGGGATGAAAGCGTGTGCAACCGATTATGATCGATCATCAATGGGTTGTACCCTACCGATGATCAATCATGAAAATCCAAGCCAATTCCTATCACTAGTAAAATGTTCTAGGAAGTGATCCCAATATAAAATCTGACATCCTGCTGAGAGGGTACTTCTTTTATTTTCAATGTATTCCTCATTAGAAGAGCTTTCATGAAATATATACTTTGTATACCTCAACTAAATGCAGGTTAGAGAGTATTTGAAACCGAGTCGAAGGAATTACACCCACAACCAACACTTCATTGGCAGTGCAGGAAAACACCTGTGAGTCCAATATTAGAAGTAGGGGATATCCCAGCACTGTGATATTAATCGTGGTGCCCAAAAATTGGTGATTTTGGGTATTCTGTTTCTCAAGGAAGACCACAATATACTCTGATTACAAACATCCATTTACTTATTGCAAAAGGTATGGTTTTCAGCACTTATATTTTCAGATTCATGCATTCCATTTCAAACCATTTATTCCAATATGACAATTGTAAAAGATACATGTAGGCCTTTCATCAATAAAATAGTAGCTTTATTGATTTTGACCTATGTTCAGAAAGTAATAATGGTATGTTATTCATTTTCTTTTGTAGGGGGCCATTTTAACAGGGGGTAACACCTGGGTCAAAAATTACAAAGTTTTTTTGACATCAAAAAAAAGTGGGCAGAACTCCTGTGTGTGTGACAGTGATCTCGTTCGTAAGAATGAGACCCCATCACTTGTTAAGGTCATTCCCCCATTTCCCACCACCTTGGTAGGACAGGGGTAATACTGTACACTGCCTTAATAGTCCGTGTGTAAAAACAATCCGGATTTTTCTGTTTGGAAGGATCCGGAATGTTTAAAAACAGACAAAAATGTAATGTTAAAAAAAAACATAATAGAAGGGGAGTTACGAAGGGGAGTTCCGTTAGTTTCCCTGTCAGTCAATAGGAGGCGCCACTATAAATCACCTTCACAGGCGTCACATATGCAGAATTAACTCTCTAATTATCAAATCATCTCTCTAATGTCTTTTTTAACCCTTTAACTTTGCTAATATGATAAAATGAAATATTTCAGCTCTTTTTTGGCCATTTTAAGCCATCCTTTTCCCATTCCTTTGTTTGAATGCTTCCTGAACATGACGGAAGCCATACACATGAATGTTTGTAACATTCATTATTTTGTCTTACCTGGTTGCTGATGGCAACCAGGTGAGTTATTCTCATTTCCATCATCTGGGGTGGCAGGCAGCTTGAACATTTTGACTGCAATTTAGCTGTAATCTATGTAATCTTATGATCAAATGCAGACAAGTTCGAGCGTGGTCACGTCGCCAACTAATCATAGTATACGGTTCACTTGACAAAAATTAGTTTGCGTCATGATCGGTAGATGTCGTTGCATAAGGGGATCGAATCCGGACTATTAAAACACCAGACTTTTTTGATTTTAAGAGATCCGTACTATTTAAGCACGGAATATTAAGGCAGTGTACAGTAAACATGCATTAATTTAAACTTAAAGCCCATGTTATATATGACTCAAATCTACAGACCCCCCTGGTGGCATCCCAGGTTAGTGATATATTAAATAATCTTACCTTTTGTCTCTGTTCCAGATGACTTGTTTAGGCTAGAGAAGTACCTGTTGTCTTTGTTCCTTTATTGTGTTGCAAACGTTTGGTAACGTCTGATAACAAGAACACTATTCGTAGGAGCTAATGTCACAATCGTTCCGATCTCGCACAAACACTAGAGGGTGTATAAATACTTAAATAGGCATATAAAGTGACTTTACTCTTGACTCACTTGGTTTATTGTTTTGAAAATGTCTGATAACGTGAGCACTACTCAATTATCGCTCATGCTACGCACGGCCACGCTAGGACTGTTCATCTCCCAAGAGGGTTTTGAATGGGACTACAGAATAGTGTTGGATTCTTATCTTTTATTTAGTCTGTTGGGCAAACATCCCACACAGATTTACGGCAGGATTTCTGAGTGACAAAGAACAATTTGCCGTGCCGTGCTTGAACTGGGAGTGGAAAACTTTGGGGAAAACGTAAAAAAACTTTAGGGTCTGCAAAAATAAAACGATAACCAATAAACATAAAAAGAACTTCATCAATTCTAGTCCCGAACATTTGTACCGAAATTCCATATATTACAAGAGCTACAGATAGTAATTTGCACATGCGCAGGGATTAAAACCCAAAACACCGCCAACGATTGAGAGCCAATCACAAGCAACACAAAATGATAGACAATAGTATAGCTCCACCCATACCAACCTGCCAATCACATCCTAAATCAAAATAATACACCACGTGCGTAAACCACATGGAACACGTCGAACCCAATCTTCCGATGTGAAAGGGACAACAACCACATGATTCTGATTGAGAACACATGGCATTTGTAATCTGCATATTGCTATCTGCTCATGCGCACAGAAACAAATCCACCGCACCGCCAACGATAAACAGCCAATCGCAAACTACCACAAAATGATAAACAAAGCTATAGCCCCACCCACATCAAAAATCCAATCACAAACAGAAATAATATAATAGACAAGACCATAGTAAATACACCACATGGAAAAGATCTGCATATTGTTATCTGCTCATGCGCACAGAAACAAACACACCACAGCGCCAACACGAAACAGCCAGTTGCAAACGACCGCATGTTGATAGACAAAGCTATAACTATAACCAATCACAAAAAGGAACACAAACAACGTAAGCGAAGATGATCAGACATTCCAAAACGTCAATCACCCGCACCACCCGTGCCAATAACCCGACCCTACACTAGCCACCCGCCGCCGCTCATTCAAAACTACAAATAGACCACCCACCGAATCAGCCGGCGCTCATCCGTCCACACTCATCAAATACCACAAAACCACAATAAACCGGAAACGGAAATAGGAAAAAGATGCGAGTGACTCCGATTTACATAGTGATATCAGACCTCGATACGGTCACATAATGAATTTCTATAAATAGAAATTCATAAAAAAGTCATCTTTGGTGTCTTACGGACGAAAGTGGTTTTGAAATTTTCTGTCAGACTCAAAAAAAAAAAAAAAAAAAGTGCAAGTTTTAAGAATATTCTTTGTAAGTGTGATTTAATCAACTACAGAAAGCTATCATTGCTGTAGTAGAGCCTCAGACTCAGACGTCAGACCCTTCAGGTTACAGGAACTAATAGATTGATTGATTTTTATTTAGTTGAGAATAGGCTGGTAGAAACATATCGATACCAGTCCTAGTCGTCAGACTCTAAAAAAAATAAAAAAGTCACATTTTTCAACTTTTTTTAAAATTCCAAAATGGCTCATTTCCTACCTCCTGAGCACGTAAGACAAGTAAAGAAATTGGAGTGGCCTTAAGTGTTTTTGATGTCAGGCATGACCCATTTCCGTGCACGATTTGAGGTTGTTCTTTAATATTATTTTTAGCAGGCAGAAAAGGTTGCCTTTGTTTAGCTAAGTTTCACGATTCCTCATAAGCTTTGATTTCATCCACATAGATTTAAAGGATCTTTAATCTGTTCCTGCTGAATACTCTTGAACTTGCCATATGGATGTTGTGATTTTTTACAAGGGCAAAACGGTCCACTTGTAAAACATATTAATCCCAAAATAATATTATTTCTATAATTTTGTTGGGGGGTGGGGATGAATTTTTGTGTATCAACACTCATGCTATAGCTGTACACTCTGGAGTTCTTAAATCTATAATGTATTGAAAATGGCAGATCAGGTATAGATGCTCGAAGATGACCTGCTGCTTTCACCAAAGAAAGGACTTCACACAATATTTTATCGTCTTGGGAGGCTAGTCACAGGTTATTCAAAAAGACTCACAATAATTACTACATTTGGATTTTAAATCATTGGAAATATCACTTTCTTCAATAATTAAGCTTACTTCTTGGTTAAGTTGTGCCATGTTCGAAGTATATCAGTCAAAAGTGTGAATATATAGATATTCCTACCTGCGGCTAGCATGTGGTACAAGATAGAAAGAAACATCATTACTTCTCAACAAAAAGACAATAACAACAAGAGAATGTTTTTTATCAATATTCATTTTTTATATAAAACAGCTACCAACTTTGAACAGTAGCCGCGCCACTTACAGCAAAACTTTACACAAAGATCTAACCGCCATTTTCTTGGTCTTTCACTCGCTGAACTAATATCTTGACTTATAGAGCAATTTCATTTACCCCATCCATAATAAACTAGACCATCAAACCATCCTGTCGATTCTAACATTATAGCCGCCATTTTATCCATGACCTTTGAAGAAACCAGGATGACCTTGACGATAATCACACTGACGTTGACCTTTGACACGTATCTATAAAACCTCAGCCCATTTTGGTTATCAATGTCATTAATATCTTGGCCTAGTTAATTTCTTTAGATGGATCGAAATATGAAAATAGAAAGATGAGGTATCATAAAACATAGGTGTAATTTCTCATGATATAACCAAGATAAATCTGTATGTACATTTTTACATGATTTTATCTAAGATATGAGTATGTGAATCAGAATTTCAGATTAACATTGCTTTCAGAAATTTCAGAAAACCAGTTGTGAATGATAGAGGAAACTTGAGCACCCTGGTAGGGAAAACCACCAACTAACGCTACGTCATTGGCAACTTTCTCACATGCCACTCACAAGCTGCATTCGAACCCTGAACCTTAGGCCATGGTGAAAGACAGAGAATACTGTTTGATGGGATACATTGTCTCCGGTATCCGGGTACAGAAAATATTACCAAGCTGAGTACCATCTTTGTCTCAGCATACACACCAGGAAATACTGAACTTGTGAGTTGATTATAGATGTCTTCAAAATCAATTCATTTATATATATATTTGCGCCTGTGTGGGAGTGAAAATTTCAAGTTTCTAAGTCCATTGAATCTAATTTAAAACTTGACTACATAAGTGTTTCAATGCATATTTTCTAACTTCCCCTTTTGAGTCTATTACCATATCTTCCAATAATGAATGCAATCAAATTTTTTTTTTTTAAATTGATGGAACGCTATATAATTGATTTCCGACAGAATGTCAACTCTGATAACAATGTGATCTTATAATCTGGCTAAAAGTCTGGCCCATTCATGATTATATCTGGGCCACCCTTGATCTATCGCTGGTCGTCATTAAGGGAAATTAAGGGAAGTCGTCGTTCTTACATCAAAGTCTGTACTTTCAGAAAACATGGGCCACCCTCAACCCACAAAATTCGTAATTTAAATAAAAAAGAAGAAGTTTGACTAAGTCACTACGATCCCCATCCAACGCACATACATACCTACCATCAATCCAAGCGCCAACAAGCGTGGGGAAACCCCAGCCAATAACACGCGACACTACACGGAAGTCCCAAAAACATTACATAAGCAGCTTACCCCAACAGTCAAAAACATACCTACCACCGAAACGAGCGAGGGAAAACCCCCGCCACCAACCCATGACGCAACAACGACTACCCAATAATCATCGGCCAAACAACAAACATCAAATATATATTTCGCCATCCAACCACAAACTCCCAAAAACACCAATAACCGAGTGAACGGGAAAACCCCGCCACAACCACATGACACAGCAGGTAATTCCCCAAAAACCTACGTTATTGCGACAGCGAAACACTGCGAAAAACACCCACCCAAAACACTTGAAAGCTACGCCATACCACCACACTAAACTCAAAAAACGCGCCAGCAATACACCCTAGAAATATTTAAACAAAACCTGATAAAAAAAAACCTAAACAAGAAATTCAAAGGAACTACACAAATGCACAATAAACCTAACCACACACCAATAACACACGAAAGCATACATCTTGCGCATGATCGAAACAAACCACACTACTATATCACTACGCTTACAACCACTGCGTGCATGCGCTATAAACAAAACCAGGTCATGAATAATTACACAACTTAATATATGCGGCGCATGCGCACACATCAAACACGCCACAGCACCATGGCAACCCATGAAACATTGAGTCCGACCAGACAGGCTTCTGAGAGCGTAAAGAAAAATACAATACCCCAAAAACCCCTTAATATCTCACAAACGAAATATAATATCCAAACAAAAACGTCATTAGTCCACTACACAATCTAATCCTAAACAATACCCTGAAACAAAAATAAACAAAAACCCACACATGAAAGAGAACATTCAAATAAATACCCTCAAAAACTAGGGAAAGACAACATATAGAATATGGGAACCGCCCCCCTCCCTGAGGTAAGACATTTAGAAGTACCCAAACTATATTAAAAGAGATGTCCTTCTCTGAAGGACAATCTCTAAAACCATTTTCTATTCAGTTTTATGGCATTGCTTGGCATATTTCTGGGTATTTGGGCCATTTACTTGAACAAATGTGTTTAGTGTTCAGAAAATCCGCTTGCCCATTCGGGTAAGTGAAAACTAAAATATACTTGCCCAAAAGCCCTTTAAAAAAAGTCCTTATGTCGATACCTGTGTAATAAATAGAGAAAATTGTAATCTTTGTTGCATGAAAAGCTTAGCTTTACTTACTACTTGGCATACTGTGTGGAGGTTGTTGTTGCCATGGGAACGGTTGATTCGGCATAGTGTGGGGTGGTTGTGTACTTGGGGGTGGAGGCGGCGGTGGAGCACTCAATATTGGTGGTGGCGGGGGAATACCTAAAATACAAAATAAACTCACTAAATTCAAGTAGATTACTAGAACATCAGGAAGATAAGATTTAAATCTTTAACTTTATTACTCTTATCATTGTTCTTTGTTGTTGGTTCTTTGATGATTTGATTTAGGCGAATGGTCCATACCACTTCACATACAAAGTAGGGCTGGGCTCGATTGCCAGGGCATCGAGTGATCGGCAAAGCTGTTCAACATCTAAGAACATTGAGTGGTGAACTCGATAAGGGGGCCCCCAACCCTAGTACTAAATACACATTACACACAGAGATAAGAGGCCAGTAAATGCCAATTATACACAGACTGTGCTGTGTGAACGGACATTTTACCGTCATTTTACCGCAGTCAGTCTATGCATATGCCACAAACAGGGTCCAAAGTTGATGTCGTAAAATTACGCTGCCGGCTTGCGAGAACATGAATATAGGTCATCTTTATGTAACCTGCTCATGGCATTAAGTTACAAGTTTGTGGCCAGTAACGTGTACAACTTAACTTTTAACCTGGAGGGGAAGGCTGTTTCTGGCAACCACAGATGATCTTTTAAAATGTATTATAAATTAACTAACATATACCAGTATCTTAAAATGATTTCTCTCTTTTCATTTACAAATTTCTGTGACTTAAAGGGGGATGTCTTTTGTTTTATCATTTTAAGTTTCTTGTATGTATATGTGAGTATGTGAACTTTACATAGTATAGCCTAACCATAAGGGAAATAATCTATCTAGGTGAATACTTATCAAAAATGGGGTGTCTCTCAGTAGAATGTTTCTCAGTAGAATAAAAACTTAAACATTGGTACAATAACTAAAGCATACAGAATCGAGAATCGAATCGAGAAAATCTACATCGAAAAATTTTAGTCAATTAATCGAATCGAGAAAAACTGGCTGATGAGCACAGCCCTAATACAAAGTCCCTACCTATACTAAGCCACTTTTCATCTAACACAATAAAACTTACTACTACTTTGAAATTGGGAATGACTTTGGAGAGTTGCGGTAATATTCTGAATAACATTTCTCCATGAAAGATTTCTCATACTATGCTTTTGCCTGCAAGATTTCACCCATATACTCCAGTCCCTGCCTAGCCCTTCCCCCCTAACCTTTTTTTAGATTTAGACAATTTGATTCTTTTTTATGGAGTGGTAAACCGCCTAAGTTTTTAAAGAGAAATAATGGAAGTGGATATTAGAGACAGTGGATTCAGGTTGCACGATTATTTGATTTATCTCTGAAAAAAGGATGGTTTAAGAGATTTCGCAGGGCTTCCCAACACACTATCGAGCATTAGTGATCTTTAAATAGGGGGGTGGGGAAGCGTAGATTTTGACTGCCACAAGGTTTGCAAGTGGAATCTTTTTCAGGAAAGTAAAACTTAAAGCCTTCCACCTGATAGAAGTATGTCTAAAAGTTAATGTTGATCCCTGCTTACTGCCTGCGAATAGAGAACTGTGCAAACATAAATAGAAAGCGTACATTAAAGGGTTTCCAGTATATCCGTTAAAATGGGGTGTGCCTCAATTCATGATATGTTTATAGTGTCATAGTGAGAACTAAGTGTTCTAACTTACCCATGTTTGCAGCAGAGACCTGTTGCTGAGGAATTGGTCCCGCAGCGGACACTGGAAGCTGCTGCTGCTGAGGTGGTTGCTGTGGCGGCTGTTGCTGTGGGGGTGGCTGCTGCTGTTGCCAGGGAGGAAAGTTATTTGCCGAGGTGGTGACAGTGGGGGGCGGGGCTGAGATGGGAGGCAGTTGAGAGGTTAGGCTAGCTGGAGGTTGAGAGGTCAGTGTCATTAGGGAAGGAGGCTTTGGCTGCTGCTGCTGCTGCTGCTGTTGGTGTTGTTGTTGCTGTTGCTGCCATGGCGGATTTTGATTTACAGGCTGAAAGAAAATTAAATATATTTCTTTAATTCATGTATAACACATTTGTGACTTCAATTCTCTTTGGCAAGAACCAAATGTAGCTCCTCCTTTCATAACTAACTTGGGAATAAAGCAAGAGTACAAAGTCTTTTAAAGGTTGAAGGGGAGTTTCTCCTTCAATAACATCCGAAAATATACCTCTGTCAATAAGTTATCACCAAAAATAGCCAATCCTTGTTGGGCATTAGGGGCACAAATGAAATACATGTATTTGTAGCAAGTTGTTCTAGTTTAATTGGGCAGAGACCCCTCAGCAGGGACTTAGCCAGGACCCGTCCTACCTATTTTCCTAACAAACCATCTTCTAGGACATAGCTGAAGTGTAAATTGCCCTTACTGACTCACTAGGCTATTAAATAGGGCTGTCATCGATACTGGCGGTATCGATGGATCGCTGGCGAAGCCCTAGCGATAATCGATACGCCAGAAATGCCGGGGTATCGATTCGCTATAAAAAATAATAAAAAACTGGTTGGATACGTTGCAACTCGCGAAAACTGCCGTAACCAACCAGAAATCTTTTTTTTAAAAAGTCCAAATAAGCGAGAACTTACCTCAATTCAAAAACGGAAGTTGAATTGAGGACGGACGATCTCTGGCGCACTACTGCGCAGGTCACCGCAATGCATTGTGGGGTCCCGTCAAGACGATGACGGGCGAAGACATATCGGCGCTAATGGCGAGATCGCAAATTGTAGGTAGATTCTAGTTATTGTTAGAGGCGGGGATTGCTGGGGAATGAGAATTTAATGTGTGAAAAGCTAATTGCATATACATTAGCCAAAAACCAAGCGAGAGGCAATTTTTAGTGTGAATCGATAGCGAATCGAATCGAAGTGCCGTATCGGTAAATATCTTTTCGATTATCGAATCGCTAAAAAATCCTTAGTGATGACAGCCCTACTATTAAATGTAGCTGGTATAAGGATTTGAAGTAAATAAGTAGCTTAATCTGGACAGGCAGATATTTTGAAATTGCTGTTTTGAACAGGCATTTTTGAAATCCTGGCTAAGACCCTGCCCCTCAGGCATAGGCCATGTCTTATCAGAGTTCCTTACAAAAAGTTTGATGGAAAACTAGGATGTTCCTTAAAATATCTTGCCAATTCATCTCCCTTTGCTATGCTTTTTTAATGTTTCAAATTGCCCACATGAGCAACAGGATTTTTTATTTCTCCATAATCATATTTATCAAGCAATGTCATAAATCAATAATAAGAATGTAATATTTTTGTTATTGTGGTGTGTACCCAATATAATCATTATGTCAAGTATTTGAAGTAAAATAAAGTATGGTTTCCACTTTTGGTCAAAAGAATCTGCATCTTTAACCCTTATGCTGCTGGTGACTAATTTGGGCATTACAAAATGATGCAAAAAAATGGAAAATGACTGAAATCCTGGCAAATGGGTACTCATCTGATAGGACTCAGCAGAGCTTTCTAATGAATACCAACATGGCAGGGTTTAAAAGGTTTTCAAAAATTTCTGCTTACTTGTGCCTTTGATGAAAGTAGCCTCAGCATTGAAAGGGTTTACAGACAACTCATGGAGTCTTGTGATGTTCAAGTTTTTTTCCCATTTCTATGATGGTTTATAATGTGTCATAGATCCAGAGGACAGATTTGCAGAGGAAATATTTAGACATGAATGGATTAAATGTTTCACAAAATTGCAAGAAATAAGCATAGGTCTTAAGGACTTCTCTTTCTGTTGATGCAATCACGATTCACAAAGGATTAACGACTAAATATATCCGTCAAAAAAAAAAACGAGTAATATAAAAATATATTTTAAGACGACCGATATTTACTTATTTTGACAGAAATCCTACTACACTTACTATTTGGTGTTGCTGTTGTGGCGGCTGGGATGAAAAATGGTGTCTCCCAAACTCCCTGTGGTGTCCCATGTGTTGATTGTTAGAATTATTTTTTGGGGGTGGGGGTCCTTCTCCTAGTTCAGCCATTAGAGACATGTACTGAAAAAAATAGAACCAATAGAATAATATTACCCCTACTTGCATCCCGGTTACAAATATACATTAAATACTATATAGACAATAGGACTGCCTCGTAGGGTTCTCATAATGTCAGGGATCAATCGTTGTCGATGTAAACAATAAAGGGCAGCACACATCAAGTGGCCTTGCTCTGATTGCTGACTCCGCTACTACGCAGTGTTGTTTTTCACTCTGAAGGTGATAATCTAGTACACCTAGATTATCACCACCTAGTGGTGTCTTGACTGGCCCCTATGAATGGATATCAAAAACAAAAGATTACACATGAGTAATGATCACTCGCAACGATTCTCGACCTAGCAACTTTCTATTGTGGTATGGGCAAAAGAACAAAAGGCGGGCTTTTGGGGTCTTCTTTGTTAAATTGGTCCCAGACGACATGGCTGTCTGCTTTGACCATGCAGATTCCTACAATCTAGACCATTTTGACCAATATTTTCATCTTATTTTTTGGCTGAAAGTGAATAACGATACGGTCTTCGAAGCCATTGTTTTAGAATCACTTATATGAACCCCCTTTAGGTGCAAGATCATGTCACAGGTACCTCGTATTATGACAGGACCTGAAAATCAGCATTTACTACGCAAACCACGTGCTGTCAGTGATTTTGAGGCTTATGGGGACATTCAAAAATTGTTTTTGAAATACTCATCATGCAGATTCCTGATTGAGGTAGGACCTTGCACCTTACCAAAGACATGAATGATCAAATGGTAGAGTTTGATTTTCAAGTAAAGGGCGAGTCTAGACATTTTGCCAAAAAACAAAACACAGCCAGATATGTCAGTGAAGGGTGCCACATTAACTCAAAATAGCCAATCATTAGTTTATCATTATTCTGTAACTATGAGATGTAACCTATAAAATAGCATAAGTGCCGTTGTCTATATTTAAGGTCTTACGCCACTTTTAGAAATCTCAGTTTAATTTTCCTGAAACTTTGTATGAGGAAAGAACATAGCACAGTGATCTTCAAAACAACTGAAAATCATGGGGTCATCAACTAAGTTTTTTTTCACAGATTTTTGAAATATTAATGCACTTTATGTCACAAACATCTTTCTCCAAAATTGGTTTCTTTCTTTGGTAAAGTTATCCCTTCAGAGATACTGACACTGCCTGAAATACTGTTCTGCCTTGTTGAAATTATTTTTCTGCTGTTATATAGAAATTATTGGGCAAAATCAAGGAATTCGAGAAACAGGTTTTTGACACAAAATTGGTATAAGTCAGAATTGCCTAGTTTAATTTTCACCAATTTTTGTCTAGAATATCTACACAATGCTCTTAATAAGAAGACATAAAGAAAATGACAGGTCATCGTGTTAGTTTTCGAACCACAGATGGTCAAAGTTTGTGAAATAGGACTTCTTGGGGGCAGATTTTCATGAAAATGTTAGAAAAAAGTTAATCAATTGTTACCATATATGCCCATCCTTATATAAGATATTGTTGAGCAAGGGAACCCCATTTTATACACATGAATTATCACACATTATTTCTGAAAACGTGTCAAAACATCAAATTCAATGAATATGAATATCAATGTAGCCAAAAACAAAAAAATCTTAGGATACTATTTATAATAGGTAGGTATAATCATAATTGGTACATACTCAATAAAAATCAATTTCTTTTCAATTTTCCCAGTGGTGGCAGGTAAATTGTAATAAATTATTTTAGTTTGTCTAATACACAATAGGTTTCACCGGTATAGAGTATCGTAAGACCTTAACTCAGTTTTCAGATATTTAAGTTTTAAAAATGACCCAGGTATCGAGTAGGGTTCTACCTTAAAATACCATTGTTTTGTTGGTAGGGATACCGTACCATTCCTTTCTTAATGGTGTAAAACCCTACTGCCTAGTTTCATAAAAAGGCATACATTTATAAACCAGAGAGATGCAATCCATCTTTTGAGAGAGTGAGTGAGAGCTATAACAACCCCTAGGAAGGCTACAGTAGTGGGCATGTACTTTGCCCTCTGCGCTAGTCAGATCCTGTAGGTGCATCAACAACTTACCTCGCTATCCATCTTTGCCTTGTCTATAGTTGAGGTGTGTGGCTGCTGCTGCTGCTGTTGCTGCAGGCTTCTGAAGGTATCACCGGGCCGCTTTTGCTTACAATCCTGAGCTATATGTCCTGTGCCTCCGCACACTGTACACACAATGGTGTTAGTGATGATGGTCTGTGCCTGCTGCAGCTGCTTCAGCTTACTAAACATACAAGGTGAGAAAAACAACTCAGTGTCCTACCATGGGTAAGAATGGATCTTAGTTTGGCGTATACCTTTAGGCCATGATAACAAGCCTCTGCTAAGGACCAAAAAAGATACAGGTCATGTCAGAAATTTTATCCCTATACCAGACTTGTAAAGGAAATCACTATACCCTATTAAGCTAGTCAGGCCAACACTGTTGGGTTCAAATCCCAACCAGGCATGTCAGAAAGGTGCCAGTGATTTCGGACTCGACAGGTTTATTTTTCCAAATACTAGATTTGCTCCAACATTCAAAACTGGCAAGGCATGATTTAGCCTGAAAATGGCAGAGAAGGTGACAAAAACAAATTTCCAACTGCCACTACAGCTATAACATGTCAAAGGGTGTGGACTGTGGAGTAATCACTTCGATGGCATAATCAGATGTAAAGAAAATATAATATAAATACATGTACAATATCACTTATATGCCTGTAGCATTAATGCAGCTTCACTCAAACACTTAGTAACATGAGTCCAGACAGATGCAGACAAAATAAGAATACACAACTGCACAATCAAAACTTAACTTTTATACAACTTACGTCAATCCATCGTTTTCGCGAAGTGTACCATTAAGCAGCGCTAATTCCCTAAGTTGCTGTCTCCTCAGATCATTCTGGCCCTCTGGTACCTCAATTCCTTGCTTGATTATCTCCTTGATCTGCAACAACACAGTGGTTTAGCACAAAGAGACAACAGACATAATAAAAAAATTGCTGGCGCGAAATATATAGTAATGCTTCATATCCAGCTGGCATTTCATGCTTTTAGTTTGAAGATTATAAATAAGACAATGATGTATGACTTTTCTTATATCTATATCTATATATATATATATATATATATATATATATATATATATATATATATATATATATATATATATATATATCTATCTATATATATATATATATATATATATATCTATATATCTATATATATATATATATATATTATATATATATATATATATTATATATATATATATATACATATATATATATATATATATATACATATATATATATATATATATATATATATATATATATATATATATATCACTTAAATATGGCGTGAACATTATATAGAGCAATTATGGTACTGCCATGGATAGCGTGATCGAAGTATAGCGGTGATCTAAGTACAGCAGCAGCAAGTTCAATTAAGAATTCAATAAAGACGGGAATGTTATTATAGCGCATATGGGCAGAGCGCTATTATCGCTATCTTATTGTTCCCGCTATACTTAAGTGATTAACAGTATATAAACTAGATGAAAAGATATGTAGCCCTACCTTTTCAACAGCTTTCTTGACATTTTCAGGGTTATTTGCAGTGACATATGCATGAAGAGGTTCATCTTCTCCTGGCAACGGCTGCCCATCTTTCCTACCAATCTTGCCCTCTTTCACTGAGCCCTTACCACGGATGATAATCTTTGCACCAGTCTAATAAAAATAAAGAGAAATTCTTTATTCATTATGTAAAATTCACTCACCCTTTCACTGGATAAAAATGGCATATCTTAGGAAGAAGAACAAAATGGGCATGATCCAGGTTTATAGAAGTGGCAATCACAAACATTTTGGTATGACATTCAGATAACAATCAATAATCACTGCATGTATTTTCTTACAGAGCATCCTTTTGAGTAGGGGATGCTGAACATTGCAAAACCCATAGCCATTCATGTTTCCGTTTCCCCTTTGATGGTTGTGTGGATGCTTCTGTGCTTTTAATAGTATCTTATAAAAAGAGCAAAACTTTGCAGATTATTCAAGGAGTTCTGTTGTTTGATTCATCAATATAACTCCTAGAAATATTTTCTTGGGAGACATTTTTTGTCTAAAGGACAACACAATATCAGCCTGGCCTGTTTTGGCCACTAGAGGCATGAATGGAATAGATATCAACAATGGCATTTTAATGATTCTTCCTTCACTTACATCTTTTTCCAGGTTTTTTAAAGTATTTCCTCTAGGACCAATGAGTAAGCCAACAAAGTTGATGTCTGGGTGTTCTTCCTGAGGGATCATGACCTTATCACTCACACGGATTATTGGGGGCCTGCAAAAAAATGTGTATGCAATGAGGGTGTTCATATAATCTTTTTTAAAACGTAAAATCATTTAAGGCATTCCGTTTCAATCTGACCAAAGTAAAGATGGTGAGGTTGAGGAATAATAAAACATGTGTCTACCCATTCTGTTTTGAAAATCTATGTTATTATAAACTGTTCAATCGACACACTGATAGTACCAGAAAAGCAAGAGACTGCATCTTACGTGGATTCAGACTATTCCTAATGAAGGGGAGTCGTTAACTTGACATTTCTTGGTCAGAAAATTTCAAAATAATGCTTTGTTCAGAGAGATATGACCTCAATAATCGGGTCATTTTGGACTTCTACAGGTATGAAATGATTAATCCATTCATGTCTGAAAATCATTGGCATTCGTTGTCTGGACCTATGATACTTGTGATAATAAGTTTTTGCCAGAGAAGTGTGAGTTAGGTTCTGAACAACATCTCCCCATCCAATACTTTCAGAAAAATACTCTGGTCACGAAGTATTATCAAATAGGCAGGAAGTTAAGAGCCTACAGACACAAGTGGGATGAGGTTGTTAGGGTTCTTACTTGTAATCTGCAGGAGGTTTATAGTCATTGCCAACTTCCATGGCTCTCTGGATCAACCTGTGACGATCCTCTTCCAGCCTCTTTCTGGTTCTGTACTCACGCGTGTTCAGCCGTTTACCTTCATTGTTATAGATAGGCTCCGGAGATGGGGACCTGGAACACACAGAATAATCATCAAGGAACTGTTGCTCTGGTTTCCGCTGAAGCACTTGACCCTTTCAGTGTAGCGTACCCTATTCTAATCTTCAAACATAAAATACCAAAAAAATTATAGAGCAAATGCTGACAAATATATTCAATTTTTTGAAATTTAGATATTCCATTTTCTGGATGCTATTTCAGCTATTTCAATTTAGCTAGGAATCACAGAATGCTGTTCCACTAAAATACACTTATAGATCACCTAGAATGTTGTGCGATATTGAAAGAGTCAAAATGAATACAGATGTTGAGATCCTACATTGGTTTCAAATAATATTTTATAATAAAAAAAGAGGCAAAAGGCAGTTTTAACATCTTGTTTTAAATATAAAATAAAACTGCCTTGAATATGTTGAAAAAAGTGAGAGAAAGAGCAAGAGACACAAGCCGTATGGCACTGTGAAGAAAAATCACTTTCATCACTTTATCTCGAGTCATGAACAAAAAGCAAGACTTTTTGCAGCCAGTCCATGCATTGCCTAAATTCCAGAACCAGAACTGTCATTTGGTCATGCTTAGATTATTTCACAATATCTGTGTGCAAAACCAAAGACTAATATGAGACCATGACACATTAATATGCTTTAAAACACTATTAGGGTAACAATCAAAAGACTGACAGACTTTTTACTGTTGATGATGAGAGAAATGTACATGAAAGTTTTTTTTTAACTCTAAATAATATTTTATGTTAAGTTTAAAACCGAATCATAACAACATTTCCTGATGGGATTATAATAATACATACAACTTCTCCTGCCCTGGTATATTTATATTAGCCCTAACCTTTGAGATAACACATAGAGGTTTATATATTCTATGGCCTTTCATTCAACAAAAACTTATTACCCTTAACATAACTTTTTGACATTCCATAATTTTTCTTTGTGAACCTTTTTAAACCCTCTAATGCTGAGGCTTCTTTCGTGCTAAGCAAAAAGACGAAACGATTATTGAAAACCCTCTTAGCTCTCACTGAGTACTCTCATATGAGTACCCATGTGCCAGGGTTTCAGTCATTCTACAGGTGTTTTGCATCATTTTGTATTAGCCACCAGCAGCATATTAAGACTATATATTTAAAGAAGTTCAATTACTAATTGATGAGGGTCACTGACAGTTCTGTTTGGGCCTTATGTGCCCCTGACTTAGAATGCTAACACTATCTTTAGTAATCATTATTAATTTGGACATATTTGTCCAAAATCCACAATGAGAACTTTGTATAATTACAATCCCAATAGGCCAGTGTATCCTTTGAGTGACAAGATAAGTAGATGGCACATAGAGCCACATGATTAGTGGAAGTTCAGGGCTTATCAAGCCAGAGTTGGAAAAGAGAACATATGATTAGAAAGACAGTTACAGTAGAAAACACAGTGCTAAATGGTGAAACCAATGTAGCTCTCAAGCTAAGAAAATCTACAATGGGGCAGTCATGCTCTCTCTACATGTGTGCCTCACAGTAAGCCTGGCTGCCATTCTCAGTTGATGATGCACCAGCCTACTCAATACAAGATAAGTCTACACAGAAACCCACTATAGCCTCATTTAGCCCTACTGCTCTCCTAGGAAAGCTAGTAAAAACAAAGCTTCAGAAGAGTTAAACAAAATCATGCCAGTAGCATCCAAAAACGGTTTATTTTTGTGGTATCGTTTAGACCGGAGCATTTTACCCAAAGTATTTGATGAAGTGTTGATTGAATTCATCCGAAAGAGCCTCCTTCAAATATTTCAACATTTTATGCCTCGTTTCCAAGGTTATTTCTGTATCATAGATACTTGTAAAGAAAATCACCAGCCTCCAGAAAAGAGCGATTAGTCCCCTATAAGGTCCTACTACAAAGTATCCCAGTATGTGAATAGCTATTAATAATCTAACGTCTTATTTGATAGAAGCAATACTTCTAAAGTAACAGAAAGATACATATCAGTGTTTGTTTGAAATTAATTATTCCAAGGTCCAAATTAATTAAGAAATCATTTATAATGTTTATGTGTTAGCATTGTAGCTGAATTTAGATATTTCAAATACAGCATATTCAAATCATGCATGCATAACAATGCATTTATATGTAAAGAGTCATTCAAGTAATCATTCATCTTTGCTCAAATAGCAAGTAATATTATAGAGAAGATCATATGTTCGAAGTAGCCTATGTTGAAAACAGTGACTGAAAAAGGCCTAGAATTGGAGTTCCAGTTGAGGGTTCTGTAAGGTGTGGCAATTGGAGAGCAAGACCCTTACCAAATGAAATTAGACTTCCCAGAAAAAACCTGGCATTTTTCTAGGAAAATTGCAGATATCTCTGGGTATTACCAACTTCATTAGGTAAGGGGCTGGTGGTTCAACAGGCTGAATTCAGCAGTCAGACATTACTACTGCATGACTAGACCCCAGCATCATGTGCCACAAGCAGACTTGGCTTGCTAAAGCAAAAGTGAGAAGATGAAGTCAGTAACGCTATCCAGGCTCCGGCAATAGCAAAAGAATTCCAATGGTCTAGACTCTAGTACTGGCCCTGCTAAAACATCAACTAGCCCATCCTCAAAACAAGACAATATCTATTTTTCATTATTTGATTTATAAACCAAAAAACTATAATTGTATTTGACAGGATTTTTTTTCAGGGTTCAATCATTCCTTTCTTCTTTGGCAGCGCATACTTGAGGCTAGGTCAGCACCTGAATGACGTTGATAATAATGAACAAAGCCGTCAGTATTTCCACAAGCCAAGTCAGGTTACTTGGCTGGACATCGTTAAGATCTGTTCCAGTGACTGTGTTACTAGTTGGTCTGGGCTAGTCGGGCTAGTGCTATTGTCAGAGCCTGTTATCTGTCAGGAGGAGGAGGAGGAGGAGGAGGAGGAGGAGGAGGAGGAGGAGGAGGGAGGAGGAGGAGGAGCAGGAGGAGGAGGAGGAGGGAGGAGGAGGAGGAGCAGGAGGAGGAGGGGGAGGAGGAGGAGAAGGAGAAGGGGAGGAGGAGCAGGAGGAGGAGGAGGAGGAGAAGGAGGAGGAGGAGAAGGAGGAGGAGGAGGAGGGAGGAGGAGCAGGAGCAGGAGGAGAAGGAGGAGGAGAAGGAGAAGGGGAGGAGGAGCAGGAGGAGGAGGATGAGGAGGAGGAGAAGGAGGAGGAGAAGGAGGAGGAGGAGGAGAAGGAGGAGGAGGAGGAGAAGGAGGAGGAGGAGGAGAAGGAGGAGAAGGGGAGAAGGAGGAGGAGGAGCAGGAGGAGGAGGAGGAGGAGAAGAAGGGGAGAAGGAGGAGGAGGAGAAGGAGGAGGAGGAGGAGGAGGAGGAGGAGGAGGAGGAGGAGGAGGAGGGAGAAGCAGGTCAAGAGCAAGATCAGGGGAGGATGGAATGACTAGTACACCTAAAGGGCAGGCCCTAGCTTTTTCATACACACATTCACATAGCATGAGGGGACTCCGCCCTGACAGTGGGGTCAACGGAACCGGGAAAATGGTTTTAGGCAGGCAAGGTTTGGTTTCAAACTAGTTCAGTTCTTGACATGCATGTTAACATTATTGCATGGCAAATAAATAGTTGGTTAAGGTCTTAAACATATTTCCAGCGGGTAGACAGATATCCTGGTTTAATTAGCGAGTAACCAAGCAAACATACACTTGATGAATTAACCCCCCACAAAGAATTCCCTAATTAATGATAAAAGAAATTTGATTAAGCATTATCATGACATTATTACGGTTACACAGCACTAAGAACATCAGGGTTGTATTTCCATTGTAGGTGCTGTTTTGACGAGTGACCTGCTTGTAAGGCAAAATAGGGTTACAGCTTTTGTAGTGCCACACAGTCGGGATGGAGAGCTCATTGTTGCGGCAGCAGCCTTGCAAATAAAAATTGTCATCAGATTTAAATAAAGAACTTTTTTTTATCAAAAAATAGAATCTGTGAGATGACTACCAATTCTTGCTACATGTCACTGACCTGTACAAAGTAACTGCTGTTAGATTAGGTACTTACCAGGAAGGAACACGCAACCGTTATCAAACAGCTCTACTCATTATTTGCCTACTTATTGATTTACATTAAAGGATTTGACATAATCCAGGCTGGAGAAATGGGAACAGCAAGATATGACACACCAAAATGGACCTAACCCTTTAAATAAGTAAGTGATTAAAGGGAAAGAAAAAAACAGTCATTATCATACCTGTACCAAAGCAATGCAACACATTAAGAGAGGACCATGGGGAGGGAGAACAGAGTAGCTCATACTAATGAAACACACCGTAGGAAATCATATAGAAGTGTTACAAGGCTCACTAGCAATACCCTTCATATAACGGCTTGACATAACACGTCCCTTAACAATGATGGAAGTGACAAGGCACGAGTGGTGTTAGAATGAATTATTGAAAAATTTATAAAACAATTCTTAAAACAACCACATTCATTTTGTACCTACCATCCTACCCAGCCCATGCATAAAACAATACTTTAGTTGATTGTGTTAAAAATATATGAAACACTATTGAAGATGAAGTCATAGTTTGAACATGCATGACATTTCATGTTGTAATCTCAATACTGTAGAACACGAAATTCACGCGTGTCCCAAGTATAGCGAATTGGGGAGTTTTGCATCAAGGTTTTGCATCATAGCGTATCTTACCTTAGCCGCCGTCGCTGACAGCGCCATCTGTCGCCAAAAAGACAAACTAATTTGATCAGAGAATGCTTGCTCAGCAGCAGTTTGATTGAGCAATCTCTCAAAAGGGGGCGCCTGTATTTACAAAGGGTTAAACAAAGGAAGTTAAACAAAGGAAATGGGGCTATGAACCCTATCCATGGTGGCACAACAAAGGGGCCATATCAGGTTGTATTAAGTGTAATTTTTGGAAAATAAACAATTAAAACAGATCACAATGATTTGCTTTGCTTTTTTAGCATGTCTTTTGCTTCCTAAGGCCAGAAAAACACAAAAAAAAGAACGGTTCAAGAAGGGCTACGCAGGGGGGGTTTCGGATGATTGTGCCGTGTGCAAAAATAATTTCTTCAATGAAAGCCTTTTAGCTCGGCCGTGACCTCGTAAAAATCACCAACTATCATTGGTCTATTTTCGAGAGTTATTCTGTCAATATGAAATTGAAATTTGCACTACTTGTACATATCAATTAGAAATGTTTATTTTTGTGTTTAGATTTCATGAAAAGTATATTCTGATAACACAAATAGAGCAATTTCCAAGGTCCTTTTCTGGTGTTGTTGTGTTTATGCCAGTTGTAGGGACGTAGCATTCGCTTATTTGGGCGTTCCCATACATGGAAACTGCTCTTAGTATTTGTTTAGGACGTCTGCTACACTGTGGGCAAATTGAACCCCATGTTTTGAAAACATGGCATGTTGTATGCTACATGCATAGGTCCGTCCACAGCTACAGCCATGTTCCAACTGCGCTTGGCCCGACGGCGCATTCTATAATATGCAATATTTTTGCACACGGCACAAGCATCCGTAACCCCCCCTGAGGGCTATGTATGCTTCATGTTTGTACTAGTGGCGCCATTTAGCGGTCACCACGAAAACGAAAATGGCGTCCCCTGAAAGTGTGTCAAATGCCTGTGCTAAAGCTATGCTAAAGGTGCCATTTGTTGTTGTTTTTTGGTTTTAAAATGGAATGTTTATTAATTCAATGGAATCATGAGCTAGTCCACAAGCCCAGAAACCAATTTTGAAAAAGGGTTTCAGCAGGGCTACGTATCTTCTATTAGATTTACTAGTGACACTATCTAGCGGCCACCACTAAAACAAAAATTGACGTCAGCGCCACCAGTGGCTAAAAAAAAAGACAAAAGTACAGCGTTTTTATATATAGCGAAGCGGCACCAGACGCTATGTACGCTATATATAAACACACACTGTTCTACAGTATTGGATATCACGAATGTGCAATCATAAACAGTAGTCAGAAAGCGTAGTAGTGCACGCTAAATCTAATAGTGCTCAAAACTCAAATTGATGAAATATGATAAGTTGTTTTCCTTTGAATTTAAAACCTAATATGAATATTTACAGCTAGTCCTTACCGATAGCATGCCTGCCATGACACACTTGTGCAACATGTATGATTCCACAGGTCCAGAGGCTCACGGCACCTTGCTCTGACAATCATTGAATACTGTACATTGCAGTACATTAAAGTGAAATTAATGCTTTACCTAGGGGCAGAGGTAGGGAACAATAAAATTGGGTGATTTGAATACCATATCTCGTAGTTATGGTAGTAAAACTATACCAGTTACAAACGAACATGAATTCATTTTATCAAAACACATATTTACCAATTACAGAAATATTCTAAGAATAAGGAAGGGACAGTCTGTAGTAGAGATTTGGCAATAACAGCAACTTAAAACCTACAATAGGCACTGTCACGGGAGTTGACTGCTGTTAGTAGTTTAAGGTAATCGTTACTATGCAATATTCAGTGAATGATTGCCACGCTGATTAGCCCCAGTGGTGCTGAGGGTCATTTGTAGCAAACACCAATTAGACAGAGCAATTTGGGCATTTTTATCTACCTGAGTCCTTCGTATGAGTGCTGTTAGGTACAACCAGTTGTCAAAGAGGCAACATTTGATAGAGGAAGGGGAATCAAGATAACATTTTTATTTCAGGATGGTAAGTTAAAAATGGTAAATCCAGAGATTCATAAACTTCAGAACTTTGAGGCTGTGGATATATAACTTTCCTACAGTAGCCCAAACAGTGAAGTTGAGATATCAGGGGATGAACAATGAGTGAATTCAAGGTCACGTGGTGTTGGTTGTGCACAATATTACCATACTTGAGAAGATTTCAGAACATTAGGTAAATGTAAAATCGCAGAACTAGAGAGCAACTGCCCAGGGTCTGGCCAGGACTTTAAAAATGTCTGCCTTAAACTGCTATCTCCTAAGATCAGCCCGGATTAAGCTACTCAGCTACTATAAAACCTTATATACATCTAGTAGCCTTAATTGTGTCAAAAAAGGAAACCAAAGCCCCTTTCCCACATCAGCGATGTTCATCCAATCTAATACAATTTTTAAAGTTGCTTTCAATTGTTTAATCAGGTCCAGTATGCAAATTTGGTGTCCATACAGGACCGTCATACAACGTCCATACGGTGCCCATACATCTAAACGTGAATGAATGTGTTACCCATGTTACCCATACAATATTCATATGGTAGCCATAGTGTATGTGAAAATTATATGGCTAAGCGCGTTCTCAATATGGCATTCATACAACTAACCACAACAGTCCCACAATTTCCATATGGTTGTTCACAACATCCACACGATATAACACGCTTTTCAAAATGCAACAACCATACATACATATATATCAGGTTAGAATTCTAATTTGTGTCGACACAAATCGCGATTTCAATTTGTTACCATGTTTTAGCTGACACAGATTAGAATCAAAGTTCAACTTTGATTTTTTGAATTGTTTAATCTTAAAATATTAATGCAGACAAACGCAGATAAACATAACAACCTCAATAATACCTGGGCATTGTTAGAAATTCTTTGATTTTTCATAACCTCACCCAGACCCCCAACCCCTTCTTAAGAGACCACCTCCTCAAGAGACCACTTTTGACAATTCCCTTGAGCGGTCGCTTAATAGAGGATTAAATTTATATATATATATATATATATATATATATATATATATATATATATATATATATATATATATATATATATATATATACGTATATATATATATATATATATATATATATATATATATATGTATATAATATATATATATATATATATATATATATATATATATATATATATATATATATATATAAATATATATATATATATATATATAGAGAGAGAGAGATATATATATATATATATATATATATATATATATATATATATATATATATATATATATATATATATAAATATATATATATATATATATATATATATATATATATACATATATATATATATATATATATATATATATATATATATATATATATATATATATATATATATATATATATATATATATATATATATATATATATATATATATATATATACAGACACACATAACTAAAGTGTAAATTGCCCATATTGACACACTAGGCTATTAAATGTAGCTGGTATAAGTAGATAAATAGCCTAATCTGGACGGGCAGATATTTTGAAATTGCTGTTTTGGACAGGCATTCTTGAAATCCTGGCTAAAGACCCTGGTCCTTCATTCAATACTTTTTAGAACTAAAAAAATTATTTGAAAAAGAGTTGTTTATTAGGATATGATTAACATTTTTTTTTTAATTTCAAAAAAGCATGTATATCCAAATTATATCACGAAAGCAGTTTGCCTTTCTTCTAGGTTTCTACATGCAAGCATGATGCAATTTTTTAATATTGGCAATTATTTTGTTGAGATGTGCATGAATCATACAAAAAATACTTACACTATGAATCTATCTTGACCATTAATGACCAGGATCAAACCGATGCTGTTTTCAAAAATTCAACCCATACTGGTGCATTTCTATTTTATGTGCAAAATAAACTTTGTAACTGAAAACAGAGAACAGATGATGTCTCCCATTTTCGGATGTGCCTACTATCTACAGAACACCCTTAACCATTGTTGAACCCCCTTGCTAGCTGTGAGAGCCAGCAAAGACTATGAATGCATTACGAGTGTGATATAAAGAAAAGGCTTGGGGGGTAAGTGGTCATCAATGTGTTGCATTACAATAACACAGCCCTTGATTCAGCTGTGGAGAGATGCAGAAGATAACCATTACTCTTGCAGAATTTTCAAACCTTTCTTCTGGATTAGGCGGGATCCCAAGGTCGCCGGTTCTCAGCCTACGGCTAATCTCCTCAATCTGCAGGTGTACTGTAAGGGAAGGGATTAAGATTGGGACAAAGTACAATATTGTGAGCACATGTGGAAATAGGCAAAACGTGACTTTGGCAAGACTTTTAATTAAAAAGGTGACATAATGAACTGATAATCTATTGTTTGAATTTATCAGAAACTAGTATTTGCGTTTGTCAGTTTCATGGTCAGCTAAGCTTAAAAAAATTTAAATTACTTCACACTTTTCACACTAATTAAGTGATTTTCAGAGAGTATCCTACTTAACTCAGTACTCCTTTGTCCCACATAAGTAGCAATAAAGAAGACCTGCAGTACCAGTAACTCTCTTTCTATGGCTGAGTGTTTGATTCCCTGATTACTGAACTCATTACACAACTAGTGATGTCATTGATATGAAATTTTATCGATTCGCTTAATCGCTATACTTTTCGATTCGATTCGATACACCATAACGTGCTCGTTGGGCACAATTAATTACCTAGTATATTGCTCAAAATAAAAAAACATTCTTGCTTTTTTAATTCATTCATCAAACAGCAAATCAATGAATCAATGCTGTATTTATTCATTCATCAATTATTATAATCAATCATGATTTATTCTAATTTATTTTTATTTCATTTGAATACACACATTACTTAATTTAATTTGTTTATCAATTTACTTTATATTTGATTCAATCTTTTATACCTATTACAATTCATTTTGTGGCTGTTATTTGTATTAATTTCATCTATAGCCACACTGTGTCTATATGGACATTCGTTACATTCGCTCATTTGAGACACGAACGTTCGAAACGTGCGTTCGTATCTCCAATACTGCGCATATGATGAGCAGTACGTTTAGCGAACGTTCAGACATTGTTGATCTGAATGTACTGCGAATTTTATGTGCGCAGTAAGATAAAATGGCAGCCATTTGTTTTGGTGAGCGAAGCGGTCTACCGCTCATGATTTTGGATGTACCTACAGCTAAGAGCCGTAGTACAACGTAAAACGACTGTTCGTTTGTTGGACCGAGCGATCGCTCATGAGTTTTTGAGTGTACTTACGGCTGACAGCCGTAGTACACGGTAGAACTTAACCCCCAAGTGTAGCGGCATTTGGGGGTAAATTTTGTCGATTCTGTCGCATCGATACGGTAGCCTTATCGATGCGACTATCGACAGGGTCTTACTTAGCGGTGCATCGACTTGGCGACTATCGATGACACCCCTATACACAACCCCAATCATGCCTGTATTAGCTACAAAATGCCCGATCGTCTTGATATAACGCTGACAAAAGAATCTTCAGAAAAAAATATTAGAGGAGTAATTGTTAACCATTACCTTATTGACAACCCTTCAAAATATTTGGTAAAAATTCTTTCTTTTTTTTTTATACTTCTTACAGGGCTCGACATTGGTGCTTGCCCCATTGCCCCGGGCAAGTAGAAATCGTAAATTATAGCTGTGGGGCAAGTGAAAACTGCATCTTGCTTGCCCCACTGGGAAAGTACGTTTTGTATATTTCAGGTTTACTTTTGAGAATATGTGCAAGTTTCGTGGTCTGCCATCCAAGCTTGTCCTAGAAAATATGCTTTCACATGCCAGAACCATGTTCTACTTGGCTTTAAATGAAATATTATAAAATTATTATATACAATTTTTCAAGGGCAAGTGAAAGTTGAGGTAGGGCAAGTGAAAATTGAATCTCACTTGCCCTACGGGACAAGTCGCTGCAAAAGTTAACGTCGTGCCCTGTTCTTTTATCCTAGATTAAGACCATAATTTATCTTAAATACCTTACGCATGAATGGGTAAATGTACCTTGGACATTGAAAAGAAATTATAGATGTTTTGAATATTCACCATTCATTGGGTGAATAATGGTGGTAAACATTACATTAGTGAATCTGTCATACTTTTAAAAGGTAATATTTGGTAGTACATGTATACTTAATCTTGAATCATCTTCTAACGCCAAATATGAAGAAACTACAAAAAATGATAGGATGATATACAAACATAAATACAGCAAGAGGCAGGGATTTCCAGGTAAACAAGATCTGGAACAGCGCAGATGGCTTGTTCATATTAGCCAATTATTAACAATAAATTTGATTTTTGAATGGAATACTTCAAAAATGATAAACAGGTGATATTTCTGATAGACTCGATAAAAGCAATGCTCCCTAAAAGCTTACCAATACTACGCACCACGCACCACGCCTTCAGAATGCGCTTCTCAACATCGTCAAGGCTGCGGATACCAATACTACGCACCACGCCTTCAGAATGCGCTTCTCAACATCGTCAAGGCTGCGGATACCAATACTACGCACCACGCCTTCAGAATGCGCTTCCCAACATCGTCAAGGCTGCGGATACCAATACTACGCACCACGCCTTCAGAATGCGCTTCCCAACATCGTCAAGGCTGCGGATACCAATACTACGCACCACGCCTTCAGAATGCGCTTCCCAACATCGTCAAGGCTGCGGATACCAATACTACGCACCACGCCTTCAGAATGCGCTTCCCAACATCGTCAAGGCTGCTGATACCAATACTACGCACCACGCCTTCAGAATGCGCTTCCCAACATCGTCAAGGCTGCGGATACCAATATTACGCACCACGCCTTCAGAATGCGCTTCCCAACATCGTCAAGGCTGCGGATACCAATACTATGCACCACGCCTTCAGAATGCGCTTCCCAACATCGTCAAGGCTGCGGATAGTGTGCAACACTTCAAGACACAACTGAATGCATTGCTACTTAAAATATTAGTTTATATGACTAAATGGACCATAAGCATCTGTCCACTGACTATTCTTTATTCTTTTGAAAATTATAGTGGAAAGGGCGCTATATCAAATCATTTTTTATGAAAGGATATGCCCTGTCACAAGTTTTGAGGCCAGTCACACGCTGATGCAACTGCTCCAGTTGGATACCCCGAGAGGTCATAAATAAGCTTGACATTTAGTAACACCCTCAGAGATCGCGTTGACGCCGGTCAGCATATAAAAATGACTTTACAAAAGGACGCAAACATGAAATGCGTACCTAAGGGACGCACTTCAGCCAACTTCAAGTGGGCTTGAGTATCTGAATAGCTTTATGGGCCATTTATGGCCCTTAATGGCCAGCCAGTCACAGCAGCTATCATCCGCAAACAGCTCCCACACAGCAAGCACCGGTGTCAGGCCTGCCACTTATTAGGTGAAAGGTCAGCTTTCCACATGCAGACGATACTTGGTTGCGAAGGAGCTCACTTCCTGGTTCGATCCTATCATCTTAGATGAGCAACCATGGATTGGCAACCGGCCAGTGTACCGAATCTTGATAGCCTCAAACCGATGTCCCGGATGTAAGCGAGACTGGTTGCTCGCAGCTTGCTTGCAAATATACTAGTTGCTCCTGCGCACGTCTAACTTGCAGGTCTAACTTGCAGGTCTAACTTCCTTAACAATGTAAACAAATACGGGCGCTGTTCTCATTCATTCATTCATGCGCTAAGAACGATCTCTATGATTGATTGATCGATTGATTTTATTTAGGTATAAAAATGTACATGTACAATACAAGGTAAAACAATTTAAATAAGAAATAGTTACAGCGTCAGAGGTTATAGATACATGGCATAAATATACCTCGGATAGCACTTTAAGTGTCCAGCACTTATTCTATACAATAGAATGAGCAAATAAAATAGGATTTTATGGGGAAGATTTAGATTATTTTCTGGGGAATTAATTACACTGACGTAAAGGGGGGGGGGGGGAGATTTTTTAATCTAAAAGACGCTGCTCATGTTTACTATGTATAATTATAACTGACTTGAAACAAAGCTTATTTACCTATAGAAGAAGAGGTGGAAGCAGGGGAAGTGATTCCTTGCAAGTGAAACAAGACAGACAATAGACACCGTGCCGTCTAGATATCCACATCCTGTCTGCAATCAATGCATCCCCACTTCCCTAATCCTGATACTGGAATCACATTTTCGGTGAATCAGGGTAAATGCAATTTCCTCGGCACCCACATCCTCCCTCCTAGTCCTAGGGGAGTTCGGTTGGATGTCATCACGACACTAATTGCACTAAATGCAAGTACGAGTTTATTGAACGCCATGGCGCTCTAAAATGTCCAAATTACAATACAATAGAACAATAAAATGCAATTGAGTATTTCTTTTGTGTTTCATACATTTTAAAATTGACTTTTAGGGATATTTTAGCAAAGTATTCAGGTCGACGTGGCAACTAGTGGTTGAATAGGATTGTGCTTGTCCATACGTAAGTACAGTTGCACTGAACTTCACAAAACAACTACATTTTACAAGATTAATTCAAGAAATGCCTCATCAAAACTACATTATTCCATAATATTAATTCTCATCTTTAGAATGGCATAATACTTAATTCCCTAGCTTGTAAAATTACCGAGAAAATTGAATGGAAAAACTGACAAAGATAGAATTTTCTAGGCAGCCATTTTAGATGAAACATGCTCTGACAGTCATAAGCGTCTGTGCGGACAATAAAACCGCATTTCATTACACTGTCATGCCTCACAAATACAATATAACACTCTTTATATGCGTTTACTGTAATCGTGTTAAATGATTACAACTATCCTCAAAAGTGCTTACCAGGTATCTTGAAAAATAACGTCCGTTATGGCCGGAGAGGGCCTCCGCGTTTAACATCGCTGTCTTCATGTAGCCATGGCGGATAGTGACTTCACTGACGTCACACCGCCCAAAATAGAATGTGTCGCTTGGGGCTATGATCTTAAACACAGCGCCAATGGGAACTAGGCACTACTTGCTTATCCATGGATATCTTAATTCAAGCTATCATGTATACAGCTCCTTCAGAGGAGCACTCAATCAACAAAGAAGAAGAGGCTAGCTTACATTATTAGCTCAAACAGTGGAAGCCTGTGTGTGTGTGTGCCTCTCAAAATAAAAGATATATCAATGATAATAAATGACTCATTAGAAAGAAAAGAAATGCTGCCCAGTCTAACCTATTAATATGCAATTTAGGCAAAAGGTAGGATTCTTTATATTTTAATAATTCTGAAATAAAAAGAAACATCAACTGAAACTACTGTTCTTGATATTTTTGAATATATTTCTGTTGTAGCTGTATGAAATGAATTGTATGATATTTGAGCTGTGTAGAACTAAGATTTAGCAGAAGACATTCAGAGTTTGATATTAAAATGATAAATTAAAAATCATTTTTGATGCAGCCTCACTTATACCTGTGATTTCCTGATGTGTAAATTCATCTTTCTTCAAACAGGTTTATTTAAAATGATTGAACAAACACAATTGATGTGATCATATTCATTACCTATCAAAGGGTTAACTTGGGAAGTCTTAAAGGAAATAGTAGACCAGCAAAGAAACAAATTCTAAGATTGAATCTGAAGGAATTCCAAGATTTAACCTACCCTTTTAATATCCCACTTAAGATAAAGAAAAAATAAATATCTGAAAAAGAGAATGTTAATACCTTGTACATTTAAAAAAAAAAAGGATGAAGGGGTCTGTCACACTTACTTTTCCAGAAATACAGCTAGAAAAGGGAATTTTTTCATCTAAGTATTTCCAAAACCTCATGCTCAGAATGCACCAGAAATCCAGAATGCATCACAGAGCATCTATATTTCAAAAAATTTCCATGGGGGCATGCCCCCGTACCCCCCTAGCAGGGACTACGCGCCTTCGGCTCGTCGTGCATGTGCCGCGCGCGCACACAAGGGACTCACTTTTTTCAGGCTTGAGATATTAAGGGGCTGCAGTCTTTTTTTAACCTAGCGCTAACACTGACCCTATAGTTTACCATCATCAATAAATGAAAAATATAATAAGTGCCAATATGCATTATGTAGACTTCATTTAATAATACTCACTTATATCAAAACAATGATTTAAGGTTTTTAGTTTGCCAAAGTCACTTACCTAGATATTAACAAGTATATAACAATCAATTAAATTCACTTACACAAGTCAACTTACCAAGGAAACATACATAAGTTAAGCTGAAATTTTGAAACTTTTTGTTAAACAGCCATTATATTTCACACAAATCTAAATAAAATGAAAGTGAAAAATCAATCAATTTAGCTCGCTGAAATTCAAAATTCAAAGTTATCATGCTAAGGATCCAACTTAAATTCAACCTGGAATGCAGAATCATTAAAACTTATTATCATTGTAATTTATTAGAAAAAAATCAAATTATTATAGTACTTGCAAGGTAAAAAGAAGCAGACAAGATGCATGCATATGATAATTATTAGAGATTACTACTTCCTTAAAAAGTAAAGCTTTTGGCTCAAATAAGGTACTGTTGTAAATTTTGGGTAGGTTAGTAATTGGGGTGATACATGTTCATAACATGCCTATAAATTTGCTGGTCTTTTCAGAGGTTATGCAACAGTAAATACACACACAGCAATCTAAGATCACTTTTCCATAGATCATATCTTTTTTAATTTGGAAAGTCTAGAAGCATACACATTTAAAGCACTAAGTTTAAAAAGGCTGTAGTGCCTGTATGGTTTGAATGTGGAACACTAAGTAATTTGTAAAAACATATACCACATACTGGAGAAAACCTCAAAAATGTCAGAAAAAGTAATGTAACTCAACCAATTAAAAACAGTTTATAAAAACATTATTTGAGCCTGAGAGCATGTTTTACTTAGATGGAAGACTTGCCCCAGTTCCCCTCTGGCAGCTGAAAATTGGAGTTCAATTCTGAAAACAACGTAATTTCAAATTAAAAAAATATGGTTTTATGAGGGCTGGGTTCAAGTCTGAAATTCCTATGCACACGAATCCAACTTACGTAAATATTGCTCTTCTTGGTTTTTATTCAGGTTACAAGGGATGACAGTTGGCATTCCAGGAATGAATGTCTTTTCAGTTTCACCTCCTCCCCATCGACTTTTTTTCTTCTTCCTCTTTTCAAGTGGAGGCCAGCTCATGGACTCTATAAAAAACAATGCGTGCACAATATAAGCAGAACTTCAAACATCCTGCCAGGTCACTTTGATCATAGTCTTTAGCCAACAAGGCGCTTGGATGCAATTACGACACCAAAATCCCTCAAAAATTAACCCTACGGACACCCAAAAGATTTTTGTGAGGAATTTGTCATTGCAGAAAACTGTATCACAGATTTTACACACCCAGCTGGGCACGAAAAACTTTGGGAGTCTAAAATTGGTAATTTACCATCCCAACAGGAAAATTGTACTTCCATTTACTTTTCAGATACATTTCAATTACCCAAACACTTTCATGGGATTTTATAATTTACCCAGTGACTTAGCCAGGATTTTGAAAGTGAGTGTCTTTTTTATCCCATCTGGAAATTCTGGGGCGTCATGTATGTCCTGGGATACGAAGCATGTAGCTAAGCCTTTAGCAGAAAGGGGGTTGGACGCTCTGAAATGCATTTGAAATCAGCTTTTTCCTATCACTAGAAATGATTCAATTACATATTTTACCATAATTTCACTAACAGCATGCCACACTACACTTGTCTCAGATAAAAATTCAATTGCTTATAATATGAAGGTTTATAACATGTTGCCATAGTAACAAGGCATGATTATTTCTCATTATAGCATTCTGGCATAGAAAAAGCTGCTCATTATTGACTACAATGCTGCAGACTGATCCGGGTTGCCAATCGGGTCCTAGGTCCGGGTTGGGATTTTGGAATTTTGCGCTCCACCCATGGTCTTAGCCAGCAGGGCGTCTGGGTGTCTTTTTGGACTCTTAAAAAGCACCCCTCAGGACACCAAAATTTTTTTGAGGAATTTCTTAAAATGCCTGCTCCTATAGTCTGTCTGACTCGAGTTTGGCAATCACTTTTGCCACTTTTTTGTGATGGAACGTTAGAGTTTTCCATCCAAACTTATCAAACATGTTGGGAGCACTACTAGGTGTATGTATAAACATCAGGGCTTGACGCTAAGGGTGAACCTATGGCCCCAGGCCAGTAAAATTTTCCAAAAACAGCTTCGGGCCAGTAAAAAAAGACCTCAACTGGTCCTACAGGCACAGTAAACATTTGGAGACATTCTTGTTAAAAAGTTTCCCACCGAGAATGTCCCCAAATGTATTTGAAATAAGTGAAGATAAAATCTATTAAGATAAATGTTTTGGTAAATTTTATGCAATATTCTTTCTTGTTATGTTAAAGAAAAAATGTAGGACCAGGAAAATTTTTGCAGGACCAGCAGATGCTAGGTGTTACTGGTCATACAGGGCCAGTGTCATTTTGAGTTAGCGTTGAGGCCTGAACATATTTTTTGTCTCAACTCTGCAAAATGTTGATTTTGCTCATTAGGTCCCATTGTAAAATGTGTCCATTGCCAACAATACAATCTCGCATTTGTATTGTTCGCAACAGAAAAACATGCGAGATCGTAGTGTCGGCAATGTGCACATTATACAATAGGAACTAATGAGCAAAATCAACATTTTGCGGAGCTGAGACAAAAAGTATGTTTGTACATGTACATGTAGTAGTGTTGGGAATCGTTAAAATTTTCGGGCTCGATTAATCGTCATTTTCGACGAGCGATTAATCGATTATAATCGAGCTTTTTGGCCAGATTGCGACGTTGAAAAGCATACCAAAAAAGAAAACGAATTCCCACAACAAAACACCAAAAAACAAGAGAATTCGCCGGTCAAGTACAGGCGCCATTTTAAGGGGTTGATCAATGAATAACTGGACGGAAAGCAGAAAAAATTTACAGCTGATGAATCAGTAGTTCACATCGTTGGCTGTACTTTCACATTGCCGTTCTAGCGAAGTGAAATGCCGATCTTCACCCAGACATTTGCCAGCCGATGGATCACCACTTGAAGATTGAAATCATGATTAGCGATTTCAATCTTCAAGTGGTGATCCATCGGCTGGCGAATGTCTGGGTGAAGATCGGCATTTCACTTCGCTAGAACGGCAAAGTGAAAGTACAGCGAACGATGTGAACGATGTGAAATACTGCCCTGAAACAAGAAACAAAGTTACAACAACGTAACTACTTAATGTGCTACTCAGTATTACTCACAGGAAGTGACCGCCGCTAATCACGCTATGCGCGCGCTTCCGAAAAATCCAAACAAGCACATGTCATGGATGCTTGGCCCTCTGCACTTTAAACGTGCTGGAACAGGTAAGGCATATACTACGCTTTTATTTCAGGGCAAATTCAGGCTAATAGAGGCTGTTTATCACGACATTCATTACGCAAATTTTCAAAATTTTCTCGCACGCATCGATCTTTTGATGCGTTGTCAAGTTGTCAAATTTTAGAAGATTTTACCTGGATCGATTATTTCATTTCCAGCTCGAGCGCTGGGCAATCGCTATGGTACGAGCCGAGTAGTCGAGCTTCCGATTAATCGACCCACCACTAACATGTAGTAGTGCTCCAAAGAGATTCGCCAAGTTTGGATGGCAAACTCAATCGTTTTGTCACAAAAAAGTGATTGCCAAACTCGAGTCAGACAGACTATAGCTAATATTATAGTCTGTCTGACTCGAATTTGGCAATCACTTTTCCCACTTTTTTGTGAATTTTTTTTTCGAGTTTTCCATCCAAACTTGGCAAACATGTTAGGAGCACTACTACGTATATGTGTAATTGTGTAAACATATTTTTTGTCTCAACTCCGCAAAATGTTGATTTTGCTCATTAGGTCCCATTGTAAAATGTGTCCATTGCCAACAATACGATCTCGCGTGTTTGTATTGTTCGCAACAGACAAACACGCGAGATTGTAGTGTCGGCAATGTGCACATTTTACAATAGGAACTAATGACCAAAATCAACATTTTGCGGAGCTTAGACAAAAAGCATGTTTGTGCATACACGTTGTAGTGCTCCAAAGAGGTTTGACAAGTTTGGATGGCAAACTCGAACGTTTTGTCACAAAAAAGTGGAGAAATTTGGGAAGGACGAATACTACCACAGCAGGGTATAGGCATGTTCCCCGACTTGGCGACTCAAATACCAAATAGCATCAGTATATAAAATGAATATTAAATATACAAAATATATATAAAATTTCATCGAGACTTACGTGGTTCGTCTGCTTCTCTTTTGCTCATGGTGCGGAAATATAGTACACAATTAACAAAATATTTTCTATCGCAGCAACAGGCTTACAGAAGTCTACTTGAGATCGCAAAAAGGTTTGGATAAGACTATCGTTTAGTGGGAATATTGGTGATAATTCGAGGCGTCAAACAGTGCCAAGCTCCAACATGGCGTTTACGTCTATAACCTCTATTTGGATCGTATAATCTCGAATACTCTCGTAAAAATACACTGTCAAGGATTTATCTCGAAATACCATAACTATGTTATGTATGAGAATTGATGTTTCGAAATAAAAGAAAGTTATGAATTATATTTTTGAACAAATTTGATGATTTCTTCTACAAATAAGTGTATGGGTTAGAGGATAGTGAGTTTACAAAGTACCGCGTTCGATTGCTCAACTCGTGCTTACTAGGGTAAGTGATCAATGTCATGCGCAGTTGAAGCGAGTGACCGAACGGGTTTCGGGCTTACTCGAGTAAAGTGTCATGGCGTCTGCGATCAATGAGGGACGTGCATTTCTTCTTCTTTTCTTCCTCCTTTCTCTTCTTTTCCTTTCTCGTTCTCTTTTTCTTAGTTATTTACGTTCATAGTCGAGTTAGTACAAAAATGTTGTTAGGTGTCCATTTTTTCTTTGCAGGTTTATACTCTCACGAGAACACACCTGAGAGTTGATTCTGGCCGCCGTGGATTCATTTCACTCGTGTGTCGGCACCAGAGAAATACATCCCCTTGAATCGCAACGCCATAGGCACAGCATGCTAGGACCTAGGGTATGTGCGCCTCGGGTTACGCGGTGTAGCCTTGGTCACGTGATCTGATCTGTGCAATTAGCATGCAGCATCCTTTCTAGGTCAGATAGTTGCCAAGGAGATGGGAGGCAGCGACATTTGATGATGCATGGACAGTGCCCAATCCCGGTCTACTCATCTCAGGTCGGCACATGCTATGTCACTTTGAAACATTGGAATAAAGTTCGAAAATGAGTTATTTCACCATTATAGATAAATATATGGCTTCACCCATCAACGACAAGCGGACACACGAGGAACAGCACATACGTAGATATGTATTTTAATTGCTGCTGGCACTGACAGTTGACAGACTGTCAATAACAACAACTGTGACAATATCCATGAATTATATGGAGACAGTTATTATTATAACTGAAATGAAATTGACAACAACTGTCAATGACAATATCCATGAATTATATATCCATGAATTATATGGCCCCCTGATGTGCCACCGACGGTGAGAGCACTTCACTTCACAGCAAGCCGCCGCTCACGGCTCACGGCAGCACTTGAAAAATCGGGCGTTTTCGCATATCAGGCATTTTCGCCTGACACCGCATTGTACAGGGGCGGGCCGGTGGCCTATTGTGTCACGTCGTTTTAACATCATATCTTTAGGAAAGTGGCGCCAAATTCAATTCGCCCCATGCCCAAGCACTGTCAAGCCGGCTCTGTAATTCAAATATTTGTGACGTATCTTGGGTTTCCTACTTATTCAAAATCAAAAGAATAATTAATAAAAAAAAATGTACGAATATGGAGACAATTTTAGCATTAAATATGTTCAGCAAGTGAGAGCAGAGCACTTGGAAATGACATACTGAAAACAACTACCGAGTCTTGTCAGTTTTTATCTGTTTACATATGGCAAGCATTTTGAGATTTTTTTTGCAATTTTCTAATACTTGAAAATATTCATTAATAATTTAGATAGTAATAGATAGTAAAACATGATTCATAGATATTAGAAAATAGTTTTAAGTACTAGAAAACAGTTCTAACATTTATAATTGATTTTTTGATATTTATAAATATTTTTTTTGTGTTTATATATGATTTTCTAATGTTTATAAATATTTTTCTAGTATTCAAACAGCACTTTCTGGTATCTATAATTCATTTTTAAATACATGGAAATGCAGTTATTTATGAATTTTAGAAAGTGATTTATAAATATTGGAAAAAAGTATTTATTAATATTTGAAACGCTTAATAAACTCTCAAAGTGCTTGTCATATTTATGGTTAGTGAAGCTCGGGACGTGGCAGATGCATTATATATGATGTGTTTTGGCTATAGAAATAGCCAGCCAAAAGGTCGTATAAACATCATTGTAAGCAACGGCCGTCTGTACCGGAGTTAGGGCATGTACCATAAGATACAAGTGTTTTCCTAATGCTGCTAACAAAGGTGAACGATTTACTCCTTTTTTAAAGGTGACAATCTTTTATTCATTTTCAAAAGAAATACAATATTCGGTAAACTTAAGGTTCGCCTTCGCGTCTATGTTCACACGTTGCATTGAGGGATGCCTACCCAAGTAACCGACTCAGCGAGCGGGTTAGTTGGACCATGCCCGAGTAAGCGCGAGTTGTGACGTCATCGCTAACCCGAACGATCTGGCGCTTACCCGGGTAACAAGCCGAACGATACAAAAGTAACGAATACGTATGTACGAGTGGAATACATTCCAGTGGACGATATCTCCTTGTTAAAGAGATAGTGCGACGACTCTGCTAGGAAGTAGATCGCTGAGTGGCTTGAATGGGTCATCTAAACAGCCTGTTTGATATCTCTGAAGTTCATTGGAAAGCAATATCTTCTTGTATGACCACCAGAAAACAATACCTACCATTATTTTAAAACATACAAATTAAATACATAAACAGACACATTCATTCTTTATTCCAATATTTAGACATGAGTTGGTGACTCTGTTGCCATGACGAGAGTCCGCATATGAATGCCGTATACAAAACGATCCGTTCAAAGCTTTGTTGAAAAATAAGTATGCCTTGTTACTGTGGCAACATGTTATAATGAAATATAATTATGCATTGGTACATGTACTATTGCAGCATGCTATAATATAATTCAGAAGTGCTGTTTCATTAATTGCTTTAATAGATTGAATACAGAATAATGGCAAGTATACTGTAATATTGACGGATGATTTATTAAGAAGATACAAAAGTCCCAAATAGGGAAGTATAATAAGCCTCCTCAAGATTCGATTGTGACTTGTAGAGCCTCACCTTAAAGTGTGGTTTCAACTTTGAAGTCATCAAGTTTTCAATTAAATCAACAGATTTACCAGTTGTAGTATTGTTTTCATAGAAGACCATGAATGAAAAAGTCTATGGAAAAAAACTATGGAATTTTTTTTCCATTCAGAACAATTCAAATTTATTCATGGCCAAAACTTACATGTGCGTAATAGGTTGTTCATCAGTATGCACACGGAAGGTGTGTTCCCTTGCGGCAAAAGCAATAACGGATTAAATTCAAAGCACTCGTGCGGCGTTACTTGCATAGTCAAGACCGTGAAAACTCTTTTCTATGAGAAGATATCGTGATTTCTTTAGGAAAATATTTGCAACAGATAACAGGCTAATTGCTAATACTTGCTGTCTGTCTTTCTCGTTACAAGTACCCTGAAGGGCAATTCTGACCCATCTTTCCATGGCAATTAGGATTATAAGTGCTACTAGCACTCCTAGGTCTTTTGAAATATTTGGTTATTGTTGAACTCTTGGCCTTCAACACATATATATATATATATTTGTATATATATATATATATATATATATATATATATATATATATATATATATATATATATATATATATATATATATATATATATATATATATATATATACATTGATGAGAGGGATAATGATTTGTTTTTTTCTCATGGAAGATGTTATATGGAATAGATACCTCACGCTTCTCGAAACTTTTTGGGTTAAATGCAGGCGGCAGATCCATAGCTGCATTACATATTTGAAGAGCATAATTACCATTTCCCCACAGGTATCCTGCTATAACCGATTTGCTGTTCATAGCATAACAAAGAACTGCATGCTTCAGGACAGGTGGATTTACAAGCTTCAGTGATACTAGCCACTGTTTTTGTCTGACTTTACCAACAGGAAATATATGAAAACTAACTCTGCTAACCTGTCTATTTGTACAGCCAATTGATGCACATGATTTTAACATTTTCCTGTTTGATACAAGTTTCAATGCAAATTTCGAAGAGAGCTCTTGTGAAGAGCACTACAGTCAATGATTCACTGTTCAGAGAGTGGGGGCAGGAAGTGGCAATGCCACTCATTGAGTCACAGCTGATAGCAGTTGGAGAACATGGCTGCTGGGCAGGGTGATGGCAATACGCAAAATTCTCCACTCATGGGATTCTATAAAAACAAATAGATCTGTTTTATCCTACAACCAGCCCCATTATAGACATAGGTCGATATGCGTCAACATGCGTGTACGCTTCAGATAAGAGTGGGTTGAGACCAGCAACGGCTGCTAATCATGTCGTCGTCTGGCAAGTTCTCTGATTTTGTTTACGTATGACAAATGCCTACATCGGGTGTGTTTTTTCTACGGCGATCACATTTTGGTTCTAACGCAAGCGATTGGTACCGGTACTCGATACGATAACAATATGGATATTGAATAAGGAAAAAGTATCATATAGCATCGTTAAGATTTGAAATATATAGAAAATTGACTGTCGGATTTCTTAAAGCTTACGGTGCTTAACCTAGCAAATATCTTTCATAAAGTAAACACAGAAGTGATATAGCAGAGCATTTGGGTATATGAAAGAATTGCACGTTTGTATATGTAATTATATGTTATATGAAAATAATTGAACATGGATAATCCATAGTTCAAAAAAAAAGATATTGCATCGTTAAGGGAATATCGATATTGTATGGTTGTGCGGACATTTTAAAGGTCCCAATCCCTAATTGCAGGCATGTAAAAGAATTAAGTAATGTAAATGGATATTGTTAGATCCTTGAATCCAACATTTTCTCAATCTAGGAAATCCTGCGAAACTTCCAAACACCTAGGGGTCATCTTCATGTTTGAGTGATCTAAACTGACTTGAAAATTAATAGCATGGAACTCAATGGAAGTGGCCAGCTAATGACACGTAGGCATAATCAGTTGTTTCATCGGACCAGCTAGTGGACCAGCTCAAAGGTAGTACAGCTTTCATAATTTTACAGTCAGCTGTAACGGAAATATATTCAGCCAAAAAATGGGTGTACATCCTGCACTTTATCCACAAAATATCGTTCAAGAACTAATGCCGGTATTCCTTAGTGAACAAATGTATGCCTTTGCTTCTTATTTACCCACACCTTCACAATCTGCCACAGCAGCGATACCGTCTTCCGCTGGATTGTTACACGACTAGTATCTCTGCTCCCACGCGTTTAATCACTCTGCATGTTTTTGAAGTTTCGTTCTGTTTCATGGTACGATTTCAAAATTATACCAAATATGAAGCTTCCGTGCATTATTCGCCATTCAGTTATTTGTAATTGTGCAAACTACAATATTTATGACATTTCGGGTGTAATGCCTTAGTACTATTTGCGATAGGTCATGAGAAAATGCGGTGAAAAGTCCTGAATTGACCAATCAGTCAGTCGGCCATCCAGTACTCGTGCACTGAGAGAAAGAGGTCAGTGGTACGTCATTGTTGATTGTAAATATGACCACGTACTCCTCACCTTTTGACCAATGGGATACATTTAATGACGACACTTATCAAAATATTCCGCGAAATAATACCGGTGTGGTGGCAGAGATATTATGCGTAGCTGGATCTATGTCATAGTATGTGTGGAGAGTGACACCTTCACACTTACAGCAGGACATGTTGCGTACTATTCGATCATAAATTTACAATTCGCTACACGAGGGGTTGTGTATGCAATAATTAGGCTTTTCAGCTCTCACTATAGCATACCATTTTCAATCTTATCCGGGAGTAAACACGTGTAGACCCCAGGGGGGCACTCAGGTACAGAAGGGGGCCGCTCCTTCGTTACGTATTTCGCGGAAGAAGGGGTCTTTTTTTAAGACCTCCGCATGTCCGCGATTTTGTAAAAGAAGGATACTTTTTTGTACCCAGGTACGAAGTATGGGGGTCAAAATCCACTTACAATCCACGAAATATACGCGGCTTTGACGCCGAGTGACTCCCCAAGTGACTTGGCTTCCTAGTTTTCTGCCGCCACTTGCTGCCGCTTACGATGGTGCAAGTGTGAAAACAGAAAAAAAAATTAATTTTTTTTTCTGCCTTCACACTTGCACCATCGTAGCCGCTAAACACGCAGAGAATTATAAAATCTCAAGTTAAAATACGTGTTCCCGTTCATCCAATGTCAGTATTTAGATAAAAAGAACGGGTGTTTATTTAGTGGAAAAAGTCAGCGTTTTTATTAAAATAAGGGGGCTTTTTTGGCCAAAAATC